>JAXDDX010000010.1:1235000-1417500 GCA_034670405.1 Hoplostethus atlanticus | reverse complement strand
GCAGCTGATAGAAAACCCCCACAACCTGCAAACATGCCCTACTTCCTGCAACACTTGAACTCATTAACCCATTTTAATGTGCAGATCCACATTGTGAGCGGTGTCTATATTGCTCAAAGCTTCATGTACAATGCCGATCACAACAAAGGCAGGTGAAATGCATCACTGCACTGCATAACACAGGGATGATACCCATGGGAGCTGATGGAGGCTATGGGGTGGAATTTCCTCAGATATTATATGAATGGAAGGACACTGCAAAAGATGTGCCTCTTGACAAGTGTTTTTACCTTTCACCATTAACTCACCTTATTGTTCTTTGGGAACACCAGGTTTGCAGACGTCTTTGCAGTGACCAAAGTCAGCCACTACACCAACCAGAACCTCATTGAATATGGTGGCAGAGGATCAACATAAAAACTAAAAGCAAAACTGACTTACTGCCTGCCAGATCTGGATGAAAACTATGCTTGTGTGTGTTCTCCATCCCCAGCTGTGAAGCAAGGATGATAAACTCCTTCATTATCTGAAAGCACTCTGAAAGACCTCTGTGCTCAACTCCCAAATTCAAATGTGTACAACTTGAAATGGGTGGTTCTCTGGCTTTGCCTCACACAAGCACTCCCTATCTCTCTCTCTCTCTCTCTCTCTCTCTCTCTCTCTGTGTTACACACACACACACACACACACACACACACACACACACACACACACACTCACACACACTCACACTGAACTCTCTGAACACTGTGTTGAACTGTCAGTGGCAAAATGATAGTACACACTCAGCCAGATAACACAGTTGTCATTGTTTACGGCGTCGTGGCTCGGACAAATTGATTGGAAATCAAATTAACAGCATTCCTTTTTAATGAATCTCAAGTGATCTAAGGCCATCGGTTAGGAACAGCTGACTTATACAGCTGATACTGTATCTTGTTTATAGACTGGCTGGCATTCCTCAATTCTCCAGATGACCACATTTTGAACGTGAAGAGACAGAGTAATGCCAAAAGAATAAGAAGTTTTCTTCCGAAAGAGATATCCATCATTTTTTTAAAAAGTGACACTCAGTGACACAAAATGATGGACAGTTTATGCCTTCTATCATACATTCAGAGCAACTAGTTGGTAAATCCTTTGTTGACCAAATGAGAATACTTTCAGAGTGTTTTAAATATACCTCAGGTAGTGGTGTTTCTCCAAAATAACTATATATTACATTAGAAATTAACTCTCAACAACATGTATTAACTGAACATACAACACTCATTTTACTTCTGCCAAATTAGCTCCAACACTCAGGACATGGCGGTATCCAGACGAAAATAAAGAGAGTTGCAAAATACAGTGAACAACATATTCATTGAACAAACAACATATTCATTTCATAGGCTGTTGTCAAAATTAGCTCCAACAATCAGGCCACGAGGGATATTAAGGCAGCACAGAAGATGGGATCAGCAAGGCCCATCAATCATTCAGGACAGCGGGCAGGACTCTGGCAGTGTGATGGATGACAATGGTGAAATGAGAGAGAAAGGAATGCGCCATACGTCCAGCTTGTCATACTAAGTTTATACTGCTACACATCAGCGCTTCCACCGCTTCATGATCAGCATTTGCAGAGCCCATTCAAAACAATGGAGGCTATGCACAAAGGTGGTGCAATCTAATGTTGGAGGAGAAAGTAATGGGGGTTTTCTTCACATCACAGCATCTTCGCCACCTTATGACTCCATGATTTTATGAATCATCTATCACCTGTTTGGACTGATAAAAATGCACAATACAAACACACTCGCACAGTCACACACACACACACACACACGCAGACACATTATATGCCCAAACTAAATTTAATTGCATGTGGTGATATGACAGAAAAACAAAGTCTCTCCTTTCCATCATCCCCTTCGATTAAATTTGAGACAAACAAGCTTGTGGAAACATGAGGAACAACTAAGCTGTACACCAGCAGTCACACGAGAACAGCATTAACACCTACAGCGTAGACTAGAAGCAGTCAAAATTGTCAAAATTACCAGGTGGTGATAATTGCACTGGGAGACGAAAATAGTTGAGTTTTAGCAGGACGCTGTCACTGAAAGCAGCTGTGGACGGGGAAAACAAGTCAGAAGCAGACATCCTGGGTTTTCCTGTGTCGCCACCAGCCCAATAAACTGACCACAGTGTTCTACACGCTGTTCTACATGCTGTTAAAGTCTTCACACTCCACCATGCAAGTGGCATGAAAAATCCATTGCGGTTTATCCACTCCATCCTCTGTAGTTTGTGTTTTTCTGTTAGATTCACAAGTCTGTAGCTAATTGCTAAGGTAAGATCTCAGTTTCTCAAACTAAAGGATGGGATTCACAATGGACCATTTATGGGTCCCTCCATGAAATGAGTAGCAATAAGCTTTAATGAGCCCAGATCCCAGGATGGGAGAGTAATGTATCCTTTGGGCCATGAAAACGTTTTTAAAAATGGAGAAAGACAATTTAATCACATGTACAGTAGGATGCAAAGGAATCAGTGCTTAGCTGACCCTCTTAGACAGTAGTGGTGGAAGAGGTTTTAGGATTATCATTGTTAGGGTTGAGCTTCAGGCGGCAGGGGTGATATTATGCTTGGTGTAATTCCTTCCTCTTAACATTAGCTGGTTCAAAAGTTGGATAGGTCATTATTTTGTAAAATGTTTGAAAAAGATGATTTATTATTTTATAGATATTGAATTATTGATTGATATTATTTTAGAAATATCCAATATACTCTATATATACTATTTTTATAGGACCTCTTCCAGTACACATTTAATTTCATATCCTGGCATTTCAGAGCAAGAAAGTATTTAAATTTCCAAACATTATCTCTTTAGGTCAGTCTTAAGGGGTCAGTAGTCATATTATACTTGCTGTGTTTGCTTTCTCTTATCATTGGCTGGTTCAAAAGTTGGATAGTTCATTTTTATAAACTGTTCACAAATTTTGTAGGCTCAAATTCTTTTATCAATGTGACCTACAGCAGATTCACTAATAAATACAATGCAGTTAAACATGGAGTATTTGCTTTGAAATGTGGTACAGTCAAAGTATTAAGTCCCCTTACAGAGTCAATGTATAAACACTGTTGCCTATTTGGCTGTCACCTACTGAAAGTCTGTTGCCCCGCCTCTGGCTTTCTTTACACAGTGAGTTAGTCAACTGAAGACATTTTTGTCATTCTTTTTGTCATTTTTGTCATTTTTGTCATTCATTCTTTTCAAGGGAAAAAAGCTCAGACAATGAGGGAACTTGTGTCAGATTTTGATGTTTATGTAGACCCTTATCAAATTCACAGATAGAAGTACCCTATGGCTACTCATACTCAACTACATTCCTCACTCTTGACTGCATTTTGAGCAGAGTGCTCTTTGTCAGGTAAAACTCATATTTCATGTACTGCAACTGCAGAATATGGTTGAAATCCAGCACACAATACAGCATTTCTGTTTACTGGCAATGCATTTATAGTATATTCAAGCCAGTGATGTATGACCACCTGTCTAAAGGACATCTTACGCTGATTTATCTGTATGTTTGTGATAGCCTATACATGATTTTGACCTCAAGCCTTGGACTAGAAACATGGTCAGGAAAAATGGGTGTGCTGGAGCATTTTAAGTGTTTGGGCTCTACTTGTATCCATGATTTTAGCCCGGCATCCACCAAGGAATAATGTGCAGAGGCCTGTGAACCACAGGCAAGTTACAGTATGCAATTAAATTCAAAGACGGCCTTAGTCTTCCTCGCCCAACTAGGCCCTTGGCTAGACAATCACAGCAGTAGTTTGATGGCTCATTGTATTCAAATAGTAATTATGTCCTTAAAATACAGTATCCCTCTTTCAGCAAGAAACCTAGCCCTGTATTTGGTCTCCTCCTACAGCTAACTTCCCTCTGTATGAGAAAATATTAAAAGTTCTATTCCAAAATACTATATATATCTATTCTGGAAAAAGGTCAATACCTAAAATGTAACATTCAATATCTCTAAAATATAGAGGATTTAGACTGTATAAGTGTTTTTGTCAACCAGGGTCTTAAGTTACCTACTCACTTTCAAAAAGTAATAGTGTCTTAATTTTGTGCTATCAACTATTTTGTAAGACTGGGTCATTTATCTAATTTTCATTTTGGACCAAAACTCTTCAAATTATCAAATTAAATCTAGTAGCCAATAAGGACATTCCTTTGAAAAGAAACAAAAATTCTACTGATCTTGTTGGTGGATACTTGATTGAGACCTACAGTGCTTTAGTATATAAAAGTGTGTGGCAGCTACTTACGGAACGTTTTCTTATTCTATTCATAGTTGCAGAGCCTTACTATGTCTGGATTCAACTACTATTTTGAGACACGACTCAGTCACCCAGCCTATTTCATTACCAGCTTAAGACAGTCAATAAACCGAAACTGCAAGGAAAACATTGTGGTTTTCATGATAAAATAATAATAGAGCTCCCATAAACTACCTAAGAAGACCAAGTTTAATTTTGACTTTTATAGAGCGTAATTTTCTCTTTCTTTCTTTCTTTCTTTCTTTCTTTCTTTCTATCTATCTATCTATCTATCTATCTATCTATCTATCTATCTATCTATCTTTCTTTCTATCTATCTATCTATCTATCTATCTTTTACCAAATTGTCTGCTCTGCAAACAGAATTTATGCTTTTGAGTTATCAACAATGGCATGGCAGCTCAGTCCAACTGCTGTCAATTCTAAATTCAATTTGGTATAGACTGCCATCTGCTGGCTTCTTCATAATAGACTTTTTGCGGACAGTTAAACAAATGTTTGTGTGTGTGTGTGTGTGTGTCTGCCTTCTTGAATAGGTGGACTGTGAATGATGGTGCAGATGAGAGAGGAGGAGGTGACAAAGCAGTCTAAGACAGTACCAGTTTGTCTGAGGCTACTGGGGGTCTTCAGTGAGCTGTCTGCCTCTACAAGCTCCAGCTCCTTCAATCAAGGCCTTATACTCTGTAGGCGCCACTGAGTTTGACAAGGGCTTCTTCTGTTGGCTGGGGTCATGAATGGAAAATGTTTAAAGCAACAAGTTGAGAAACTTTCATTCTATAATTATGTAGCTGTCACTATTATGACTTAATTCCTGAGGGAAGTGTAGATATCTGTGTTTATCTGTAGATTTGTAAAACTACTATTAAATTGTAAATTGTAATTATTATTATAAATTGTTTAGAAAAGTATTTTGTCAATGTTTTTTGTGTTGTTTATCTCTATGTTCTGGATGGGTAGGCATTTATATCATATATTATATTTTGGTAATAATCTACCCTGCGCATGCGCGATACAGCCTGGGACGATGTCAAAATGTTCTCGTACCGAAATCTCGCGGTTATTTGTCATCCCTACTGAGGCGTCAACGATCAAGAGAAACCAGCTATTGGCACGACGAGAAAAGAACAAGCGGCCCTTTGGGTGAGCTGATTTGGATTTCGAGCGAAAGAAGCGTCAACTACAAAAAACATGACCAGTGGGTATCAACATATATATATTGACTGTAAGGCATTAATGTACTTCTGCTGTGATCGTTCCGTTTACATGTCACCTCTGCTCAACGTTTTGCCACGCGTAGACATGGCGACTGCCGACCTAGGCTCCGTTTGTTTGCTGAAGCGGACGTTTTAATAGAATGCATGCGAATAGTTTTTGGTCCATATAACTGGTGTACCATATACCAGTTGGATGTCTGATATGCCAAAAAAAAAAATACATTTAAGCTACAACGTATTACAACAAAAGCTATATTGTAACATTTCACATTATGATCAAGTAACGTTAGACATTTGTAAACATTGAAGGTTCAGTCGGCCACTCTGGGCCCAGCATTTACTCTGAGCCTCGGCCTGCAGTAGCTATAGCTAACGGAGAAACAAAGCGGACATTAGGTATTACTCCTGGTAGACGTGGTGTTAAGTTCGCTAACTATGGTTTTATGTAAAAATCTGCCATCGTCATTTATCTGTCTGTTCTGGGCTGACGTGATTTTAAAGGTACTGCAGTAGTTGTTTTGCTGGCCTCTGTGCTGTTGTTCTGGACATGACGCTGCTCTCGAGCGCCTCCCTGCCACGTCGGCTGCTGTCAGATTTGTTGCCATTTTTCTCAAACTAATATTTTTTTTCCGTCATAGTTGTGTAGATTATGGTATTGTTCTGCTGTACGCTCAGAAAATGCATGAAATGTTACTATGTCTTCCTATGGGTAACTGCCACGCACACATTTGATGGGCTGCTCTTTAATAGTGCCTTTTGTTAAATAACAGCTTTTACCTTGCTTTTGTTGCAGGAGGAAACCAACGTGAGCTTGCACGCGCGAAGAATGCCAAAAAGCAGACTGACACCACCAAGGGGAAGAGGAACGAGGATGGACTGTCTGCTGCTGCCCGGAAGCAGAGGTAGGTAGCATCAACATGAGATGCAATGAAACTTTACTGATCCATGTTGTGGAATTGTGTCTTTGAGGGAGAAGAATCAAAGTCAAAAAACATCATATCAAGACTAGACTAGTACCTGTAATGTCATTTGCAACTTCCTACGTCCAGGAGGCACCTCTGTACCATAAACAGCATTAAATCTGGGGTGCCACGCTCAGTCTTCCTACACTTCAGTAAACGTGTCTTACATGACTTCACCTCCTGAAGAAGAAAAATCAGGTTGAGGGTTATTTTTCAATTCCATAATGTCCCCGAACAGTATTGGTCCCACGCAGACTGCTTCACCTTGCATTTTCAAGTTACACGTCGGTGGATATTAACGCTCACTGTGTGTGCCACAGTTCGGTATTCTAAGACATGGTAACAAAGTTAGTTTTCTATTTTAAAATGTCCTAACCAATTTGAATGTACTTTGTTTTTAAGGGATGCTGAGATAATGCAAGAGAAGCAGAAAAAGGCGAATGGATCAGACAAACCAGATAAGGCCAAATAACGTTAGAAGTCGGAACCAAGTCCAGCTCAGTGTTCAAGAACGTTCCTCGTTCAACATTCTTCCTGATATTTATGAGAATGGATCTTTCATTTTTGTCTAGACTCAAGGATCACATTCTTCCCTATGGCAAACGACACTGCTTGTTGCTTATTGGAATTGTGTTATTTTTACCTGGTGAAATCAAGTCTGAGTAAAGTAGTGGTTCTCCCACTTTGGTCCTGCATGTCTCATTCAGAGGAGCATCAGTGGTGTAAGCAGCAGGAGAAGGATGAACAATTCCTAACACAAAGCATCTACATAATTGTGTATTTTTGTATCAAAATGTCCCCTGCTAGTTCCAAATAAAGTGTATCTTTTTAGTTCATGCTTGCTTGAGTTATTTTGCCTGTTGGCTTAGAACATTTCAAAATAACGTTTTTCTGTTATGGGTTATGGGCAAACTGGAGTTTGATTTTTGTCATATGTTCTGTGCTAGTTACATCTTGTAGTATCCTTTTGAATTTCATATACCAAGTTGTCTAGATTTTGTTTCTGAAATTGGGAATGGAGGAATGATCATGAAATAAACTTTATTTAGCAGTTTCTCAGTGTATCCTGTTATATGGACTTTTAAAAAAATATTTTTGATTAACAGTTTTCATCTAATTCAAATGAATAATTGGACTGCAGGTTGTTTCTATAAACAAGAAAATCTCTCAAATTTCAATTGGCTTTGGGCCAATTAGATTTGGGTCGAAATTATGTTAGATGAGAATAGAATTATTTAAATTAATGGACTGTTATGCTGCATGGGAAGAGAAGAGTCAGGGCCAAGCTGTGTTCATCTGGGATTTCATCACAGAATTTGTAGTTTGTGAAGGTAAGAAATTGAAAGGGATAAAACTGGTGTGAGAGCAGTAAGCCTGCAGCTGTCTTATCTATTGTAAACCTTTAATGGAACAGGCATCAACACTACAAGATACATTGTGTTTTGCAGAATTTCAATTCTGCTACATGGAATGATAACTACCTTAATTCATTATGAGAGAGAGAGAGATAAATAACAGGATAAAAACAACTTGTATCTGGTCACCCTCAATAATAGCAATAAAGTTCAAATGAAGTCTTCACACTTAGTACTTGGACAAATCGCAACACATATTAGCATTTTATAGTGAGCTTGAGAGCAATCTACATCACATGGAGAAAATAGTCTTCACATTGCTGGTACTTTTATTATGTAAATATTGATGCAACTAAGTCAGTCAACTTATGATTTAAATGTCTCGGCTTAAGTCTGACTACTTGAAATCTTTCCATCCATTTTACTAACATGTCATTCATAACAAGAACAAGGGGGAGTGTGCCATCAATATAATCCTCCTGATTATTTATTTAGTGTTTGATTTGTTGTGATACATGTCTGTTCAGGACATCTATACAGATGTTTGACTTTAATAAATGACATAAAGGAGAGGTAAAATCCATAAATCGGTAACACAACACAGACAATGTGGTTAGTGAAAAGGTTCATTACTGTTGTGTTTGAGAACTATTTGAATAATTTTGACCAATATCTTGAATGCTAACTTCACAGCCAAAATCCTAAACACTTATACGAATAGTTGCTCCCCATTGGAAGTGGTAGGTGTATTTTTTCTTGCAGAGTGGATACGCGTTAAAGGTGCTTTTGTAGGTTTTCTGTAGCCAGGATTGAATGGACGCTGTGTTGGTTTTCAGCAAGTGCGAGTTCACCTGGATCATCTCCAGTGACCTCCTGACAAAGGAAAGGTGGCCTAGTCTCCTCTGTGTCACAAATAAGTTATAGACCTAGTGTGCAATTTAAAGGGGACACACACACACACACACACATCAGAGTTGGGTTATACACCTTAAGATGAAGCAGATGTGAGGGGTTATGTCAGGAAGTTGAACATAAATCACCTTATCATATTTTTGAGAAGAACTCAAATGGGATGTGGTGGCTGTCACGATGTCAGATAAATAGGATGAATCCAAAGGAAACCTATAAACAAAAACAACACATTATCAGAGAAGACTTTAGCAACAGTAGATGAAGCATTGGTTAAGAAAGCTGAGACCAATTACAGATAGATGACTGCAGTAATGCACTTGGAAACTATTTGTGGCCTTGGCCTTGAATGCCTCACCCAGATTACCAGTTTAACCTGTCCTGCAAGTGAAACATCAGACCAGCCTAAAGTTGGCAGTTGGTAGATGGGCGGCCTGGATAATGGTTGGCTGCTTTTGTAGCATAATGTTTAAGCTGAAAAATTATGAGATGGATGATGCTTACTTAGCTACAAGCATGTCCCAATGTTCCTGCAGGAATTCCCATACGATCTCATTGTTCCTGGGTTGACATGCTAGCTTCTCCACAATGAAGGCAAAGTCCTGGGATTTGATTATACGGTTGTCGAGAGATGTGCTCAACAACCTGATGAAAATGACATTGAATCCAATGTGAGCCCATAGTTCCTTACATCTGCTGGGCTGACAGAATGGGCGGGAGCCAAGAAATATCTTGCAAATCAAATTTCTTTATCCATGCTGTTGAATTTATCCCAAGTGTCACACTGGAAAAAAGAGGCTGCATACCCAGATAACAGGTAAGATATACTTGCCACTGTATCTTCACTCTGTCTTTGGTATGACAGAGTGCTGATAGCATGAGGACCTTCTCTTTACTGGATGAACAGTGGCAGTATCTCTGAAGCAGGTATATCCACTCCTCGTGGCCCCCTTTCATCACGGCCACCTGGAATATCAGGCCGCGCAGACTGGAAGGCAGTCTGCATCGCAGCAACATACAACATTAAAGGAGACTAATACAAATCAAACTGCCCCAGGAAGTATTCATTCTCTCTACCTGTTTAATTCTTTACAGTGTCACAGGGGGATGTAGCCTTTTCCAGCATACATTGGGTGGAAGGCAGAGAGACCCACTTAAATAAGTGAGCAAACCTCACAGGGAACGGGCCAGGAATCAAACTTGTCCTTCTTGCTGTGAGGCGACAGTGCTACCCACTGATCCACTGTGCAGTCCCAAGAAAAACATATTTCTTAACTGGCAAAATCAGTGTTTTATTTTAAATTACTTCTTAAAATGCATTTACAAACAGGCTTTTATATTTTTTTTAATTAATGTCTGGTATTTCTATTGTTTATCTTATTGGCTTTTATTTATTATTGCTTTATTATCTTGTAATGCTGTTTTTAAAAAGTGGCATATAAATAAAGTTTACTAAATGGATAGTCCTCTTTATGGAAGTCATAACCTCGGTCGTTCATGGGCAGGATATATTTTCCATTCTCTCTCTGCTCTCTACGTCTTACTGGGGTCTGCCACATTTAATAGAACAAACATAATTACCACAGCTGTGATCTCCAGTTGCCTATAACCATGTTACTGTGATATACTGACCACCAGGTGGAAGCATTCACCAAGATGGCAAAAAAAGTATTCTTCCTGATGAATATGGGTATAAGATAAAGCAGAAATTTTGGGTTTGGTTGATTTGATTTGTTACACAGTAGCCTATTGTATTCTCCTCACTAAGCCTAATATGAACACGCACCCATGTAGAATGGTCAAGGCTACCGGCTAATGTGAGATTTAAACTTTTTGGAGTTGTTGGGTGTCCTACTTAACCAGAAGATACTCATAACTTTTAAGGAGTAATTGAATGGCATCTTGAGGTAGAGAGGCTGAACTATAACCAGAAGGGGGTGATTTGAACCACACCACCTACAGGACAGTATATTCTAGCTGCGAGTAGTAACTGGAGGGTGGCTAGTACTTCATTTACAAAGCTCACCATCACTGCCAAAGGGCAGGGGAGCAAGGCATCCAATCCCAGTCTGCTCCAAGGCTGCTGCACTGTGGATGACCCTTAAGTAATCTTAATCTTCATATGAAGATATTCCACAGGATAACCATATAATACAGCCCACAAAATTCACTCATTGTGCATTTTTAGCTGTAGATGTGCTAATTGTGCATTTTTATGACTCATCCTGCTTTTGGGGGAGGGAGTAACATTTTGACTGGCCTATCTTGGCAAGTGGCTGTGGGCTCCTTTCCAGGTCATCTTTAACACAGATGACACACACACACATACACACACACACACACACACACACACACACACACACACACACACACACACACACACACACACACACACACCCACCAGTAAAGTAAATTATAGCAAGTATAGTGATTTCATCACTGCATCCATCTTTTTCATTGATACTCAGTTACTGCCATCAGGTATTTGGCCAGCACTGCCACCAACATGATGCACACCTCCACAAGTCAACACAAAAACCTTTTTAACAAAGCAACTCATCATGAATTCAGCTGTGATTTCCATTTCATGAGGTGTGAAATGTCTTCAAAGGACGTTTCATTACAAGCATCTGCCTACCAATAAAGTTTGCGGTTGTAAAATTGTGGAATCCCAACTTTTATATGCATGTAGCTGCAGCACTCGAATCTGGTCTCGCTCAGACTCCAGACCACTTTTCTGCCGTCTTGGTCTCGTGCCTCTTTTGACTCAGACCTGGTCTATTGGATGTTTCCTGCTGATCCAAACATATTCAAAGATATGTTTTTCTCCACCTGGTCCGCTTTCATTTATTTTCTCCCCAGCACTACAAACAATTTAAGGGAATGACATGTTTCGAAAGTATTAAGTCCTCTAAAATACTTAATTATTAATTATTATTAATTATTTTCCACCCCAGCTTACAGGTAGTCTCCATCTTTAGCCATCCAGAAATGGAAGAGACGCAGGGCCTTCCTGTTCAGAGGCTGGGGATCGACCTGCTTGCACCGCTAGCTCCAGCAGCTTCACCCTTAGGATCTGGATGGGCAGAGAGCCGGTGTCCTCCCAGCGCTGGGCACAGGCCTGCCTACCCAACATGGCCCACAGGTGCTCCTACGTAGACGCAAAGAGGGTACATATTTGTAAAAGGAGTCAAATAGAAGGGGCATGCTGCTGAAATGAAAGAAATATTTTGAGCTGCTCAAAAATGCTATTGTGCTCTTCAAACATTTTAGGATTCAGAACTAGAAAGAGGATGGTCAAGTAAGTGTACAAGTAAAGTCAAACCTTATTCATTACTATCCATGATCCTCTTTGTACTCATGTATGGAGGTCTGAGAGCTTTGGATAGATCTCACTTAATAGCTGGCATTGGGCCCACCAGACTAGCTCTGGGTACTGGCTGGTCTACCCAGCACAACCCACTGGTGCATCCATGGATGGATGGTTGGCTGCCTTGCCTGCTCGCTAGTAGCTACGTATGTTATTCTGTTACCTTGAGAAGGCGCGAGATGCAGGGTTCTCCACTGAAGGAGAATTTGACAATCATGTTCACCATGTGGTTGATAAATACAGTTATGGGTAAGTATTCCTCTTCTTTCATCATGAACATGCTGAGGCTGAATGCATCACAGTATTTTAACGACCCATGTCTGTTGACATAAAAGGAATACATTTTTTAAACACCTACACAGTTGCACCCATTCAAACAATGACTACACAATAAATAATGGGTATTATAAAACAGCTAGCTCTGATCTAGCCCTCTAATTGGTTGATAGCCACGGTGTATATCCATATCAACTATATTAATTATCCCTAGGTGTCTGGCATTCTGCTGCATTATGTCTCAGTCTGGCTCAATATAAATAGGATGGAGACATTTAATTGTACAATTCTAAATTTAATATCACACCATTATATAATTGTATACTAACACTGGAGGTTCAGTATGACTGCAGTAAAACCATTACAAAACCACTCTGTAGCGAGTCATGTGTTCGAATTTTCTATTTTGAACACATCTGACACATCTGACACATCTGACACATCTGACACATACCAGGACTAATGACCATTTTCCTATACAGACTTAGACCTACACATCTGCACATTGGTTCCATGTTGTAATTGTGTGTGTATGTGAAGCTCTTATTTTTATCTTGTACTTTTCTAACTCTTGCATTCCTTACTGCTGCCTCCTAGACACTGATCTAGGGACTGCAGTGTATTCTCCTGTTGCACTCACTGTAAATTGCTCTGAATAAGAGCATCAGCTAAATGCCTAAAATGTAAATGTAAAAATGTGTGTGTGCACGCATGCATGTATGAATGTCTCTGCGTGCTTGCATGTGTGAGTGTATGTGTGTGTACCTGGCCAGATGAAAAGTGTCATCGATCAGTCCAGCCCTGTCAGCTGAGCTGAGTGCAGGCTGGCTTCCCTGCAGCTGTGTGAGCAGACATCGCAGTGTGTGGCTGTCATAGGACACCCGGTAGAATCCAGAGGAGTTCACGTTGGCTTTGATCCACGCCACCTCCTCTGGGAGCTCTACCACCTCTGATGGGCAGAGAGAGGATGGATGAACGATAGGAGACCAGAGAGTTACTGTAAAGGGTATATATATGTGGTTTTGGTTGAGGAATTCCCAATTCTGTATATTTATTAAAGGTGGAAATACAACCTAAAACAGAATGTGCATATGTGATTCTGATGATCCTGAAGAATTCATGTAATATTTGTGTACTTTCTCCCAAAACAAGAAATCTCCATGACTCTACTGTCAACAAGAGACAAAACCTGCTGAGCTGAGTCATTGGATAAATGTTTGAGCTTTTACATCAAAATAAGCTCCATTTCACCATAACACTAACAGTTATGAATGAGGAAATATGCCAATATCAGAAGCAGAATTGTTGTCATTTGCTAAGTATAAAGGAAGCACAAGGAATATGACCGGATTCAATATTTCCTGCCATATACAAGAGAAGACATTCAATACAGGATTGACACACTAGGTGCAGGTCAAAACAGAACAGGACCTCACATACTGAATGATAGTAGACTATACATAAACAAAGTAAAATCCCTCTGGCTAATGTCCAGTCTTGAGGTCCAACATCAAGACTGAACTGAAGATCATAGGAATAACGTGAGTTCTGTTTCTGGGTAAAGTTTCCCAATGATGTGGAGAGATTTCAAACGAATACAAGATGAGTGAAGATCATTATCTGACAAGGATTTAAATTGTATTTGTACACCTAGTTTTGAAGACAGGTGAGGCGGTGTGTTACATGGGAAGTTGGGTTTAGTGCAATCAGATTGATATAGGAGATCTTGCAGTTCCTTTCATTGGGTCTGAAAAGTAAATCTGTTTTTCAATTTCACCATCAATGAAGCGTTGCCATGAAATATGCAATGCAATCAGGGGAACAAAATGCAAGCTGACTGTAATTGTTTTCAAGACTGAAACAAACAAAAGACACTTTTCACAGCACAGTGATTTGTTAATAATGAATACCAAATTACCTTCTTTGCTCTTCATCAAATGGCTGGTGACAGGAGATGAGCTACTGGTGTAGAAAGTAAATGGGATTTGCCACACAGGTGCTAACGTCAACAGAGAGAGAGAATAGACATTGGGAGTCAGCAGGCCTCGGAGAAAGAGAGAGAGAGAGAGAGAGAGAGAGAGAGAGAGAGAGAGAGAGAGAGAGAGAGAGCAGGAGCAAAATAGCCAGAATAGAGAGAGGCAAAAATTCCAATTCAAATGACAATAGTATAGAGAGAGAGAGCGAGAAAGAGAAAGACAGGGAGTCAGAGAAAGGGAGAGAAGACTACAAGACATCAGGCAGGCTTCTTTTTGTTTTAATTACCCTGTGTCATTCTGAGGCAAGATGCTGAATAGATTCTGTCGCAAGTGGATGTGAGTCCCCCGGACCGTCACTGTCACCACTGGATACCCCCTCCGTGTTATCCACGTGTCCATCAGGGCCTTCACATCTATGGTCATGTTACTCCTCTGGGCAGTCTGTGAGGGAAAGAGGCCTATTATTCCTGTTGGCAGCTGAGCTCTGTCACCGCAGGGGAGCTAGGACATCAATAAGGTGAGATTGAATCACAGTAGTCTGTCATGTTTGAGTAGTGTTTCCTGAAGATTTCTTTGTAGGTAGGAGGAGATAAGAGTAGGAGGATGGGGATCATTTTGGTTCTGAGACCCAGGTTCACTCCTGGGCCCATTCCAGGATCAGTTCCAGTAGGTGTTGCAGATCAGATCAAGAATGGCTCTATTTGTATTTTAATATCATAACATATCAACAGTTATGCTGCAATAGCAATTGTCTTTTCTTTTTTTTTAGGTGGGTGGGGGTGCATTTTCATTGCATTTACATTTTTCAAGCTATGGGGGGCAGTTTTGCAGTTGTGAGGAGCCACTGCAGCTAAATGAATGTAAGGGAATCACTGTTTCGGAGGCTCTGTAGAGTACTGATCCTGGCGTCCGTTTTGGCATTCACCCACTAATTGTTTGAGAAAATGCGTGTAGGACTTTCTCATTAGTGCATTTCTACGCAGTAAATTGTAATTACATATCCTGATACAAGCACAAATACAGACAGGCAGCAGCCGTAATGACCCTGCTTTGTGCTTTCATTTGATAATTTGTCAGCTCGATTCCCAACCAAAAATCTGCCCTTGTAGATTATGCATCGAAAACAGTGGGGAGGGAATAAACAACCAATAGTTGTTAGCACAATTTGTTATTGTATTGGTTATTAGAATGATTAGTGTATTTCTCACAGGGAGTAATAAGTAATAGTATTACTTAGCAAATAAAGAGGAATATATTACTTTTTTTGAGTAACAAGCCCAACACAGGTGGTACCTGAGATAGGATGGGCAGACAGACAGTACCTCTGTCATGGCTCTCCACAGATCATCAGGCACGGCGTTGTCGTAGCAGTGCTCACTCAGGTACTGACGAATCCCACCCATAAACACAGGGTCTGACAGGTAGGAGTGGAGCATGCCAATGATACTAGCACCCTGAAACAGAGAGAGGACTCCAGGTGATGATAATAACAATAATAGTAATAACTTTATTAATATAACACATATCAAAGCAAAGTTACAAAGTGCTTCACAGGAGTATAAGACAGCCGACATTGGGATAAAGAGATAAAACGAAAAGAAATACAAAACTCAAAGAACGATAGGCCAAACAATCAAAATATAAGGAACACATTTTTTAAAAATGTAAAGCAAAGCAAAAGCAAATCTAACAAACTGTGTTGTTGTCACGGTCTCTGCCGTGCCCCCTGTGTTTCCCTATGTGTCTCTACCTGTCTGTCCCTGTCTGTGCGTGTACGTGCGGTGGGCGTGGTTTCCAATCATCCTCCTGGCTCCTGGCTTCACAGCTGATTCCCATCAACTCATCTGACACCCAGTATATCTTCTCCGGTTTTCCAGTCATTCATCGCCAGATCGTTGATTCAGCCAGTGTGGTACTGCTCGTTCACGGCCACTTGAATGTGGATTCAAGATTACCTGTTGTTTGCTTCCGTTAACCCTGCTCTCCCTCTGCCCAGGATCATTACCATCTCCAGCCATTCCGCGCATCTCCGTCTACCTGCCTGCTACCTGTCAACCTGTTCATCCACCACCTGCCTTCCCTGCCTGCCGTGTCTCCTGCCTGTCTCCCTGCTTCGCCCTGCATCCACTCTACTCTCTGGTTTTTCCTCAATAAACCCTCATTGTTGATTTCACCTCCGAGTCTGAGTTTGCGTTTGGGTCCGACCAGGAAACCGTTACAGTTTTAAGTGTTTAACCAGACTGAAACTTCTCAAAGAGTTCATTCCCATTCATAAAAACAATCGATTTTTTAACTAGTATTCTTTCTAAAAGTTGGAAGAAGTTTGTAAATTGGACTATTGGTGATATCGCTCTTCTTCACAGAGGGCTTCTGTTATTTATTTTTGTCCATTAAAGGCGCAAGCGCAAGTCATTTTCCCTTCACTGACTTTGTTTACTTCCATCAATAAGCACCACCCTTCAAGAGCCTATGTGCGTACCCATACCTGTTTATAGCCGTATCAAGTCCTGGCGATCTAGCTTTGAGAGAGACTTGTTCATGTTAAGAAATCTGAACTGTGCTGTCCTATTCCACTGGAATAACATGAATTCGGTTTGAGGGTGGAACGATTATTCAAGCCTTGACTGGAACTGTGCTTTCAGTGTTTTAGCCTGGGATTATTGATTACTGATTACTGAAACAAATTGAGACACAGGGCCATAAGACTGACATAGTACAATTTGGTATCAAGAAAGCCAGGTCAGCCATCCCATTAACCTATTATTGTTGAGACCAATATTGAGTTTAGAAATTATTGTGCAATTGTTTTACCCATTTTTTTAACAGCCTGTTATTCTTGGGCCAGATTATTGGTGAAAGACTTTGATTGGAAAGGGAACTATATACTATGGCTCTGAATTTATTATTGATTCCTTCCTGTTTCCTTTTTGGCCTTTTTTATTCAATGATAATGATGATTGATCTGGTTATAGGGTTGCAATTATTGTACCCATCTCAATTTCATTCATGCCTATCTTTATCTTATCCTCCCCTCTGCCTTTTTTTGTAAATTGTACACCTCTTCTTTCCTATTGTATCCACTGTATTATATCCACTATATTTTATTGAATGTTGCTTTCAATTGTATCCCTCCCTCAGGGTAGTGTGGGTGACTACATATGGTGTGGGCCAAATACAATGAAACATTGAAAAACCCAACAACATAGCTGTCTTCACTCTTTTTCCTCTAACATCCAAGCACTTTACTTGAGCATCCAAGCGAGGTGCCTACATAGGTGCTCTCCCAAAATAGCATGAAAAATAGTTACATCATATCCTGTGTATTACGACATGTAGAGTTGGTGTGAAACCTTGTCGTAGGAGATTACATCAAACATCTCTCTGATCTGTCTGGAGTCGCTGACAGGGAGGGACAGAGGGTGAGAGGTCAGCAAGGAGTCCTTTTCCAGAGCGGTGAACGTATTCAACAGCAGATGCTGATCATCCTGGAACACACAGAGTTCAAATAGTAATGGATGGAAATGTCACATGTCTGACAGGAAACAGTCTGCTCTTACTCTCAGTTCTTAACGATAGGACAGAAGAGAAGAGAAGAGAAGAGAAGAGAAGAGAAGATATATTTTTTGCAGCTCACCTCACTGGTCTAACATTGTTGAGGGCAGAAATGAATGCTAGGTAATTGGCACTGTGAGTGTGAGAGCTTGAAAAGATAGGTGGCGTTCCTTAAAAGTGACCATGGCTCTAATGTCCCACACAAATGTATAAAATCCTCAGAGCCATTCCCATAGCTCCTCAATCCAAGATATTATCTGGAATATATGTTTGAAATACTTTCAAAGTCAATAGGCATAGAATTTTAGAAAGTGATTTAGTTTGTCTGGTGATTTAGTGATTTGATTTATTTTTAATTTAGAATGCATTATCTATTAAACCTTTTCAGCATGTCCAGAACAATGTCAGCTGACAGTTACAGTAAAAAGGGAAAATAGAAAATGTAAAATTGGAGATGCAAGATGTGACACTGATGACACACATTACTCAGTTTAGGTGCTATATGTGGACATAGTCTACTGTGGACTGTATTGTAAGTGTAACATTTTAAAGCGAGGTGCAAATGGCTAACTCACCACACACCAGTCAGGTTTCAGGTGTCTGACGGCGATGTGCTCCAGGTAGCTGGCAAAGCCTTCTTTGAGCCAAAGGTCTTTCCACCATTGCATGGTCACCAGGTTGCCAAACCACTGCCAAAACACCAGCACAAGTACTATAAGTCAGCAGTTGTCAACATTTTGTCACTCTAAGGACTCCCTAAGAGATAGGCATGCTGCAGAGAATACCTTCATCTTTTTGAGAGAAGTTCTAACTTACATGGCATTATGAATTTATCAGTAAATTGTAATCAATAAATAAAATCATAGCAAAAGAAAATTATTCTTCCTCAGGACCTCCTGGGGCCTCTTCAAGGACTCTTTGGGTAGCCCAGACACCACCATGAGAACTATTCTTTGTGTGTTTCATATATATTTTAGACATTACTCTAGGTATTTCACATTTTTCTGCATCTTTTATAATGTATATATTATTTATATTTGACTGCAATTGTAAAAATCTATGGTTGATGAGTAAAAACCCAGGTTTCACTATGCACATTGTATTCTCAGAAACTAAGAATAAAATACCCTTTTATCCAGCGAGACTGTTTATTGGGCCAGATGCTCCAAATCTATCCTTAGAAAGATGCACCCTGTTTACTTTCTTGGTTCCTTTCAACTTCCTTCTTTGTTTCCTTTCCTTTCACCATTTAACTGTTGTGTGCTGATGTTCAAGAGATCAGATTTCCAGATGTTTGTCTGAACATGACAGATGATAAATGTTTAGACTCTCTCAGGAGAGATCATCCATATTATGCCCTTATTAGGGTAAGCTCTGAATCATCACAACAGGCTGGATGTTGGCAACTGTCTTGTGCTAATGACAGTCAGTGATATACAGTGTAGGAGGATGTGAGGGCTTGCTTAATGTTTGCACCAGATGTGGTCAAAAGTACTAGAAAAGTACAAGAACAAAGTAAAAGAACTTCAGATACATTTGTTTTAAATATAGCAAAAAATACATTTCAAAATAAGTAGAATTTTCTCATATTTGTTATGATGATGATGAGATGTGATGATTATTATTATGATTATGATTGTGATTATTATTATTATTAGTAGTAGTAGTAGTAGTAGTAGTAATCAGTGTACTTGTAGTAGTATTCATAGTACTAGTAGTAGTAGCATTGCTATTGATGTCTTAATCATGATCATGATCATCATAATCACTAAAGTTATCATCATTGTCGTCATCATCATCATCATCATCATCATCATCATCATCATCATCATCATCATCATCATCATCACCTCATCAAATACAAAACGTCTTAGTACAGCTGTGATTCTTTTGTTTTGTTCTCTACCTGGTGAGCCAGTTCATGGGCAGCGACCAGGCTGAGCCGGAGCTGGCTCCTCCTGCTCTCCCTCTGCTCCTGGTACAGGAGAGCTGTCTCCCTGAACGTCACCAGACCCCAGTTCTCCATGGCAACTGCCTCAAAGTCTGGAATGGCCACCAAGTCTAGAGAGACAGGAGCCAGTCACACACATTTATACATTATCAAGTGTGTGTGTGTGTGTGTGTGTGTGTGTGTGATGGTTGTGCTGTTGGGGTGGTAATTGGTTTGGGCAGGTAGTTGTGTGTGATCGTGTGTGATTGCAAATTGAACATATGTTACAGTTATGTCTGATTCCACTATTATGTCTCTGTCTTGATGTGTACATGAAAAGATGATTCTAACATTGTTGTGTGGGTGTTTGTGGGGCTGAAGAGGGGATCGAATGGCTTTGTGTACTCTACATTGTTTAATAGGTACCTAATTTTGGTAGAGGATAGGCGATCTGGAATAGTTGCTCATAGAAGTCTATTATTTCCACTGAAGTTTTGAGCGCAAGGTGAGTTTGGTTGATCAGATGATTTGCTGCAAAGACTGACACCTGGAGAAAGGGGACATGATCAGACTGGATGGTACCGTTTTCATTTTCATCAATAAACAGCAAAATGGCCAATTTTCCTATTGACACTCATGAATTTTGAATATTTTACAAACCATTTGCAAATGTCAGGAAATAGTTTCTGTGTGTTATCAATAATATGAGATTGATATTGATTACAAGAAACAAACTAAATTAATAAATGAATGATGATGAATAGATAGAGAGCAAATATGTGCATGCTGTCAGTTTCAAAAACCTTGCCTTGACTCCTGTCTTTGTCTCTGCTGTGTTGGCAGCATAATTGCAGACGACGAAGGCCACCAGGTAGCTGCTCATCCTCACAGTGGTCTGATAGTGGTCCTCCTCCAGACCATTTTCAATGGCCCATGTGAATAACTACCGAGGGAGAGAGAAAGAGAGAGCGAGAGTGAGAGAATGAGCATTTACGTGTGTGCATGATGTGTGTGTAGAGAGACAGAGACGGTGGAAAGATGGAGAGAATATTATCTTTCTGCAAACAGATAGTGACAGCGTACAAGGTCTCAAAGCAAACCGTGGCCTGAAATGATGCCAATGGAGAAAAGTGTACATATGGTAATTCACGATACAGATAGTACAGCTCATCTCAACAAACAAACAGTGATGCCAAACAGAGTCCTGTGCCTTCTCTCGCAAACTAATATATTCCTGTTATGCTCACCTTTGGCATATTGGAAAGGGATATGTGCTCACTTTGTCGAACAACCACCAGGGAAAACACAGCCTTCATACTCGGCTCATCAAAACAAGGGAAAGCCTTCCGGGCAGCACTGGGTTCAAAGTGTGTGGCTACAATTGTTCTAGATAAGGGAAATAGAGAGATAAACAATGGCAGAAAAACAGAAAAAAACAACAGCCAATAGTTAAATCATGTCACTCCCCGGCCTCACTCCTTATGTAAACTTTTACAAATGGGAGAACTGATGTAGGCTCACTGTTGAGTTTCCATGACCATGAACTTAACATTAAAAGGGCAAACTGGTCTAAGACAAGGGCTTCTATTCTATGATACTTCATGCATACCAGCGCATGTTTGAATCTACAGAGAATCTCAACGTTTCAGAGAAGGTTTTTTTTTCCCACTAAACTGAAATGTCTGGCAAAGGAAAAGCTAAGCAACTAAAACTCAAAATGTCAAGGTATCCAATTAAGTCGACCTCTGGTTTTCTCTACCTGGGGGCTGCATCAGCGGGTGTCCGGTAGAGGGCTTTGTAGATTCCTGAATTACTGTCGGAGAATTTTCCAGAATAAGAGAGGAAAAGCTGGTACGTGTGCCCAGCTTCAAGAGGCATATCTGAGAGGAGAGCCAGCTGCTCTGTGGTTTCAGACTCCAGCACATGCAGGGCCACTGGACTTTTCACCAACGCCTCCTGTTCTACACTCACCCTATGGAGCAGCATCTGCCGTGGAACTGCCCCTGCTTCGCGGTAGGTGAGATAAGGCACAGAGAGGTCTTGCAGAGTGGCCCTCTTTATGGCCAGACCTTTGCTGTTCATGATAATGAAGCTGGTGTCATTCACCACTGTCATCAGGATGTGGACCTGACCCGTGAAGGAGTCAGAGCCGATGTCAGGGTGAACAGACAAGAAGTAGTGTTCGGGCTTGATGCTGGTGGGGAGGCGGGGGTGACTCCATGGGAAGATTTGCTCTGGATGGGTGGTGTTGACCTCATCGGTTTGTACTTCTAGATCTGCCCACACTGCAGTCAAAGCCCACAGCAGGTACATGACTGAAGACAGCATAGCTACGGCCTAAACTGGGATGAGGCAGACAAATTGGAGAGAAAGCCAAACCAAATCACAGAAAAGGATCATTCTTTTTAAATCTTAATTGTATTCCAATTTTCAATAACATTTGAATGGGGATTTGTGAACGAGACAAAATATGTATAACACATAAAGTAAAAAAGTAATGAACAAAATAATCGCTGGCATATTTGGCCATCCAGATTTACCCAAAATGTTGCCCATGTACATCTAAATACATTTTTTCAGTTAAAAAAAGAATACTGTAACTTATTCTAGTCCTTACCTGTCTGGTGCTAGATGCCGATGAGAGCAGTGCCAGTAGCTCATACAAAGCAGCAGTGAGATACTCATATCTCACTGTCATAATCTCTACACTGATAGAGTGTCATTCAGTACTGGACGGCAGCCATGGTTTGGCTATTTATTTACTACCACTGCTTCAGCGACTGACCAAGTACAAAGAGAGATGCTTTGACAATAAGAGGTCAACAGTATACAATAAACTACAGTATCATAAATTACCACAGAATTGAATCTCAGTCAACAAAAACTGTATGTTGTGAGCTTCATAAAGCTGATGTTTATGGCAGGGTTGCCGTCTGGAAATCACTTGTATCCAATAACCTGGTTTTAAGCAACACAAAACCTGGGCCCCTGAGCAATGAGTGATTTAATATGGTATAATGAATTGTCTTTTGGCGTTTTTCCCACAGCTGGATGGGTTTTCATTTGAAGAAAGCCAAAGGATGCCTTCAACTCAGAATGCCTGTTGCCAACTGTTAGACATGGAGGTGGATCTGTAATGGTTTGGGTAACCATCTTGTGAGTCATTAGGTCCAGTGATTGCTCTGCATGGTTCTATAACAGCCAAAGAATATGAAGCCATGTTTCAGGACCAGGTGCACCCTATGGTGCTAACACTGTTCCCTCATGATGGTCCCATATACTAAGATGATCACGACCCATATACACTGATAAACAAATTCAGGAGGATGAGGTCAAATGACTTCCATGACCTCCCCAGTCACCAGATCTAAACACCATTGAACCTTTATGGGGAGCGCAGAGTGAGAAGTAGATTTCACCTCCTTCATCCCTTAAAGAACTGGAAGCTTTCCCTGTAGCAGAAAGGTCAAATATCCCACTAGACAACTCAGGACGTCTGAAGGTAAAGGGTGGCCCTACTCCTTAGTGGGTACTTGATGTTCATAGGTGTTTGTTATTTTGTCCAACCTGTGTGTATATCACATCTTCAAAATATATAACATAATATAGCGATGTATTTTAGTATCAAAGCTAAAAAGTAAATGTTAAGCCTCCACATTCATATTAGTTATAAGTATTTACAAAATGTATTGCGTGGGTTATGTTTTCTTCCCAATGTGTCACACTGCTGCCTTCAGTAGGCTATATTCCATATGAAACAAGAAAACTGTTGACAAACTTCACATGGCTTTGTTCATAGAGCAGTTTTATTAACTTTTCATCATTGAAGTTATATGAAAATGCAGTATTTGGTATTCAAATCGAAGTGTACTCTTTCACCTTTTGTCTCAGCTACCATCAGTTTTATGCAAAAGAGAACAGAACAAGAATCAAGTCAGCAATACAGAATATGGACGCACACGTGCATGTTTCAAAACATGGATTTTATTTATCTTAAAAAATTAAAATAAAGTGCTTTTTATGTACAATATAATAAAAACAACAGTCACAATATCAATATATGATACAAAACATACGCTTCACAACATTTTTGTACACAACAGATCCAATTAAAAAAAACAAAAACAAAAAAAAACACATTTTCATGCAGGCTTACAAGACCACCGTTAGTCTAATAGTTCTTCAGTCAACTAAGCTTATGGTGTACAGTATGCTGAGGCAAAGCCGCTGCTGCTGTGTCTCGTGGAGGATTTGGAGCTGTGCTTGCATCCTATTGTAATACAACATAGCGCAGCACAAAAATGATTTATTATTTCTATTGCTTCCTTGTAGTGTGACTGTTGCAAAAATCCCTAAAAAGATGCCGCAATGGATTGCCTACTTTAGCCATTTTATGAAAATAGACTGCTGTAATAACCTTAAAGATGTTCTGCAAAATGTGTGATTCACTTGGCTACATTCATATACAGTACAGTATGTTGCATTACTGGGGAGCCACGCAAAAGTTAACCATCAATCAACAAAGTATTATTCTTCGCTTTTTAATCAAAAGCATGTCTTTAATAAATATGCACGTCTGTATAACATACAGTATTTACCTTTTGGCATAATTAACATGTAAGGCCAAATGGTGTAACTTAGATTAGCAAGTAATATTGTTAAATAGCAAATACTTCTATTTGGTCTATAAGCACAGTATCACTTATGACACAAGCAAAGACTTTGAAAGGTTTTGAGCAGCTCCCAGTCTTGTTGTTTGCAGGTTAAGTTGCAGAGTGGATCCATTTGAGTGTCAACCCGTGTTGTGGTAGTGGAGTTAGTTAAGTGTGCCCCTTGAGGGCTACAATCAAGCCTTTCACCACACTACTGTTGGTGACGTCACTGCTGAGTGGTGTACAATGTGGCACATGGCTGAAGGCAGAACAGAGTTACATCTAAAGGCATTTTGAAAATATGCTGTGGCCTTGATCTATCAAGCATCTCAAAGTAAGTTATTCATTATTAATCAAGGAGCCTAACAGTATGTGCTAAATCCTGCTACAGCTAACAAACTCACCCAAACTTTGCTTGGGTGCCAAACAATATGTGCTGCACTCCACTGTAGCCTATGGACTCTGTTTTAACCAACATACCTTTCTATATGTGCTATACTCCACTGACTCTGTTTGCAATGCAACTGCCTGAAAAAGGAGTACATCTGTTTGGTCAGTGTTAGTTGGCTAGGAAGCTAACAGGACTAAGATAATATGACATGAAAGGCAAACGTGGTGCCACTCCTGCTTTGACATGCTTGATAAATACCAGCCCAGGTGTTGAACTGACAACATACTGAGAAGTGTACGGTATTTTGTGCAAGACAAGAAATGTATGCTGAAGTAGGCAGTTAAGCACTATGAAAAAAAATATATCAGCAGTGTGCACGCTCTAGTTTCAAAACTATCTCTACAACACATCTTGCACAAGGTCCCTTAAAAACACACAATATTAAGTACAGATATATACACAACAAAAACAAAGAAGAAAAAAAACACTGACCACTGTTGCGCAGTATGCTGTGCAATTACTTTGTCAATCTTGTAGCAGACATATAGTGTTTTGTCATCTCCTCAGTGTTTGATATAACAAAATATTGATTCTGTATGATGTTGGAATACATACTGCAGGCTAACATACACTCAACTGGTGATGTATTCTATGACATACAGTATATGCTGTCATGTTGTCGTTATGGCCCTGGAAATGTGTTTAATTAAGAGTTACAGAATACTACAAATACAGTTTCCTACATCTTTGGAAAAAATCTGCTTTTAAAGTCTCAACAAAGTCTGAGCAATGTGGTTGCAATAGTATTCGTAACGGCAGCAATGGTCCCTGTAATATTAATAATTGATTTCTTTAGCAGTCAAACCCTCTGTTTCTCAGTAGTCGTGCTTCTCGGAATACTCTCCTGCTCTGCGAATTTCAGAAATTTTATTGAAATGTGCAAACAACCTGTAAGTATTCAGAGCCCGGATCCCTTGTGCTTTCACATTTAACAGCCTGGTCATTTTGAATGAGGGTGGTGGATGCATGTATCTAGGAAATGTGACCTGGACCGATTATGCTCAGGTAATACAGAGCTCAATGCACCTACCTCACTACATAGTGCGGCTGCAGTCTAGAGAAGAGACTTGAAAAAAAAAAACCCAAAAAACAACAACATAAAAATAGCCTCCCTCCCCCCAAAATCGGGAGCCAGGCTCTGCACTAAGATGGTTGTAACTTACAAGGTATACTGTGACATTCCTATTTTTAGTATATTCATCATCTTTGTCAGGCACTTTGCCACACCGCGGGGAGAAATTTGCTGTATTGCCACTTTGATTAATCAAAAGTTTGTATTGTTAGCATTAATTGTACCTGTTGGTTTCCCTAGCTAACCTTTTTTTTACAGCCGCTGAAGGACAGCTGTAGAATATTTTCATATCAAGTGACAAGCACATGCCAAATTTTCACCATTAATCCAGTGGCGCTGTATGGCCGTCATGCCAGAAGTCAGAGGGGGAGGTCAATCCTTGCACTTTCACATTTGTTTATAACGCGTGAGAGAATTTTGGCGCCAAGACACTTTTGTGAAGCCCAATTCTGCTCCAACACCATGTGCTTTTTTGACAGTGATCAATGCTAACAGAAGGCATGAGATGGAGTGGTCATAATAGAATGGCACTATTGCATTTAGATAAGACAATCAAGATATTTTTTTTTTTGGCACAGTGCGCATTATGATTTCGGTGCTGCCCTGAACATGATAGAAATGTGAGTGTTCCCCTCTTTCCTTGGCTGTGTTTGTTTTCAGTGCCCTTCACTGTCTAAAAAAAAAGTCCTTTCACTATCTCCGATAAACAAGCTATGCTCATCCAATTTCACCTCAAACAGAGGGTATTGTCAAAGTCAATTCATTAACCCATGATGGTATTGCCTCAATTTTGTCAATAGTGAAGCCGCGCTGTCTGCGATGAGTGGAGGTGTGCTCTGCAGACAAAGAGCCTTCTGTTCCCTAAATTGTCCATGGCACAGTTATCTAATGACTGATAGAAGTCATTTCTTTGAACAACAGCGTACATTCAAGAGGTGAACTTCAGTATTCAGGCCCTGGAACATCATTTCTGACCACATTTGTTGATCAGTGGCAACCCTTATCTTTCTTAAAGTTGCAGTCCTTTTCATTTTTTCGCTCCCACAGGACAAAGAGGGCTCCGTCTCACCAAATTGTGGTCTTTTCTCCCGATCTACCTGATCTTCAACTTTCATCATCAACATCCTCATACGATTGGACATTTATTCAGCAAAAGGGAACCAATGTGCTTCTGACTTGCTTCCATCATGTGTGGATTATAATGGATATGAGTTAAATGTATCATCTTCTCCCAGACCTGAACTCTTGGTGACCGTGCAGGACATGTAGCATGGTTCTAGTGAGGCATCTGCTTAACAGAAGAGTAGACATTGTGACAGTAATCTTCTGCTGAGCATGTGCAAGGACACACACACACACACACACACACACACACACACACTCACAAAACGTACGCCATTAGTGGCTATGAGAACGATTCAAGCAAACAAAGACTTTGTTATAGCGATTTTTATCAGCTGCCATGGCTCAGTGATCCTGGTTGAAAGCGGAATGTCGCGCTGCTTCCTCTTCCATGCAGCAGGACTCTCCGCCCCATACAAACAGGACCAACCACTGGCTTCGGAGTGGAAATGGTTAAAGAAAATGACCTCCGTACTGATCACAGAACAAAGATGACACAAAATAAAAGATGTGCTGTGATGTGGGAGGGTGTCGGGGGTCTCCTCTCCTCGCTAGGTGGCTTTAGCCTGTACCTCCATGGAGATACAGTGTAGCATCTTTAGCGTTCCATACAATCCTCATACAATAGAGTCTTTGATCTCTGAGCCCAACCGTACTCGGGGTCGAGGGCATGTTGGGGAATATTCCACGTGGCTCTCCTTCAGGTTGAGCGGCCTCTTGTCAGAGGACTCGGAGAAGCTCTTGCTGTTGTCTGGCGAGGACTCGTGGGTAGGCGTGCTGCAGATGTAGTTGTCATTCAGCGTCTGGTAGCCCTTGTGGTCAGAAGTGGAAACAGGAATGGTGTTACCGTTGAGGGGTAAGCTCTCAGCAGGCTTTCCCACTATCCTTGGCTTCTTCTGCTGCATGTTAGGGCACTCCCCCTGCTTCAGCATGGACTTCATACGATCACGGTTCCTGTAGACGACGAACAAGGAGAACACCACCAGAGAGAACGCCAAGAGGGCACATACCACAATCAATTCGTTCCAGTAGGTCTTGGTGTGGACCTGCGCAGAACGCGACTCGCCAGGCAGGATTATGGACTCCTCTTGCTTGATGTGCGGTGTACGTGAGTGACCAATCAGAGTGGTGCTCTCCTGGCGGGGCTCCGCCCTCACACAGTAGTTGGCCAACAGCTGGCGGAAGCCCTCCTCCTCTGACCAGCACTCATAGGTGTCCAGCCTGTCAGCCTGCGCCACGACTACCAGGTTACCTTCGGGAGTGGCGTAGAGGAACTGGCTGGCGGTGTCGCTGTAGTGCCACCTCCTCTGTGCCAGGTTGGAGCGCAGCTTGCAGGGCAGGACTCTGAAGGTGTTGGCTTGGATGGTAATGAGCTGGCAATGGGAGCCCCCTATAACAATGAAAAATGGGTTTTAAATACTGAAACAGTCCTTTAAAGAGGCGGAAATTAAATGTGGTGGTATAAAAGTGATCTCTGAGTGTGATGGATTAAGTCATTGCGTGTTGTGCAGTTCTTGGTTTGCAACCCAGTCACAGTGTAATATACACGTGACTAATAGCAGTGGATAGAGACGTTATGTGGCATTGTTTTTCAGAAACCGCGTCAATACGTGACAACTTCTTTTTTGGGAACACTGTGTGCATGTTGGTGCACGCAGAGTTGATGTGGTGAGATGAAAACCCAACTGATCGACAACACTTTAATTAAGGGCCATTGCAGAGACAGGAGACACTCACGAGAGGCTGCTGGTCTGACGGATCGGGCGCTTGGAAACGTCCTGTTACAAATAGCTGAAGTATCAGCCTCTTCTACGTCCTGCTGCCAGTGGCTGAAACAAAACAAACCAGGGTGAGTTTAGCAGTTGTAATGAGAGGAATCTTGTATGTATGCGCTTATTACCCTCTGGAAGCCTTTAACGGCAACACCTATAAATACGGCTCCGTGAGCATGACTAAGAGGCCAGTCTTGTTTTAAAAGCAACTGGTTCACGCACACGACTATCATGTGCTTATTAAATATCATGTGCTTATTTTGTTCACACACGTATGTATGCGTGAGCACATGTTTACACCTCATACGCAGTAGAAACTCATTTATAAAAGCCTATTAAATTGGCTTAATGGACAAAAATAGCTGTAATGTACCAAAGAAAAATCCTATTAACTGTGTGAATTCATCTTAATTTCCTTACTGATGCATGAAACTAAAGGCTTTTGAACTGCAAATTAGACAGAAGCAGATATTTAGGAATGAATGTTTCATATTTGGAGCAAGATTTGCTGCAGTATTGTAATGCATTTCAGTACTTGCAGAAGGTTCTCAGGTTATTTGTGGCCATGGCAGACCGGTGCATCTACTGTTTCTGTAAGCTCTCACCTATCAGGCGGAGCCATCCGGACGTCTCGACACAGCCGTCCAGTCCAGGCGCAGTAGGGGTCTCTGGACAACACACACTCTCCACAACTCAGGTAGTTAGAACAGTTGGCCACAGGAACCTCGACCAGCCCAGAATAGGACGACACAAACAGCAGGCCCTGCAGAAGAGAAACACCAATAGGTACTATGTGTGGCTGTGCCAAGTGAAGCCAAAAGCAAATGAAGCTCCATTTTATTCTATGAAATGTAACCAGCGACGGGTACTAGGGTAATACTGGATACATTAGACAAGAAGAAAGCCGTTTCAGTAATATTTTCTGAGTCATAACAGCCTCTGCCTTGCTGTGCCTCTGCCAGCCCATCTGTAGACTATATATAACCTCAGAATATTGCAGGTTCACTTTAACACTGTACTCCTCTACAACATAATACAACTTTACATAAGACATAATAAAAACAAAACTGCACAACAATTCACTTAAGATCACTGCCAGTTTGTCACCGTGCCGACAAGTCCAATGCGAGCTACTTTGCGACCTTTCTTGTTGTCTCACGTTTTATTTATTCTTTATCATGCACAACACTTTGTACATGTCCATTGGTAACCGTTCTATAAAAGCCATAATACCTACAAGTGCGTTCTTCACCATGACGAGTGCATTGATGCAGACATGCGTTGCATCACTTACTTACAGTAAAGAATGCACTCTGAGGTGATATTGCCATATTACAGCCTGCAGTAGTCCATGTTCAACATACGTCAACAATTACCTGCTACTATATTACATAGATAAAATAGATCAAGTTTTATCTGAGTTTTTCATCATATCCCCACTTGGAGCTAAAAATATACACACAAAAAATTATCTTGCACTTTTGCAGGATTATATAAGCTTAGATAAGATGTAGTTAGGCTGTTTTGGCCCAGAGAGAGTATAATATAATAAAGAGGGAACTGTAATGAAATTTAGCTCTGAGTCCAATGCCAGCAGGTTCATAAACTCTGCTCCAGAGGGTACAATAACTTACTGGGAAATTCAATGAAATGGCCTCTCTGGAAGGCAAATGTCTGTGGCAAATTCCTGCTCGGTAAATCTACCATTTCCCATTTCTATAACTCGAAAATTAATAAGACTATGAAATGAAGAAATATGAACAGTTATGAGTTATGAACTGGCACAAACCTGTATGAACTTAATCAATAAGGTTGTGTGTCAGATTTCTGTGTGAGAAATAGGTTTTATTGCTACAGCATGAAGACTCCCTTTTAAAAGGAATGTAAAATGAAAAGTGAAACAAAATACAAAATCAAATCTGAAGTTATGAAAGGATTTACCCTCTGAGGGTCGAGTTCGATATGCTGCACAGGCTGAGGCTCAGGAAAGAGAATCATCTCCTCTATGATGTGCATCTTGTCGTTGGTGTTGATGGCCTTATGCAGCTTGCCATCATCTGGAAGATAACGGTTATACTGAAGTCAGGGGACAATTTGAGGGGTGGAAGAAGATAATTTTCCCATCTGTTGACAGACATCATCACTGCATGCCCTTTAATAAAAAAATACACCTTGCAATGTGCAAAGATTTTCCACAGAAAATGTTGGAAATATCTGCAGATCATGCTTTGCACAGATTCAAGTGAAAAGTGAAATAAAATACAAATCAAATCTGGGAAGTTATGAAAGGCTAATGTTTTACCATCTGAGGATCGAGGTGCTATGTTGGTGTTGTTTAATGTACTGTACCTGTTCCAATGAAGAGGACGTCATAGGCTCTCTCCATTCCCTGGATCTTGTGCACGGCGATCTGTGTGTAGCGCACACTGCGTTTCAGCAACAGGGGAGGGCTGCGGATCACACTGTCCATCAGGAAGTGGTCCTTGACAAAGTTGAGCACCTTGTCAGGCATGTGTAAGGACGACTGGATACCCATTTGTCTGGCGTGGTTGGTTACACACTGTGTGGGAGTAAATTAGTGAATTAAAAATGTATTTCTGCACTTCAGTAGTCCTAGATATCCAAACACACAAAGAGAAGAAAGTATCACATTGACCTGTATTTAGACAATGACGCTGGCTTTATCTATGCAGAGAAAGACACTAAAAGCAAAAGGAGGGCTCTTATTGTGAACAAAGAGTGAAGAAAATAGACACTTCATTACACTTTTTGTGGCCCGAAACTGACTTTCCTAACTTTTATTGCGCTGGATACCAATTTGGCCAAGGTCCATCTTCCCCTGTCCTCCCTTTGGGCCCCAACCCAGTCTTTAAAAGCCACTGCTATAACCTATGGGTCACCATTACATCAATTTTGTTGGACTTCATTGAGTCAATGGTACTGAATCGGGAGAGCATCTGCTTTACAGCAATGCCCACAGGCCAAACAGACGGAATTTAGCTATGCAACTGGATATGACTAGCCAGTCTAGCCAGGGAATACTGGCTTTTCACATAAATTGTAACACACATTATATGTTTGTACACCTGAAAATTTAATTAATAGATATTTGGGGTGGTAGGAAACTGTTGTTCATGTAATCTGTAAGGCAACTTCACTTGCAAATTTGCTGTTGCTGGATTTCATGTTACAAGGCATTCGCTGGGGTGTAACAGTAGGGGGCAGCACTCACCGCCCCAGGCCGTGGTTCTGGGACTGGGTAGTTGTAGGTGTACCACTGCTGGGTCTCCCTGTTGACCTCTCGGTAGCGCCCGCTGAAGGCCCTCTCCACCTGGGCCATGGTGAAAGCGCATACTGCTGAGCTGCCCGATGCTCCTTTATACCTGGGAACAGAATAAAAACAGGGTGTTGGAAGGTTAGACTCCTTCATATTACTACCTAGTAAAAATGTAATCAGTAATATAACCAATTATATTAGCTGCGGTAAAATCTATTGTTGAAGTCAGTTTTCTTCAACTCAAATAGTGAGACCTTTTGCTATGAAAATGTTCTGTTACATTTATGTGTGAATTTAATAAATTGTTGTCCTGTCCTGGTGTAAACTTACTAAAGAATTAGTTAAAAAAAAAAAAATCCATTCTACAGCCTCCTTTACTCTTACTTTTCTCTTTTCCTCATACTTCTGTCTTACATGATGGGTCACAGGCATATGGTCAGGGCACTGTGGCTCTCCCTGTTGCACTCCTTATTTTTTACGTGTTTGTAATGTTGGTGAAAATTAAGCTTACGTAGCTGCTGAACAAATCCTAAGTCACTCTGGATAAAAGAATCAGCTAAACAGACTAGAATGTAAATGTATTTGAGATCTTAAAAGAGCATAATGTTTAAGTACATCTCAGAAATGTACTGCATGTACTCCCTAATCTGCAACTGTTGGTGACATCATTCCTATAGGCAAATTGGAGCAGCCGCTTTTAGAAAAGTTTTAGAGCAGACGCTTGAATTATTTCCATATATAAACCTTTATTTGTTTAGTGCATTAATTAGACCGAGAGGGTTACATGAACCTGTGATACAGAGCATTACAGCTGTTCTACATTCAGAGGGGCCAAATAAGAAGGATGGCAACTCGCCAGGTTTGGGTGTGGATTTCAAATGTGAACTGGCATATAACTGTTGTCTCTCTAGTTGCATGTTTGTGAGTGTGTCTGCTTGCACACATCCTGTGTTTGCACTTGGCCAGTATTTGTATAGGCCCATTCATGTGTACTTGCGTGCAGGCATGCAAGTAAGTTTTAGTGCATTTTTGTGCATGAACATTAACCAAAACGGCCCTATAAATCAGATCCAATAGGGTGCCAGAGAGGGGGGTCCTAAGACTGGGAAGTGATCAGGACAACTCTTTTACCATTGGGAGGTGAAGACCCCATAGAAAACCGTGTTCTCCCAGCTGTCCCCCATGGGCTTCAGGACAAACATGTCCTGAATGATGTTAAAGGGGAAGCCGTCATCAGGGAGGGAACACAGGAGCTGGGCCTTCAGGAAGGTGGTCCACTTCTTCTGCAGCACCCTCTCGCCTCCCCTATCACCCTGCAAAGACAGCAAAAGAATGTTATGGATATTATGATACAATGAGGAAACAGAAAAAGCAGGTAATACATCAATCTGCAATAGAAGGAGTTGTAATAAAAAAATTAAAAAATAAATCACAGCTGCAGTCCCTGCCCTGTCCTGCAGAGGGTTGCAAGACACTGAGGTCAAATGAAAGATGCTGCAAGTGGTGGCTGTAAATGTCGTGAACTCTTAGAGGAAATACAAGAAGCAAGATAAATCACCTCAGTCACGACCAACAACGATTATGTCCTGGTGTAACTCCAATTTATGAAATCCTTTCCTCTGGCTTGGCATGTGTACAGTGTATTTGTACTGAATTCCAAGGGATATTATGACAATAAACTGTGGAGGCAGAAAACAAGCTCTCCACATAAAATATGTCTTGGCGCAAAATACCAATTCATATTTGAAGGAGAGGAGATGGCAAAAGGGACAATTAGTCAGTAATTACAGCTTTGAATTAAAAGATCTGTGGTTCATTTCTCAAGCTGGAAGATGGAAGTATTCACTCTTTTCAAGCTGTCACGAAATATTCACAAAAACACCGTTATCAGACATCTTAGCCAGCGCCAACGATTACCAAAGAGCTTGTAAACACACTCCAAGTACAGTCCTCCTCCTCCAAAAATAAAAAAATAAAACCCAAACCAAAAACAGCCAGCAAGATTGAAAACACAGGAGGAGGAGGACCACAACAATGGGTTTCGCCCAACCTCTCGAGGACGCACCTCAGTCCCAAACTATCCCAGCAGCAAGACCTCCAAAACCCTAAACAACTCCTACATGAAGACACCGGGAGTGAATCACCCTTGAGGAGATAATAAAATGTAAAGCTATTCTACCCCTGCTTCCTCCTCCAGCTGGCTATTAAATAGAAACAATCATCTTGTTGAACGGCGAGGTGAAACCACATGGGACTGATGCAGGGCCTAGGAGGCAATTACTAGGCTGCAGTAGTAGCCTGTCGACATAATGAGGGGACCACATTCCTGCTCTCTCAGCTGTCCCCTGCCATTGTTGCTGTGCTGCACGGCTAGCTAGTGGGACTTCAACACACAGGGACCCCCCGCCCCGCCCCGCCTCCCCTCATTTTTCCAGATATTTAATCTAAACTTCACATTTTAGATCTGGCACTTTTTTTTTGTTTTTGATTCTGCTGTCGGCCTGAAAAACGGTGGCAATACTGGATGGAAACATAAAAGGTTGAGGAAAATTTTTTGCCACACATTGTTCAAAATCTGCCTGCTTTCCACGGTCCCTCAATGTGCACACCTGAATAAACACAAGAAAAAGGGAGTGGAAGGAGGGGGCAGAGAAGGAAGGGGGAGAGGAAAACAACTCGGTAGCAGAGTTACTTGGCAAACCTGGGCAAAACAGTAGTTAGAACACTGTGAAAAAAAAACCTGAAGGCGGCTTTGATTTATCTCATCTTGCAAGCAATGAGCGCTCTTTATAGGCAAGAGAAACGTCTGGCAGGATAAATCCATCACACCTCAAATTGTTCAAATATTTAAAACCGCACTGAAGCATATTTCGCCTAGGTTTAGTACAGAGAGAGAAAAGTGAGTGCTTGCTTTCTCTCACTGTCCACAAAAAGTGTGGTTAAGATACTGAGCCGCTAGCAGGGAGGGACCCTCCTACCTCTGTTACCTAACCCTAATCTGAGTTCAGTACTTAAAGTTTACTGAGGGAGTAAACAGGGCGTGCATTCAGCTGTGACACAGGACCCTGAGAAAAAAAAAAAAAAAAAAAAAAAAAAGGTACACTGCATACTCTAACAGCTCTTAGGACGATAGCTTGCAGCAATTCAGATGGAATTAACCATTTCTGAAGAATATGAAATGGTTGGCGAAGACGTTTGCAGTATGTGTAATTCTACCTCAGAAATCATTTGCACAACATTAGCTGCTGGGCGTTGTAATGCAGAAAAATGGTTTCCTCAGCGAACATACAACAAGGCGGGAAGGACAAAGATTGTCACTTCTTTCAATAGGAAATGTACAGAAACTGGAATCACTAACTGTGCCCTCACTCAGCATTCATCTGTCAATGTTCTCAAGCATTTATCCAGCAAACTGAAGAATGAGCCACCTGCAACACGACTGTACTCCCATAGAATAGCATCTGAAAAGATGTCAGCCAGGAAACGAGGGGCTGCTGCATTCCAGTGAAATAAAAGGCAATCTATAGAGCAGTGGAGCCCATTCTCCTGTTTCTATTGCACGGTTCATCTGCAGCAAGTCGCCACAGTCTGGGGGCATTTCTGTCAATGATTTCCATATAGCAGCCAGGAGCTGCTCCACTGGCTGGGAGAGGTGTCGCAGTACTGAGTGCCAAAGCCTAGCAGGACTAAGTCATTAAGCTGTCACTTAAGATTACATGCTGTCCCCACGATTACTCACATTACTGCCTCAATGAACAAGAGACATCAGTCAATGTGGAACACTCTGTCTTCAGCATGCATATCAGCCAGCTTTATAACCATTTAATTGATTTGATGACGGGTGAAAACGGATAAGGTCTGACGCTGATTATTTGGGATGATTGACCAACTAAACTGTTGAGGAGGTGGAGAAACAAGAAGTCAAGACGGTTGAAATGATCTGAGCGAAATTCTGGGGTGCTCAAGTTTGCATGCTCTGCCTGCAACACAACAGAACATATAGTAGAGAGGAAAAAAGCATTTCATATTGCTGCGAAGCACCCTGGAATACTAATAATGCCTGCAAAGCTCAAAGCGCTGGTGGAGAAAGAGAAAGAGCTGGAGGGATGGACGAGTGCAGCTGACATTGTGAGGGAGATGGAAGGAGAGGGGGGAGATGACATTGCAGAGGAAAGGGAGGGAGGGAGGAGGAGGAGTGGATGATTCAGGGAAGGGAAAACCGAATCTGAGGAAAGCATGTTTGGATCAACTCCTGCTCAGATAGTCAAACAAAAAGTCACACAAACAAGAAAGCGTACACACATTCCCACTGCGCCTACGCAAGCATGACGCACAATTAAACGTTGCCATACATGTGCTTTGACGGGAAACACCCCTCCTCGTTTTGTGGAAACTGTATTGGGATTAAGGGGAGGAAGTGGAGCTCTGCTGCACCTCTTGTTTTCACATGGCTGTTATGAGTACGGTCCCCACCCCACCCACGGGTGTCTTACCTTACACACGCGAGCAATCCTCGACACAATGGTGTTGTCAAAGAAGTCAAATTCTTTTCCCGCCTCGCTAAAGAAGAAGTAAATCTTGTCGTCGTCGCCCACAGGGTTGCCTATTGGCTGACTCTCTTCGATGTAAGCCGACCCAACAAAGACTGGATCTGTCAAACAGACAACAACAAACTCTCACATGAAAAGAAAACAGACGGTGAGAAACAGAAAAATAAATTGCTTTAGCTATCATCTTCTGCATCATCTATGTAAGGGATAGCCATTTGATCACTTAAATAAATGTATGATCTTAAGTTTGGAGAGAAGTCAGAATCCACATAGAAGAGTCATACGATCCAGAGCAGAGGAAACATCATCCCCTGTATAATTGTACTCCGAAGCCACAGAAGGGGCACTCTGCATGAATTACCCAGAGATCAAAAGACAAGAGAGGTTTTAATTGTGAGCAAGTGCAGCTTGCGCTGGCAAACCCTGTGCCAGGCAGCCGGGGCTGTTTTGATGTGCATGTGCGGCGACTGATAGGACCCAGCTCCTGCAATCTGAGAGAGCTTGTCTTTACTCTCAGTCTGCGTGCATTAGCGTCTGTGCCTCGCTAATGGCCGCTACATTTCGGAGCGTATCTGCTCTGCCGAGTACAGAGAGGAAGATGTGTGTGGAAAAAAAAAAAACATTGATTGCCATCTTCAAGGGCAGACGGAGTTTACCTTGCAGCCAGTTTAAAGAGTTTTCTGTCTTCAAGGCAGTTCCCTGACCCAGACTCTTGTAAATGACTGGTTCGTTCCCCTGGAAATTGCTGACAGTACCGGTGTACAACTCACCATCTGACAGAAAACAGAAGAAAATAAACCAAAGGAGATTCAAGATGTTAACGCCATGTCAGTCAAATATTACAAGGAATTTGTTCCAAATTAAATGCAAAGTTTAAAATCAACTAAATTTAATAAAAATAGTAAGAATTTATTAGTGCTCTCAAGTGAAGTCAGTAGGTTTGAGAGTTTAAGGATCATACTGCATACCGATCATACAGTTTCAGTGAGGGATTAGCCAAATCATTTGTCCTAATCATATCCAGCTCAATTATTTTCTGATTGGTTGTTAAATAACTAGAATGCAAACAGCGGCTGTTGGTGCCACTCTCCATATCAGAAGGAGTGACAGAACCAAACAATATCAACAGATGAATCACGTCTCATACAGACTACATCAACGTAAATATGTTGGAAACCAGCAGCTCTTGTTTAAATAACCTTTAGCCGCTTCCCAAAAGGAAGCCACTCAATAAAAAAAACAACTACTTCTTTGCAAGCAAACTGTTTAAAATGATCAGGGGAAAAAAAGCTGCACAGTATTACGTACCAACTATAATAGCAGTGGATTTGTACTCTGGATTGAAGGGGCACCGACTGCGCCCATCCTCCATCACAACTTCGCCCATGTCATCTCTCTCCAGCGAGAAGGTTGACGCGTTCTGGAGACACAGACACAAACACTGAATCTCCCTCAGGCACATTCCTAATAAAAACCTCGTACAGTAGGAGTACAGTGAGCTAACGTGAGCTCAGCGACCTCAAGCTCATTCTTTGCTCTTAACTATTCTAGACGCTGCAATATAATCATACGTTAGTTAAGACTTGGGCTTAATGGCCGTGATTGGGCAAGCAAGTTTTTGATGCAATGTATGAAGGCAATTTTTACCATACTCTACTATATCATTCACAAATTATTTGCGTCATTTACCAATATTGACATCTAAGAACAACATAATAATATTGAACAGCTGGCAAAATCAGTGCCATATTTTAACACCACATCTTACCACATTTTAAAGACAGGCTTTGATATAATTCCTCTTTTCCCAGTTTACGATCATTGTATTTGTTTTTCTGTTCATCTTCGTGGCTTATATTTCTTGTTTTTATATTGTCTGTAAAACCCTTTGTTGCTCTGTTTTGAAAAGCACTATGAAAATAAAAGTTTATTATTGTTAAATCTCAGAGCGTGTCTAGCCAGTAGGAATGCTCTGGGCTACAAACAGACCCTCTTCTGGAGTCTGTCAACATCATGATAAGTGGGAGGCTAAACAGCTCCGACCAACTGGGCCAAGAGATGCTTGGAATCCCAGTTCAGGACCGATAGTCCTGCCAAGTCCTCTTCACTCTGAGCAGTCCCATATTATTCTTCCACTGTGACGTCAAAGGGGAGTTTAATTCCCGGCTTTAGGAGCTGAGCACTCTCCGAGCTTGATTGCCCCCTATCACTGAAATCAATGTCATCCTATTTGGTTGCCAGCTACCATCACTTCCAATGTACTCCTTCTCTAGACAAACAGACAAGGTCTCCACAGATCTACTGCTTCCCAGTCATTGGGAACCACACAGCTCCTGTACCCCCTGCCGACTTGTCTTGCTAAAGTGCCTCAGTAGGATTCCGTCATGCTTGAATAACAAGAGCTCCAATACTGACATGGTGGATAAAAGAGCTTGATTCCCCAAGAACACAAAAAAAACCCATAACAATTTAACTTTGGGTAAGTGGGTGGAGGGAAACACAAGTCAAGGCTCCTTTTTAATGACGGAGAGAAAAATTAAGCCACAGGGGCTTATAATGAGAAGTCACTTACTATGTAGGCGCAGATGGGACTGAAGGCATAGGTGCCGCACACATAAAGATGAGTGCTGTTCAGCCGCAGCAGAATTTTGATGTAATTGAAACAATCAGTCTGGATGGGGAACAAATGGAAAGAATGTCAGAATGATGTCAAGAATGCTTTAGAAATTCTTCACAACCAAATATAATAAGAGAGTAGAGTTATCTTGAGAGCTCTGCTCGGTTTCCTCAGAATCTATTGAATCTCAAATAGCCCTTAAGAGTCTCTCAGAATAATAAACACAAAACCTTGATCAATACAAAAATTGTACAGCACAGAAAAATGTTCCCCTTTTAAATAACACCATTGAGGAAAACTCCCAGCATCACACAACAATTGCTGAGTGAGCTTGCTTTGATTCACAGACCCAAGTTGTACACTGCAGTACAGAGATTACCAGGGCTTGTCGCCTAGGGATACAACAGCTGGCATGACAACAAGGTAACAGCCAGCAAGAAGAAGCAGTTCACGGTTGCAAAAGAAAAGAGAAATTCCCCAGCGAGTCTGCACACTTGATGAATCTATTTGTAACTGGTGGAAACTGTTTGTCAACACACAACTCGACAGATCCTTCCAGAACATTTACAAAAGGGCACTGGACTTCAGCACCGCTTGGAATAGTTTCTAGGTTCTTCAAACTCTAGTTGAGGGAAACCATTCCCAAAAGGATAGAAATGTTTCAGCATAGGATGAATGCAATACTTCATCCCCATAGAGAAATCTTTTTCGGGTTAGCTACAGATATATATTGCTTTCAATATACTTCTAAACATATCCCTCATTTTCTCAGGTATTTTCCTTATTTTGGTAGTTAGCTGTAGGTGTAAAGGCGCCCCTTACCTCAAGGCTCTTCCCTTTGAAGCTGCACTCCTCTCTCTTGCCAACCGGAGTGCCCCATGTCAGCTGAAGAAGATGTAAAAGAGACCCTGAGTAAGTCATACCAACAACAACAACAACAACAACAATATGCAGTAGGAACACCCCAAAACTATCAACCTTAATTCTGAGTAGTAGGCAGTAATATCTTTCACACAATATTTGTTTCTATAAAAACACATCGTTAAATGACATGAAACGATTACCTTTGTCAATCTGTTAATCGCTTAATGTCAGTTACATAAAGTATCCAGCCATAATTCTGATATGCAACTGCAGACATGATTGCAATCAGTGATTTTATTGGCGGGATCCAAAACCCTGAATTATCTGCTAGTCACGCCCACTTTTCCACATTACCAAGTAGTCAGGTCAAACACTAATACCCCTTTCACACAGGGGCAGCGGCCCGGGAATGATCCGTGACTGGCGTTGGTGCAAATGGGCCACATATATAAATATGACTTGATGCCCTCAACAGATACAAAGTGCATCCATCTTTTCTGTACATGATGTTGATGCTGATTCTGATATGACATTGCCACCACAACTCTGATAAGCCTATTCATTGCCACTTTGACATGCTCACATTCTTCTGCAGCTTGGTCTTGCTGATGTCAGAGAGGCTGAGAGCGAACAGTGCCTCCCTGGCTCCAACGTACAGCATGTCATCCTCCTGGCTGAGCAACAGGGAGGTGTAATTGAAGACGCCGTCCGCGGAGAATCTCTTGGCCGACCTCTCCTTTGCATCTGGGGGCAGCAAAAAAGAAAGAAAATACACAGGGGATTATTATCAAATAGCAGAACAGCACAGAGAGGTACAGAATGGTCCTGACGCTGGGAAAATGAAACACGTGCACCTGCACACACACACACACAGGTTTTCAATTACAATCGTCAATCACACCATTGCACAACTCTGCCAAGTTGTTAAGACAGCAGAGGTCAAAGAATTATTTGCATATCACAGCGCAAGGGCTACAAATGCAATGAGTGCTTTTGGCTTGCAGCTTTATAAAGGTGCCAAAATATCATCCCAATGGAGAGAATGAAAAGATTTACATGATTGTCATTAGATAAGGAAGATTTTATACAATAGATTTAGGGTGTTATTATGCACAAGAACATCACGAGTCAAAGGGTCATTCATGTAGGTCTTTGAATGCATCATGACCTCCCTTCCCTTCTAGACGAGTGTCAACTCCTGGACAGGCATCACAGCACATGGGCCCACAAATGACAGTACAGCACATGGACAGTGGTGTGTTGGAGCCAACTCAATTCAACAGATAATTCTCAACTCTCAAGTGTCATATTCGTAGTTCTTTGCTCCTGGGGGTACCGGTCCACTCTGTCTTTTATCCCCCGGCTCAGTGGCAGCCAGTAGCTCGCTCCATGAAGACAAGCCATATGAATGCCAAATGAGCCATGTCAACAGTTTCCTGGCCCGGCTGGCACGCTCTCTGCGCCGCTCTGGCAGCAGGGTAAAAGCCTCTTCTACTCACACCAATCTAAATCTCCTTCATTCTGCTGCTGGGCAAACCTCTTAAAATGGATCTCTTTAGTACTGGCCCATATGTCAAATGAGTCACTCTTTCCCCTTCCCGCAGCCTCAAGAGTTCTTGTGATGAATTATGGATTTAATATACATCTCTCCTTTACTAGTATTTCTCACAGATTCATAAACAACTCAGGATCCTCTACAGTGGCATTAGCAGTCACCCACAATAAAAGCTTTTTACGGCATTCCACTGTGAAAGTGGGGGTTTCCAGGAGACTTCAATTGATTTTTGCAGCTAGTTTGTGTAAGGCAATAAGCCTAGTTTGTGTAAGGCATTAGGTCTGACAACGTGTCACTTTTCACTTTGATTTACTGTGTGTAAAACTCCTCAAGACAACCTAATATTGAAAAAAATAACAGAGTCCAGGAGTGCCTAGAAAATGGTTTAATTCAGGACCGCAAGCCTCAGGGCCCTTGGAAAAACAGCATCAGTATTGGGGCCCATTTGGGTAGATGTTATCACTTAGTATCCATCAACAAGACTAACAAGTATCTTCTCAGCCATGTAACGGAGAGAGCTGCAATCTCACCAGAGAGAAAAAGACACTGGATATATGCAACCAAATATTTGTTTATCCATTGCTCACGCTGTTCCTGCCCTTTGCATTTTTTTGGACATCTCTGTAAATGTTTATCTATTGCCTCCCAGTCCAAACATTAAATACCCTCGATGTGCTCCCCGAGCTAAAATGCTTGGGTCATGGACTCCATTTGCTTGTCCAAATAAGATTCCTGGCTCGTATCTGAGGTCGTAAACACTAATATTTGCTGCAGTAAAACCGTTTACAGCCTTCCCCCATGTTCAACCATCAAACTAAATTCAGATTTTGGAGACTTTGACGGTAAGAAAAGACACCAGCAGTTTATCTTTGGCACTCCAGGTGGTGCATTGGACCATAATGCAAATGGCCCCAATAAACTGAAATAAATGTTTACAGCCCACGACTTAAACTCTTCAATATGCTCTCAAACAAATGGTTCATCTAACACTCAAGGCAGATGACTATCTTCCCCTTGTGGGAGCAAAACCCAGCTGCACAAGCCACATCTTGTCCAAAATCAAATCTCAGGCCCTTTCCAGATCAACAGCCCTCATTCTGTTTAAAACATTGTGACATCTGGAGCCAATGAAGAGGAGGCCTGCCATTAAAATCACAGAGTGGGAGGAGAGGGGATACAAAATAAAAAAAACAACACTTTTTTCACCTATTGTCATTCTTGGGTCATCAACGAAAAATAGTTTCCTATGTCAAAGATGATTCAAGATTCAAGATTCAAGATTCAAGAAGTTTAATTGTCACATACACACACGAGGTGTGTAGTGAAATGCAAAGTGGCAATGCTTGAAATGAAATGGCTGTAGTTTTATTTCCAGGTAAATAAAGTCTTAAATAGCTTGCGAGAGGTCTAGCTTAATTCAGCTTATAAAAAGGGAACTATCCATAGTCCCAGTGGATCCTGCAGTTGGCAGACAAAAGAGTGCCATCTCTCCTCTCAACAGGGGGACATATCATAGCTTGACTGTCATGGCTCCCCTGGGTTTTGGCCATTCACTGGAACCAAAAACAGCCTTCCCTCAGCATATTAAAACTCTCTGACATAAATCACAGTGACATCCTCTTAGACAGACAATGAAATAACGAGCGGAGGAGAGCAAACTCATGAAACTTTTACTCAGAGAGCAGTCTGAGGCCACTTAGGGAGGGGGCCGAGGAGAATTGAGCGGGGGTTGTGGTAGCCAGGAAGATTGGATTGAGACGTTGACCTATCAGAAAACATGCAGGGGGGAAAGCAAACACTTTCAAAGTACTCAGAAGAGCAGAAGGTCTTTACTTCAGCAGTTACAAACATCAGTGCTGGGTCAAAGCTGCAGTGATGTTAGATAGATAAGCAAGACTTCAAGCAGCTACACAGTTTGGTTCTTTGGGAGACTACTTTCATTCTCTTGCATTGTGCATTTTGACATGCGTTTGGCAGAATGCTAGGCATCCATTGGGAGCTGCAGCAACTACAGGCCAGTGCAGCCATTTCACAGCCAGACTCCAGGTCCATTCATCACCCGCCTGTTTAATCAGCAGGCTGTCCCCAAGCTGGGGCCTCAACCTCTGCTAGTGCTCATCACATCACACCTTCCATCAATATAGCCACTCTACTGCTGATGCTAACATCCTGCATTAGTTTACACCAGAGGTTCTTAAACCTTTTCAGCCTGGAAGCCAAACGGAGTACATTTTGTCTCATTCTCCATCCTCACTAAAACTTGCAAGCAGTCTTGATCATATAGGCATCCAAATGAAATTGGCCGATGGCCCAGATTGGGTCCAGAAGCATAGTTCAACAAACTAATGGGTTACAGTTATTCTGGAAAAACACTGCATCATTTGAAGACAGTTGCAAGGCCAGGGTTGCTTCAAACTCAGTATTACATGAAGCAATATAAGCAATGCAACCATGCTAGAGCTGTCCTAACAACAAGCAGGAATTTAAAGTCATTTTTCGATTGGCACGTAATACCCATTCAGCAATCAATTAAATGAAATTAAAAGACGTTTTTCAGGGTATTCATTGTTCTCTACTGCAGTAGAGAGTTCAACATAGCCATGTGGTTTGATGAGCGGAGTTAAAAAGGGAGCTAGGGAACAAATTGTTTCACAAAAGAAATAAGAGAGCGGCTCCTCCGTGATCATAAAGCTGTTTGTTTTAATGGTGAGGGAAATCAGACGGGCCCTGAACTCATCCAAGAGACCTTAAAACTTCTTGAATTAATATGAAGATGCAAGAGGGAGAGCGTTATGTCAGTGTCTAAAAATAGACCTCATATCTCCAATTCTACATGTTTTATATTTACTGGATTGTTGAAATTGTCTCCCATATCTCCCATACAGTGTTTCATGACTGTAGGACCAAAACAACCTATTGATAAGGCATTATGTCAAAAATCAATGGGTGAACAAACCCGATTTTTTAAAAGAAATCCAAGGTTTCTGCAGGATGCTGGTGAGATAGGGGAAACATTCGGACATAATCAATCCTGGAAAAGTCTAATACCGCTGCCTCCAAAATACCACAGTGTTTCCAAGATTTCCATGGCACTGCATCGGCTCATTGATGTCACTGTTGTGCGTCTAGAGTGTGTGCTTACTCAACAGTGAGGTAACCAAGATATCATCAGAGGGTGCCAACTTGCAAACACAATCTCCCTGGGTAATAAAATACACGGCAGCTCTTCGCCGGGCATCATATTTCAGGTTAAAGGGGGCAGGATCTACCTCTTCTTGTTGAGTTTCAGAGTGGGGAGGACTGATTGGCTGCCTTGTAGGTGTATGCCTGCCCGGACTCTCCTAAAGGGGCTGACTATAAACATGCCCCAGATTTACTAAAACACCATGAGCCAAGTCACAAGGCACGGGGGCATTGGGGACAAAGGGGTTTGCTTGCAGCCAGGCTGGGAAAACGCAGAGGAAGGAGAGTGCCTAGCCAGCTGATATTCATCTCGCGCTGGGCTATGCTTATCTTACATACACAACACACACTCATCGAAAAAACCATCTCTAGCTCTGCCCAGTGCCAGCTAAAGCTCATCTTAAAAGGCTCTCTGTTTGACACATTTTGACAATGGACTTAATATTGGTACTAGAGCGCCTGACAGAAGTCACTATAAAAGGTCCTAACAAATAACACTGGTGCTCTGTACCAAGAGTAGTGTTGTTCTGTGCTGCTGCTGAGTCGCCAGCCAAGTCAGCACATACACCCTGGCGTCTACTCACTCAGAGGGCACAGACCTCTGATGAGTGGGCAAATTGAGCAAGAGGCGTTGGGGGTGCGGCGAGTGACTTGTTCTTCTGAGCATCAGATTTAAAAAAAAAGGGAAAGTCCACCCTATAGACAGATTCCACGCATCTTATTCCCGTTGTAACTCGGATGGTTTAGCCAGGCTTGACCGCACCGTCCATAAAATCGCTTGAATAACATGAGTACAATCTGGTCTGTTCCAAGACGGGATTTTCAGCTTAATGAGACGGCCGTCTGAGTGACAGCTCTGTGCCCTCCCGGTTATTCTAAGACAGAGAGGAAGAGAAAGTGGGACAGAGAAAATGAGCCTGTACTGGATGGTAAACAAAAGGCAGACAACAGTCTTTCAGCTACAGAAAGACAATGGCACCGGAAGGCCAGGCCATCATGACTACACTTTAATGGCTTACCAGCGTGTTGTGCTGTATGTACATATAGAGGACGATGGTGTGGCTTTGGCGCTGTGTGTGTGTGTGTGTATGCCTTTCTGTTTGTATTTGAGTGTGTATGTGTAAACAGCATACACATGCCAAGCGAAAGCTGCACCTCGTAGATAACAACCACAGATTGACAGTCTATAAGTCCAGTGTTTGCTGTGTGTGAGGATTACGCAGCAAAGAAGAGTTAATGGTGGCACGCTGATACACATGCACGGACACAGCAGGCTCGGGATCCGAACAACAGAAAAAGCATGGAACGACTGATGGGGAACCAAGCATAGTTATTGGAAATGAACAAGAGTTGTGTGTTTATCTCCCGAAATCATGGAAAAACCCAGAAAAATACACACCCCCCACACACACACACACACACACACACACACACATTACAGAACTGAAGACACACTCACCACACATATAACAGATGAGGTAAGCGCAGAAAACACTGGATAGCACTAAAAGCAGAGAACAAGGGGCTGACACAGACATGATGTGCTGCTCTGTAATTATGGGCTCTTAGGTGTCATCCCGATGTACTCTGGGTTGGCACCCACCCACCCACCCACTCACTCACTCCAAGCAGTGGAGAGATGGGAGTGCAGCGGTCTGTCTGTCACCACTGAAAGCTTACCAAATCCTGGATACTAGGTCAGAGAGAGACGGAGAGAGAGAGAGAGTATGTCGTATAAGAGTGAGGGATAAAACAGAGAGATTGAGGGAGAGAGACAGTAAACAGTACCTAAGCGAGCGAGCGAGACAGACTGACAGACAGACAGACAGAGTAGGTATAATTTCCCCACCCACAAGCCAAACTCGGCTTGCCTGCGCCTGTCGTGTATATACCTCAACTCATCTCTCCTGCTCTACATCGCCCCCCCCCTTCCCTCCCGCCGTCCAGGAGTGAGAGAGGGCTCCGGTTTCCTCACGGACTCAGACTCCTCAATGCTCTTCCTGTGCTCGACCGATACAGGTGACTCCCCGAATGAAGGAAACTCCCAACAAAAAGTACCTCAGTGGGGGTTAATGGGGCATTGGGTAAATACCTCCGACGTTCAATATCCCAATGACACGTTCTGTCCCTGCAAGTGTTTTGTTTATTCTGGTAGTTATCTATATTACTACAACACACACAAAACAGGGATTGGCTGGATGGAAGACGGGATAGCGATGGCTCAATCAAGTGGACTGAACTTAAGACAAAATGTCATCTGTGTTTGTGCTGCAAACACAAGGCTCACACATGGATTTGCCTACAGCTAGAATCCCAATGAAACACCCTTCGATACATCTCTCTCTCTCTCTCTCTCTCTCTCTCTGCACACTTGTCGATTTTTAGTGCATCGGTGAGGCTGCTCGCGGTTTTCTGAGTGCACTCACTTTGGACTGGCATGCTTTGAGTGCTACCAGAGCATCCATGCACTATCCCCTCATCCCTGTGTGTGTGTGTGTGTGTGTGTGTGTGTGTGTGTGTGTGTGTGTGTGTGTGTGTGTGTGTGTGTGTGTGTGTGTGTGTGTGTGTGTGCACGCGCACATCTCTGGAGAGGTCCTTGATGGAAAGAGCAGGTTGGGATCACACAAGCTCTATTGCTCTCAACTCAGCCAGCACACACTGACTGAGGAGAAGTGGTCAAGAACAGAGGTTTACACCAATTGCTGTGGGCCTTTTACACACGCACACACACATGCACACACACATGCACACACACATGCACAGGAAAACACTCGCCGCATGCGACCACACACGGATGGGCAGCGATCATCTCTTCAGTCAAACACAGTTGTTTTAATTCTTTTCATTGCACTGCCAGATTTATTTCCAAAGAGCAGGAATGGTGATCGTATTAGTATTATTCCCCTCAGTAGCCTGGTGAGCTCGGTATCTTTGCTCCATATGCTCGACTTTAACCCCCAAATTCTGCTCCAGCTTAGTTTGAAAAAAAAAAAAAAATCCAGCCTGTGTGCCTTAAAAACATCCCTGGCTACAGGTGTCAGTCATACTAACGAACACTACAGCTTCTTCTCAGCAGGAGTTTGTCTCCAGTCTGTGAGTTCTACTCTTGCCAGCATGGCAGATTGTCGCCTGGCATAACTGATCAAGCCAATTCAAAAACAAAGCCAATTCAAAAATGAACTTGAGAATCAGAAAACGGATAGGATTTCTACCAAATGCTTCAATTGTCTTACGCTGGCCATGTAATGCCCCTGTCAGAGTGCTTATGTGAGGGGGAATTAAATGCATCGGCAGAGTGACAGGAATTGGATGAAGCAAAGATGAAGAGTATTTTTTTTTTTTTTATACCAGGCCAACGTATAGGCCATGCAGGGACCCACAGCTCAGTTTCCACACACACACACACACACACACACACACACACACACACACACACACACACACACACACACACACACACACACACACACACACACACACACACACACACACACACACACACACACACACACACACACACACACACACACACACACACACACACACACACACACACACACACACACACACACACACCATGTGGAGTGTATTAGTAAACTGGAAGAGGATCAGGAAAGCCTGAGTTGTGACTCTTTATGAGAGATACATGAGACAGCCAGTGTTAACCATTTCAATTCTGGCTCCACTCAAGCGGAAACTTAGAGTTACAAACAATCTCTAATTATTGGAATCACATTTATTGTTTTAGCATTTATCTGTGAAGTATTTCTATATTGAGTAGTAAATTAAAAACTGACTCAGGACTTTGTTATGGAAGTGCCTATTCTTCACCATTAAAACTTGTCTTACAGTTAAACTAGGAAAGAGCGTATGTTTACTGAAGTCACGTTGCATGACCTCTGGGTATTAGTTCTTCAGTATTAGTTACCTTGGTTAGTTACCGCCGACAGGTCAAGTTCCCTGATAGTCACTGAATCTCTACCCAACAGTATAGTACAGCAAAACAACCTGGTTGTTGGGGGAGTTGAAGACAGTAATTTATCATGTCAAGCCAGTAATGCCTAATAAATACTGTTTATGTGTGTGTGTGTGTGTATAAAGTTGATAGCAGCTGTGAGCCTAAAATCATTTATCCCCAGAGCTGCAACAAAAGGGCCTGTGAGAAAAGCTTGTGCATTTATTCCACACCAGTCTTAATGCTAAAGCTTTCTTTCTGACAGCAACGTGGACAAGAAACAAACAATGTGACAAGAAGGATCTTTTTAAAGAGTCATAACATAAAATAATACAACCAGGGATTTTATTGTGAGTGTGATTTCCCCATTGAAAACTGTCCAGAGTGATTTAAAGCCACCATCTGAAGGGGTTTATCGAGTTGGGCTCCCCTAAGGCACTCCTAATCCATATCCATGCTTAATGCTACATATGAAAAGCCGTATTTGGTCTGTTGATGTTAAGAGATGTATATGAAGACGTTTCATTTCACAATCCAATCCAAAAGCACCAAATCTCTCTTTAACCTTGCATTCTGTTCTGTCCTTCTTGATTACTAACTACGCCATTATTTCCTGCCGCTTGCCAGTTTCTTCACATCAACTGTTCTTTATCAAAATCTCAAATGACTTTTCTGTACATTCCCTGGAGCGTAGAAGTGATTGAGCCATTAAAATGTCTGGAACAGAATGAGTTGATATGCTGTAACTATGTTCCATTGTTACGGCTGTTGTGCGGCTATATGCAGGCACTTGTGAGTGCCACCTCTGCTGGAAGCCACAGACTCGCTCTCTTTCAGGATCAGTGGGCGTGTCCTTGCTGGGTTTTAGGTGGGCATTGGAGCATGTCTAAAACCTCACGAGTATTTGGCCTGACCCGCTCTCACTCCCTCCCTCTCTTTCTGCACTGCAATCCACACACTGCCAAGGTCATTGGATTAGCATGCATGAGAGAAAGCGCACAATATCTGCCAAACTCAGACCGAACGTAAACGGGAACGGACCCCGTGTACGCCGGGCACACGCAACGTGCTTGTTGGTTCGGTTGTCTTGCTTGACGGGGCAAGTGGTGAGACTGAAAATGTTCTTTCCTGACCTGATTTTTTCCATTACATTACACAGACGTATAAAATATCCTGACGCACCCTAGTGGCACGGCAAGGTGAGCCCACTGCCACTTTCATGTGATGCCATGGGTTTGAAATCTGGCTCATGACCTTTGTTGCACGTCATACCTTCTCTCTCTCTTCCAGGTAACCCCTCACTCAGAATTAGAGGTGCACCGATAGTATCTGTAAGTACCGAATTGGCGCCGATCCGGCTCCTAGGTACTTGTACTGGCAATCAATCTGGTCCAATACTGTAATGTCATGCGCGTTGTGCAACATAAAACTTTCTGGCAGGAGGAAAAAGTGTCAAATTCTACACAAATAAACTAAAAATGTTCCTGTAATTGTTTCATAACAGGCCAATAGTCTGCAGCCTATGAATGACTGTAAATTGAGTACTCTGTATCAGTACTCAGATCGGCTAATCCACTTAAAGTACTCACTACTCGCACACTCCTGACAGACTGGAAGACAAACACACTGCGTATACGAAAGATGAGGTAAGCACATAAAACACTGGATACCACTAAAATGCAGGGAGAATTTATTTTTATATATCAAGAGACGGTTCATTGTAGGGGGGTGACATGCAACAAAGTTTGTGAAATGCATTCAAATCCTTAACATCAAATGAACACGGTAAGCGCCTTCACCTGCTGCGCCACCTGGAAAGCCCCATCACTGAATATTTATGTGCATTGTTCTTAGATTTCCGCACAACTTGACTTATTCCTTCTCGCTCCAAGTGAAAAATAAAAGTCTCGACAAAAGCTTCTCCGGAGACAGACATTAACAACCTGGCTGCTACGAAACGGGAAGCAAGTTTTTGATACTGAACATCTAAGCTACAAACGGGGATACACGCAGCATGCCTAACTGATTGCCTACAGCTTCAGGTCCCATGATCCTTTGGGCTGCCTCTCTGTATGAGAGCCATAATGAAAAACAGACAAGCTCTCCCACTGCAGCGACCACAAAACCTCCACTCACTACACATGGGAGATTAGCCTGCTCATTAGGAGAGAAAGGAGGAGAAAGAGAAAAGGCCATGATGAAGGAAGGGTCCTCTCTCTAGAAAATAGCCTGGGTCCCCCTTTTCTTCGGGACTATACAAATGAAAGTGGAGGTTTGAAAAGGTCGCCCACTTTACATGTTGACTATCAACGGCCTGGTATTGAATTGAGTTTAATTTACACAGGATACGCATCGCTCTCAGTGATGCTGTAGATCCTGTTTATACATGAATAGGTTACAATCAGTGTCACTGACGTTTGGATAAGAGTGAATGGTGCTACGCTACATTATCGACTGAAAAGGATGCTGTCCGTCACACGACAGCCTACGTCCTCTCGTGGAAAGAATCTCAAAGACTAACATTACAGAATTTACAATATGAATGTTGAGTGGAGTAAAGAAAAGTGGGGGGTGTCAGTGGTTTGCAAAATACCAATTTGCAGGAAACCCAAATTCACTTTCTGTTCTTTGAAAAACAAGATAAAGGCTTGGAGTATTTGTAAATTTGTAAGGATGTTCTCAGGTATGATGAATGGCATTGTGAGACAGTGCATGTGAATACCGGTACAGTAGAGAGGAAAATAAGCCTCACCGACTTATTTCAGAGGGAGGAACTTCAAGTTTAGACAGGTAGTGATTACAAGGGCCGTCACGCCCCCTTTACACCCTACATCCCTATGGGCTTATACTTCGGTTGCTGCAGGGAGACTGTATGACCACATTTGCAGAAAACACTATAGGAATCAGTGAGCTAATTATATAGTGGTGTCTGAACAAACCGGTTAGCTTTACAAAGCGTTTAGTTCAGAATATTAGAACATAGGATGTTAAAAACAACAACACGCCAATGTCTTTAGTGACACTGCCCTGAAAAGCAGTGAAACAATCCATCAATTTTCCCTCTATGCCACATCCAAACAGCTGCCTCAATTCTCTCAATTTTATCTCATTTATTAAACTCCCATAATGCATCAATCAATTACCAAAAAGCTGTTAGCCTGCCCCACATAAACAAGTAGTGGAAAACACTGCCATGTTTTTAAGTTATCAAGGCTTAATACACCGTTGCCATAATGAGAGGAGTGCTGCAGTGGGCATGAAATAATTACACGCAATGATGAAGTCAGGTGCAAAAAGGTCTTCAGTCCAAGCGGTGAGTTCGCCAGGAAAGCCATTAGTTTATTTGTCAGACAAATTGTTGCACTCAGCTAAGCATTATGAGAAGGTCAATTAGTAGTAAAAGGCAGGACGGGTCATGTGTGTTCGAGGGTGTGAAACCAGTCACCTGTTTGCCGCTTGGTCTGAATATACCAAATATATCACATGACAGTAGGTTGTCATGTGATGTTCCACTGTACGCAGTTTTCACCTGAATAACGCTCTCAGTAGTCCCGTTACGCTATGCTGACGTCACGCCTTGTTTTGCTGTCAAACAGGCTCAGGGTGGAACGAAACCACACATTCAATTTTGAGCAAGGTGATGCCACCACTAGACATCTCACTAGTTGGCAGCACAACACACCTAGACATCTAATCTCTTAAAAAGACCCTCAGGGTACAAAATATTATTGCATGAATGTATGAGAAGCTGTGTTTGCACTGAGTGCGTATCTGCAAGTCGGCATGTGTGCATGTGGACCTGCAGGCACTTGTGCACTCTTCGTAGGGCCGGGTGCCGTGTGATTTTCTTTTATTTTGATTCTTCAAATCATAGTTTCAGAACATTACAGAACAAAAGCATTTATTTATTAGCTTTTTATCTTAGATTCAGCTCCTTTGGTGGCATTCTAGCTCATCTTTGATTTAGTACAGTAGCACCTTTGACCAAACCGGCTCTCTTCACTGGCTACGCCTATACCAGCCTCAACAAGTCTTAAGGCAGATGTTTGACTTTTAGGATTTCAAAACAAAATGGAACGAAACTAACAATAAAACGTTTGCCAAATTTGTCATTGGCTTTGCAGTACTCCAGTAACACGAAAACTCATGCGTTCACCTGACTGTGCGCCACCCAGTGTGTGTGTGTGTGTGTGTGTTGTATTTGTGTTCAACACACAAATACTCCTGGGAAGAGGCGTTCCACTATGCAGTATATGTTGCTATACTCTAATAAAAAGGAAGCTCAAGTAAATATAATATATTAAAGGAAAGGGTTACAGTCAAGTGGGCAAATACTTCAAAACGGAAATCTAGAATAAACGTACCGAAGTGCAGAGTGTAGATAATTAACTCATCGAATCCCACTCCTAACTCCTTTTGTGTTTGTGTGTCAGCATAAATGGCATCTGTGTGTTTTCGTCTGGAGTCGTTTCTTGAATGATTCCAACCACATGTGGGTGGGACATGTGCCTCACAATACATTAACAACAACAATCTTTAAAATGAGAATAAACTGTGCGTGAGAGAATTTTTGGACTTACCGTATGGGAAACTGATGCGCGGCGTGACATCATCCTCAGTGGCCATCACTGATTGGATGCAGCTGGCCAATAGCAGTGCAGCAGCCAGAAGACAGTGGACAGCTAATGTCCACATGGTCATTTGATCCTGTCACACAGACATACACAAACACACACTGTTCACTGTTTGCTTCAGGATTCCTCGGAATTCATTAAGCTCCTCTTCAATCCACTGCTTATTTTCTCACTCCCATCTTGTGAGTAGAGGGGTGGTAAAAATGTCCTTGACTGATTCCGGTACTCCCAGCGGTCCTTACACACCGTTAGTAGACTCTTACGACAGGGAAGAGTGATCCTTTCTGGATTAGAGGCTGGTTGTTATCATCCACTCATAGTGCTCGTAGAAGGATACTCTCTAAGCCCCAACCAGCGGCCATTTACTCATTCTGGATCTGTGGAGAGAGGAGAAGAAAATCATTCCTCTATGCTTGATCCAAGCACATAAAAACAAGCTAGAATAACAGATCTATGTCCAACCTTTTGACAGTAATCAGCTACTAGAAGAGCAAAAGTATTTGTACAGTTGCGGTCATTGGTACAGATGAAATGTAGTCTTTACATCTACAGGGTAATATAGACTTACTCTAGTCAAACAATGAGTGGAGGTTTGGGAGGTGAGGTGTTCACTGGCCTTAGGGAAGACACAATAGCACCAAAACAATGACCAGCTGTATCCCAGCGTCTCAAAACTCACATTTTTAGTAGCTCATTGAAGGCTTTTTGGAAAATGTCTTGATGACAAACACAAATATTTATGCTGCTACTGTTTACTCGGTCACCACACTGGCAAAGAAAAGCTCAGCTAATTGGAAGTTGACATGAAAACACACATCACATCATGTGGCAGAATGAGGGGTTTTTAAAAGTTTAAGTCTGACCGGAGGGAATATCCAATTTGCTCTCTGTAAGACAGGCCGCAAAGTTTCTATGGGAGCTAAAAAGCCGGTTTGATTTTGTATCCCTGTATTTAATTAGGCTGTCGTCGACATTCGGTACGAGATCTCCAAAATGACATGGGAGTTTGGCTCTCATTTTGTGGTGACGTGGGTAAGAAAATGAAAGAGATCAGCGACTCCCGAGACAACTCTGTAATTTGTCTCAAAGACGCACACTGAAGACATCTGCTGCCTGAGTTTTATTGGCTTCAATGTGAGCCTGCAGAAAAGGTGCCAGATATGCAGATATATGCTGAGTTCAAACTTTTTTTTTTTTGATTTAATAAAGGGTCAGGTTTCTTGGAGGAAAAAAAACTTCAAATAGATACTAGTCCCATCTGTTCCAACTCCCGCTCAACTCCTAAGTACAGTATATCAACATTGCTGTATTGGTCTTCCAAACATCATAAACCACTCAAAATAGTGGGAAATCGTGGTATAGCAGCTCTGGAGCACATCAAAGAACAGGTAAACACCACCCGGTACACTTGAAACAGTTGCAGGTGAAATAATTGGAAAGGCATTTCCAGGCCCAAGGGCGATGCAAAATCTCATTTGATTCTTTTGGTCTTACCCATATCCAGACAAACTACAGAGGCCTAAGTGAACCCAACGAAGCCTGTTCCGTAGATATAACACAGCCCACTACTCCTAACTGCCTGGCTGCACTGGATATCTCCCCTAAACTCCCACATAGGTAATGACTTTCAGAGAGTAAACACCGGGAGAGCACATGGCGTCTTTGGTTGAAAGCCTGCGTCACTGTAACAGCTCCCACAAGGAGCTCATTCAAATATTTACGGTAGCTAATAAAAACCAACGACAGTACAAGACACCCGGGGGTCAATCGTGCCTGGTTGTCTGCCGGGATAGGGTCCTGCTGGGGAGTACTATTTTCAACACATAATCAACCTGGATAGACGACTGAATGCAGGCTAAATGGGGATTTACGACCCCGTCTCCTTCCCTACCTGCCAATACATTGTCCCTCAACACCAGTGCTGGCTGACTTGGAGACGGGCTGACAGGCTTGCAGACATGGAGACTGGCAGCAGGCTGCATTAGCGGCTTCCTGACTGAATGGCTTGTTGATTAGGCGGCTGACTGGCAAACTGGCTGGCTGGTTAACTACGTGGGTGGCTGGCTGGTAGCAGACAGGCCAGCTGACTGCCTGGCTATCTGAATGGAAGGCTGGCTGGCTTGCATTGTACACTGACTAGCGAGTAGATGCAGTGATTGGCAGACTTTGGTCCTTTAGCCAGAGAAAAGGCATCTTGCTGAAGGCAGCATGGCACATCGAGTGCATGTGCGCACGTGTTTGTTTTGGGGGGGAAAGTTCACACACACTGAAACACCCAGGCACTGTCACTAAGCTGTTCCCCATATTCAACGGGGACATCATCCCTCATTCTCCTCACCTCGAAAGGTCGTTGGTCTCACCTTTGGCGCTCCAACACAGATCATATCATACTGCTTTTATTGAATAAAACATTGACCATCTCTCTTCTTTTCTTTCCCTGTTGCCATCTTCATCTCTGCATCTGTCTCTTGCTGTCACACCCCCGTCTCCACTGGGTCTCAAGCAGTGAACCAATAAGTCTGTGTCACCCTTCACTTCAATGCCAGCCCGCTTTGGTCCCTGCTGATCCAGTGAAGCTGAGACACTGGAGGCTGAAAACATCCATCCATGATCCTCTAACATCCCCGTCCTCCCCTGCTGGTGACTCTCATGCCTACTGAGACTGCTACATCAAGCATGGCAGCCCTGCGTGCATCACTCCCCAGGTCTCCATGTTCCCAGGGCATACCTTTATCCTGAGTTGTTTTAAAAAAAGACTAGAAAAAAAAAGAGAATGGTGTCTCCCAGGGATGTGATAAATTAGGGAACTTTTGGGAAAGCAACACTGCCCAAAGAGATATTTCACTCTTGCATTGATTACATGCAAACCTTTCGGTGGCCAAATAAATTCTATTGGTGGGTTCGACGTCCTGTCACATTGCCCAAATAGTTACCTGAAAAACTGACTGGTGCATGACAGCTTTAAAGACCATAATAAATGGGCAACATATTAAGGAAATGTAGATGTGCTACTGGCAACAACTATGCCCAACAGCATTTTTTCAGACTTGGTCCCATTTGCCAATCACATACCCTGCCAAAAGCAATATTGACAAATCTGCATTGTGCAAACCTGCAGCTAAGTCTCCTAGGTAGCACAACCTTTATGAGAATGGGAGACATTGGCACTAGTACCAGTTGAATGTCCAAGTAAGATAGTAAATACAAAATCATGCAAACACAGAGATTATGGGCCACCTCGTCCTCTATAATTACTCCTTGCCACAGCCAATAGAGTAAAATTAGCTTCGATACCAACATGTTCAACTGAAAGTCTTTCAGAATCTAAATAACTCGTCGTACCTTTTGTTGTCTTTGAACACAACTTCTCTCAGTTGTCTCTATACTGCAGCATTAGACTTTGAGGCAAAAGGAAGTTGGAGTGCTCAATAATAAATTAGAGACATGCCAATATGAAAAGGGCCCTGCAGCAGGTTGGGAAACATCAGGTATCTGGGGAATCTAAAATACCGGATGACTCATGGTTATGATGTCTATAATGTTCACATTATAGAGGATGAGGATGAGAGCAATGCTCTAAATGCCAGAGGGCTGTTTGTTCAATCTTAGCAAGGGGGGGTGAAGGGCAAGTAAACTGTTAGACTCATGTCTATTGCTTCTTTTAGATTTTTTTTGGTTGGCAATTGCACTTTATTATATAGTGTATATAGTTGTGAATAACTGGAAGGAAAGAGCATGATTACAAAAGGACGCGAGTCTGAATCATCCCACCATGTCACAACTACATGTAGTCCACGGAATCATGTAGTGTCCTAATTCACCATGAAAAATGATGCAGTAAAGCGCTTATGAAGGCTAAGTATCAAATATTAATACTTAGTATTAATACTTAATATTAAATCATATTTGACAGAAACTATTAGAAGAAAAAATGATGTTAATCGAAGCAACTACTTTCATTTATTCCCCACTTAGACGTCCAAACGGACCCGTGAAAAGCATCATATCCATTGCAGATCTTCGTCCTGTCCTACTACAACATCTCAGACACAGCAGTTCTATCAGCTGAAGCTGTTACAGTTTGGGCGGCCCTCTATACCCAGTGCCCCAGAACCCATCTGCTCATCTAGGAGAGGGTCTGGTGCTCCTTGTATCGTTGGGAGGGGGAATCTGGTGCCATATTGCTTCAGGGTACAGCTTCATTAACCTTTTGAACCTCCCCTGAGGTTCCCTATTAATACCTGCATCTGTTGAGACAGAGAAAGGGGGCGACAGACACATTGGAAGCTACACTTAGCCGGGTCATGGCAAGTTCACTTGAGGGGGAACAGCCTGAATGCTAACCATTCGGCTAGCTCCATACAGACGACTGGGCTTTGTGTTCGGCTACCAGCTCCCGATGATTCATCTCTGCAAAGTGACTTGTCTCTCATTTGGTCTTTGGCATGGACCAGAGCACTTATGGAAATAATCAGCTGTCGGGCAGGACCCTGTGATAGGAGCTCTATCACAGAGCTAGACATAAGGCTAGATTAGGCCGCCATCCAATCCATTAACAATATCATGAGTCCATCAAAGTCCAAAGCAAAAGAGAAGCGTTTGCATTTAATTGAGTGGCTGTGATCAAAATCGAAACAGTTATATCAGTGCCTCAGATTGCTCCCAGGTCCAAGGGTGACTTTGTAAGATTGTATCACAAAACTCAATAAATGCTCACAAAAACAAACAAGAGATAAACTAGAGGTCTCAGGCTACGTCCACACTAAGCAGTTTAAATTTGAAAACGCATACTTATCTCTCCGCTTTGGCCTCCCGTCCACACTAGGGCGGCGTTTTTAACCCCCCAAAACACAGCTTTTCAAAAACACTCTCCCAAGTGGATACATTTGAAAACGCCAGCCCCCCGTTGTAGAGTGGACAGCAAAAACGGAGACTTGTAGTGACGGTCACTGCTTGAACCAGCTGTGAGCGAGCCGGCCACCCGGCCGCTCGGCTCGTCTGTGCATGCCCATGGAAGGAGGTATCCGTTTTTGGTGGTCTAGTGTGGACGGAGAGCTTTTCGAAAACGCTAGACCAGGAAATGCTGTTTTCAAATTTAAACAGCTTAGTGTGGACGTACTCTAAAAACAACGAGGGTCCTTGGGGTCTAGATTACTATCCAGCAAGATTCATGGATCCATTGTGTTGGGCTGAAAAGGCCACAGTAGGTGACTGACAAGGCAGAGACTCCTTGCTGGGTCTGTCATTATAACTCACACTCATAGCAGTCTGCCCACTTATCTAAGGAATGGGCAGTGCATGATTTGCTCAAGTCAACCAGGGGGATGGTAGAGAGGTAAAGCATCGTTTTTCCCTAAAATCAATGGTTCAAGATGGTATTCTGGTTGATGTATTGCTAAGAAACAAATTGTAATGCTAATACAATGCTAAGATATATTCTTTGAAAAGCAATTTAATTTTCACCACTATAAACATGAACTCATTGATCTGCCTGTCTTTTCACTTGTTCCACATTGAGAGTTTAATACAAAATTGACTACAGAGCATGGCCTGAATCCTCCTCACAATATATGAGGCAATCTTATATCAGGACAAAATCCCATATTGTTACTTTTACTAAGCCAAAGTGTGATGCTGTTTGTGTTGATAAAGGGTGTACCACCCCCTCATACCTCATACCTTGTGAATGGGACAGGCAGGAGCAGTGTCATGCTTCAGCAGAGATAGATGCCACTATCACATAAGGACTTCATATCCCTAAAAACAAAATTCTAGCTTTCATTTCATAGTTTTCATGCTCTTTTTAGTATTGCCAACAATGCTACTTCAATTTTTGAATCTATGTGGGTCCTTTCTTAGCGGTCTCCCCACTTATCTGATACATGGTGAGTGTATGATTTGTTCAGATTTCTTCATGGTGGAGTAAGGTATTATGTATTTTGCATTTATATGGGGTAAGCCATTTCTTCTCATCCCACCTCGTGGGAATTGGACAGGGGGAGTCAAGAGGAGGGTTTCGGCAGAGCATACTGCTCCCGGCACCAAGAAAGCAGACTCCTAAATGATTCACGACTGGGTTAAAAATACACTGTGAACCTCCCTGCAGCAGCCGTGGTAGCAGCATGTGTTTCCTAAGCTGGCAGAGCTCATAGTAAATTCATCATCACAGTGACTCGGCGAGATCACGCAACGTCAAAGCATGAATCAGCAAGTCTGGGGGAGGGAGATGGGTGATAAAGCTACTAGACAATAGGTGAAGAGTGGATGACAATGACGACATCATTTATTGCAAGGCACACACTAGTAACCTTGACATTATTGTACATTATTTTACCAACATGACTCGTAAGTGACACGTCTTTACGTCACATTGCAAAATATCCAACATAGCTTTCAATGGGCTAGAAGATAACGGGTCACTGGAACTTCATGACAGGAAGTTACAAAGATATGTCTTGAGTACATCTACAGTGGTGCTCAAGTGGCTCATTTGTTTCTTAGGACTGTACAGCAGCTTATGCCTAGGTAATATCAGAAAACAATCGAGAGGATATCCTCTCACATTACCCTTGCAGTAGTTTTCATAATGTTGACCATGTCGTAACTCATAACAAGCTGAATACAATGCACGCCCTGGAATAAAATCTTTCCATGAATATATCTTTTTTGGCAGGCGTAATGCTTTTTAAAGGAAATGAAGCTGGCATTAAAATACCAATAAAATGTAAATGTTTAAAGAAACACTTAAAAACTGTCTATGGAAGTAAAAGAAATAATAGGATATGAACCTGTCATGGTAAAAGCCAGAACAATAGCTGCTTGCCATCCATTTTTCTTCCAAGTTGATGAAGTTTTGGGGGGAAAAAACACATGCACAACTACAAAGAAGAGCATGTTCTTACCCTCTAACCCAATATCATTCCTACCCTGCAGGTAGCACCGTTCTCTCTTGGCTCCAAAAGTAACCAATCTGTGCGTCAGAACACAACAGACCAGGTTTTAACCCAGGATAAAAAAAAATCTTTATGCACACTCCAAACCTTGGGTCTATAAACACAGAACAGCTGGTTGCTGAAGATTTGGGATACTGAAGCCTGAAGGTGAACGCCTCTGAAAAGATGAGTTTGTACACATGCCACCAAAAAAAACAGACTTTAATGTTAAGCAGTAGCCATTGATTCAACAAATCCATCCCCATTTCCTCTATGCAACGAGTTTCTTTGATGACTTTAGCTGGCTGACACAACCTGTTCTTCCATTACTTTGTGATGGACGAGAGCACCTCTCCCTGCAACATGCAAAATCAATTCACTGCTTTGTAGATAGCTTATGATGAGTGTGATTGGGAGAACACGAAAAGGATGATGGGAAAAAAAGGAAGAAATGAACAGCAGTATAGTGTCCTAAGAACCTTGAAAAATCCTGAAAAGAGAAAAAACACAAATAAAGCCCAGCATACAGAGAGCATTGCTTGTTGCACAACCAGAATGTGCTATCCTGACCTTGTTTGATAGTAAGTAATACAAAACAGATTGCGAAAATTGAACCCAATGGATCTGTTTTTATTGCATTACTGTCGCAGGCGTGACATCCCAGAGTGATTCATAGCATCATCTGTTCATTGATCACTGGCTGTAATGCATCCTGCTGTGGTATGTCCCTTACTCCTTCATATAACATAACATCATAACATAACATAATATCATAACAACAACGTGGGATTTTGCTCCTGGGAAAATCGGTAATTTTCATATTTATTTGAAACAGAAAAACATTATTTGGACAATGAAAAGCTTTGCAACTCTTCTACTAAACTAAAGTGTTGACCTACTACCAAGCCGACGGCATCGTTAATGCGGTCACCACCCAGCCACTTGCCATGACCCAAAAACACTGCCATTTGGGGAACACAGATACGGAGCAACATTCCTTCTCAGCATTTCACAGAGAGAAATATTCACACAATTATCAACAGCCCAAACAAATTCACATCTGTGAACAGTGAGCTCTTTGCTCTAGAGCTGGAGTGGACAAAGATACATGCCCCGTCACTGTCTGTGAGTAATCCACCTCTTAATCAAGGGCTCTTTGTTATGTTAATGGCGGACTGGGCAGGGCATTGGGTGTGCTCTAATTGGCTTGGCGTGACCCTGAGGTATTGGACAGACTTGTGTTGATTGGTTAATTACTGTTACCATAGTCACGTCTATGTCTTGCAGTCAAAAGTATTCGTTAAAAATGCAGTGATGGACTCAGGTTTTACATCCCTGCCTGTCATCGTTTGGTTAGCAACAGGGCTTGTCTTCCTGTGACACCTTTCCCAACACGCTGGGTACACAAAGTTGAAATGAAGAGACTAGAACATGATGCAAGTCTCCTTTAAGCAGACATCCTATGTTCTGCCGTGAAAAAAATAGGCTGGAAGGAACATTTCAATCCCTTTTATATTAGTGTACACACTGCTCAGCTTCGCCATGCAGTAAGGAGTAATTATCATTTCAAACAAGTGAGTGAAGCAGAACTGGCAGAGGAGATAAGTGCTTAAAGGAGAGCTGGGGTCACCTCACTCCCTCTGATACAGAGTTGCCCTTGCCTCAAATTATTCAAGCCTGACGGGGAACAGTGGGAGATCATTTCTTGAAGAACTTGCAAAGCGTCAATAATGAGCCATGCATGTCAGTCAGAACGCAGCGTGATAGGAGGCATAATTTCCCCGAGTCCCTCTTGATCACAGCCCTGTTGCAGAAACTATGGGGACCGAAGTAGGTCTTTGGAGACGTGCAAGCCACTAACAGTGGAAATCACTTATCACTTTATTGCATTTGAAAATGATTGCTATAACACTACAGACTCACTGGAAAATAGATTACACTAATCTCCTATTGTTTATTATGGGCTTTTGGGTCGAGAAGCCCTCTACGCTTTTAACCTGATGACCTGTTTACAGTGATGATGTGCGTTTACAAAAATCGGAAAAACTTCATGATTAGAGCCAAACATTTTGCTTGGGATGGGATCATCACACAATAGAGACAGAAGAATTTAGATTTCCATTTCCTTAGGGCAATACAGAATGCAATTTACTGCTTGTCCAAGTAAGTCAGCAGTTACGGAAACCTTGGCATTCAATTTCCTCCCCTGGCGTTCTGGTTACCTTGTGTCTTTCTTAGGCAAATGTATGGACAAGGCGGGTGCCATCTGAGCTGCAAGCGGCTGCAGTACAAGACAACGTCCCATTCATCTTCTGGGTTGATGATGATGTCAGTAAACTCCATGGCGTGACAAAGGAGAGTCGGAGATTTACAATCATGTAATCCCACAAGTGGCCTTTGTGAGGTCTGAACCATGCCATGTTAGCATCACAGTTCATCTGCTAATTACACCATCAAACCCAAAGACTTGTCCTTCCATAGCGGGCTAGTCATCTCATGACTTAAACATAAAGTTGCGGGAGCACAATTAATCCCTACGGATAAACCGCTGTGAGGACTCATTTCTTTACACGACTAGACAAGCAGAGCAATAGGATTTGGAAGCGGGGGTGTATCAGATGACGGTATTCTGTTTCTGGCCCTTGCTTCACCTCGTCGGGCCTACGCTGCAATTAGTTCAGCGTGTTCAGGTACGGCTGTTGCGCAATAAACGCCGATGAACGGAACCACGCGCCTCGACCGCAAAGTCTTCACATTACTCATCCCGAGTGGAAACATGACACAGATTGTCAGAGTCGTTTGTCAGGTTTGCTGTTTCAAGGCAGTTGGCTGTTTATGCTCGGCAAACACATGTTTACTTCAAAAGGAACAGCTGAAGCCCTTCCACTTTGTTTACCGCCAGGTAGGGGGCTCCCTCTTTGTAAGCAGTCGCAGCCAATAAAGGAAGTAATGTCAGCAGCGGCGTCCCTCCTGGCAACAGTCCCACTGGTAGGGGTTGAACTAAGGGACGGATAGGGCTGGGTATCATAAGATTGTATTAACTCATAACAGTTACTTTATCAGGGATCTGGTCAAAACAACACAAATGAGGGGAAAGAGTGGGAAACAAATCTTGGAAATGATTGCAAATTATAAGAATGATTGATTCCATTATGATGAATGATTTGATTGTTATGGAAAGAGGAACAGTTTCAGACTATAATGTGTTTACATGATATATTATATTACATTATAAATGGTTCTTCTACACTGAGCTATGATTGAATGCGCAAAACCAAGACACACCGCTTGGTTTAAATGGTAGTATGATAGCAGAAGTAGAGTTTTCACTGACTACTACTTCTCTGAAGTTGTTATTGATTCTGTTGCACCATTTTCTCATTGATTCTGTATTGATTTTGATGCCCAACCCTTGGGAGTGAAGGGCAGGTTACACCTGAGCACACAAATGGAAGCAGATGTCTTGATGTCACTTGTTAAAGTGTCAGAATACAACAGTTTTCTCAACATCTACTGAGCCCAAAGAAAGTTTATTTCTTTAACATCTATCTTTCCTCAATAACAGGCTTGCTTATGGTTTCAAAACAAAATACCACAATATTTCTTTTAATTGTAAATGCCCAGTCAGCATCACCCTGGCTCATTCTGCCACAAATATTAAATATATATAATATATAAATATATAAATATTTTGTTATTTCCTATCTAAATACTGAATGTCCAGATGGCCTTAGTGCACAAAATAAAATATTGGTATCCATATCACTTTAATTGAAATATCAGATGTGGTTATCAGCAGATTCACATTCCAGACACGAGTCTGTTTTCCATTAAGGACTAGTCCATAACAGCGCCGTTGACTGGATATCTTTCCCTATATTTCTTTCAAAACAAGACAGTGAAACGGAGAAGACGTTCATTCCTAATCGGCGATTTCATACTGGAGAGGGGACGTGTTGCATAATAGATTTCCATCTGAGGACAGACACCTCAGTTGAGGCCTCATCCAAGTCAATGCACACCGCCTTTCCTTCAGTCTTCGGGAGGGAACAATTGGCAAGCAGCAGGGTGGAGATAGAAAAGTCAGATTGGACAAAATGAATGTCAGGCTCATCAGCATAACTTCACAGGTCCATTACCTGTGTTCAAAGCCCTTCCTTGGCCCAGCACCCAAACCCCAGCAGGGCATAGCAAGCCTTTCTACATGGCCAGCGTGTCACGCCGACTATGAATGGCCTCCCAACTGGCTCGGTCTGGCAGACAAAGCTATGTGTAGACACAGTAGACAGCTAGCAGACAGTGCTATGGCCAGCTTCTAGTAATTGCAAATGTTAACCATTAAAAGTTAACGCCCATGTGGAATACTGAGGTGTGACTTTTCAGCAGGTTAGGGCCATTAACAATACAAGAATTCCTCTAACTCACGCGTCTCCCTAGCAGGAAAACCTCAGAAGAAAACGAAACTTTGGCATGGGATTTTTCTTTTTAATTTGGATTTGAGATCTTAACTGGGGCTATATCTTTAACAATTAGATATTGCTCCACCATTATATGAAGAGAACAACAAAACTTATATATTTATCTGCACAACTTACAGCACAACAGGTCCAGCTGATGAAAAGGCACCGCTGCCAGCTTTTCATCTGCTCTGTCTCTCTCCGTGTCCCCTACAAGGGTGCAATCTGGCTTCAGTCCAGTGCGATAACCGTTTTCCCACATCTCAGCGCTGTATGGGAAACGGCAAAGGGCCTCTGTGCTTCTGAGCACCCCAGCTCACCAAGTTCCCATCAGTGTGTACAGAGTAAGCCCACTCCCTCTGGACGCTATGGGCTATCACTAACCTTTTGGGGTTTAGAGTGGCTGACTGCCGCCCCTCCCCCCGTTTCCACTTCCCTTCCAACTCCTACCACAACCTCTCCACATGTTGACCATTCCTCTGAAGTTGTTAAAGTGGGTGGAGTTTTGGGTGGAGTCTGTATGTTTGTTTTGAGTGTTTGAATGTGTGTGAGATTGGGTGGGTGGGTGCCTGTGTATGTGTGTGCATGTGTTAGATAGAGAGCAGTGCTCCCAAGCCGCTTACGCAAGTGTATCAAAAAAGTTTCAAACTATCATGTTTACACAAAGCGAGGGAGAGAGAGTCTGTGTTATTAATGATATATATATATATATATTAGTGAGGCTGGTGCCGGCAGAAGAACAGCTGGGGCCCAAGGGGAAGGGCTGGTCCACCACTCATTCAGTCTCTAATTCCACTAAAGTACAGTCAGTAGTCTCAATATTGGCCTGGGCTTTGGTCCTCACTAGCATCATAACATCAAGACTCTCTTCGTCCATTGCTTCATAATGGAAAACAAATGATTTGCTTGTTTGAGACAAATTCAGAAGAAAGATGATTTATCCAGATTTTGACTGTGTATCTGATATAAATGTGATGTAGGAGGGAAATCAGCACAGTCTATAACATCCCAGCAGCGATAAGGGGAAGCGGCTTTTTGGAAGAGAATAAAAAAGGCAACAAGCAAGGTGTCAAGTGAAAAGAATAAATCCCCAAAGGGTCCTCATGCTGTTAGCAGACCTGTATGAATATTCAGTGCTAACAATTGTGCCAGTGTTTCTTTAGGACTGATATTTAAAAAAAATAGAGCCAATAAATCAACAACACTGCTGTTGGTTTATTGCTTCTTTGGACTAGATGCAAATAGCAGCTGTTTACCCTGATCAGAGCAAATACAAAGAAGACACAGGGCTGTCCATCAAGTTCTCTCTTCCCTTCTCTACGCACCAACTTGCATCCTTCATATTATTTAGACAGGCCACACTATTACATTTACAACACTACTGCAATTAATCCTTATCAGTAGGTGCAATATAACTGGGCTCTTCAGAAATTTTAAATCAGATAGCTCTACTTCTGATGGGTTTTTGGAGTGAGCATGCAAACAACACATGCACACAAATAAAATAATAGTATCCATCGTATTGCCAATAAGAAGACCGCTGTGAGTGAATGGAAATGACACTACGGTGAGTAACCATGACCGGAAACTGAACCGTATAAAAAAAATAAAAAAAAGGTACTGAACTGAACTAAAGCAGGTTTAATGGTAACTTTGCCAGTGGTTTTTAAAAAAGTGGGTAAACTACGACCTGCAGTCTATCACCAAAAGGCAAACCACCATAATGTAAACAAAAATGAATTACATCTTCAGAAAATACTTAATTTATGTTTTTCCCCTCCTTAAAACACCCCATCCTAGAATAAAACCCATCCGTCTGATTCTACTTGTCATGAATTTACATCATAAAAACCTAACGTGGCTAAACTGGGAGTAGGTGGTTTCCCCCTCCCCTACATCCCTGCTGTTCCCGGTTTAAAAGGTGTGCAACCTAAAACCGAAGACAACGAGAGCGTAGAAAAAGGTAAACCTATAAAAAGATCTTACCATGCACGCGCCGGACAAAAAAACCCTCTCCGGGTGATTACCACACAAAAACTCGCCTCAAGTCTTCACGGTCGACGAAAATGTGTCGAAAAACGGACAAAAATAACGCTGATATCCCCAAAAAGTGCGTTTGAGCCTGGTGTTATTTGAGCCCATTTAGCGTACGCATGAAACGTTGTCCATCATCCGTGCCTCCTCTACTACAAACTGAGGTTGGTAGCTTTCAAGCCTGCAAACTTGATAAGCCCCTCCCCCAACACACGACACACGCTCCCTCTCTGATGCTGCGGGCTGCGGGCTCAGCTCCCCCCTCCCGGCATGACACACACACACGTTTGTAGTTTATATTCACCTGGAAATAACTGTTATTGTTTCAAAGCAGAAAATATTACCCAAATAATAATTTATGTGCTCTCTCTCTCTCGCTCGCTCTCTCGCTCGCTCTCTCTCTCTCAAGTCAAGAAGCTTTATTGGCATGAAGTTTTGATAAAACATGTTGCCAAAGCAGAACGTCATTAATATAAACAATGATGATGATAAGAAATAATAATAATAATAATAATAATAATAATATAAAAGAGCAAAATAGACAATCATAAACAAAAGCTAAGAAAAGCTCTCTCTCTCTATTTTGGATGTACTTGCAGGCAAGTTGTCAGCAGCATAGAATAATAAAATGTATTTCCAGTGTCCAAAATCTATTTCAGATGGATGGCCATCTCTTTAAAACATATTCTAAAGTATACACGAAATGTATTTTGTGCAGACTCCCACGCTATCATACACACACACACACAAACATAAAGGAGGAAAAGATGCTCAAAGCTTACAGCATTCACCTTCAGATTCTGATCTTTTTTTTTACTGTGCTGTGAGAGAAAGTTTACTTGGTCTGTTTTATCGGGTATCAGTGATCAGCCCTCTGCACATCAAGAACGCATCAAACAAAGGAGGACAGCTGAGAACCTCCACCACAAAGAGAATTACAAGGGATTATGTGCAAAGGACTTGAACACAACCAGACTCAGCCATTCATGTAATCTCTCTGTGCCCCCAGAAAAGAGGAAAGGAATGAAGGACTCATCAAGTTTTCCTTGTTTCCAGTGTTGGATGAAAAACAGCAGGCTGTCTGACCCTTCTGCCCAGGGTGCTGAACCATCCAAGTCAGAGAACTATCTTTGCTCTAACACACAACTCACCGAAATTATCATTATCTTTTCTTGACGAGGTGGCACACAAATCAAGCTCTCATGCGTAATGCAAAACCATTCATCACAACCGGAGGGGAATAGATAACAGTAATAATTAGTCTCCAGCTCTTTGTTTTCCTGTGACATGCGACAATGTGAGAAATTGTCAAATATTTTGCCTGTGACCACCGTGAAATGCGATGACAGTAATCGAGCCATGCCCAGAATGCTTAAGGCTGTCCTGATAGCCCAGCCTGACAGCATCCTGACGTTTTACTCTGGAAAGGTTGTCACTCTCTGACTGGTTTGGCCCGACTGTGCCGAAGGAATGAAGCAAAGGCCAATACTTCCCCCTCCGGAGCAATCTGTGACAGGTGGGGGTTAAAATGACAACAGAGTCTCTCTCTCTCTCTCTCTCTCTCTCTCTCTCTCTCTCTCTCTCTCTCTTGCGCTGTATGTATGTCTCTCTCTCTAAGTATGTCCTCTGGAGGACACAGGCCAAATCAAAGTTTCTCTCCTTTATCTGCTGAGGCCTCAGTAATCCCTCAAATTGAATCAAGGATTACTTCTAGAAGATTATAATCATCGAACTTCTGCAAAAGTCAGGCTCACAACAACAGGGGGTGGATGGGCCACTCAGCAGAATTAATTCCTCTCAATGTGGGTGGAATCTGCCTCACTATCCACATATGCACTATACAGTGTCAAATATATGGCTTCCTGTGGGAAGGGAGAAACCAAAACTGTGTGCAGTTTTGGTTTTGGCAAACTGTTATCAGTTGGGCTCTACCGAACATTGAAAAAAGGAGGAGGATGTGTGGTTTTGTGGTACTCACAAATTGAAGATGCACTAAAGAAGACACTGAGAAGCATTGAAGCTTTGGGGGAAGCACTTTGATACGAATTAAGTGGTCTCCTGTGGGAATGAGTACGCCAAAGCTTGTTGGAAGCATTTTGCACTTGATAGTGAAGAAATGATTTGTGATTACCGCAACAAGAAAAACCTCTCTCAGAAGTATTATTATGAATCCAGGCAGTAAGTCCCTAATGAAGGTTGTACTTAACAAAAGCCAAGCCCAGTTGTTGACCAAATCATGCTTAATCTGCTGCCGCACTCAAGCTAATACCCCCGTCGTAACACGCGAACACACCGGGGAGCGCGCAGCAGCCATTCATATTAGGGCCACCGGTGGAGCTTTTATTGGGGTTAAGTATATGACAGACTCTTGGAACTCATTGGATTGAGAGACTCCTCCCCAAATGTTTTGTGGGTTTACCAGTCCAGTAGTAGTCGCTCACAGCAGTGCCAAGTCTGAGTCACTAGCATCAACTAAAATGTCATAAAACAGGCTCAAAAGTTACAACTGTAATGTTTTGTGGTAAATTGAAAGATATAGACGAGTCATTATTGTGCCTGTAGTAGAAAACAGGCTATTGTACAGATATTCTACAGATACATTGTAAGAATATCATAGTATATAAATACTATCTATTAGGAGGGATGCAAAATGGAGGGGTCATGGACCAGATCTGAACCCGTGGTATTGTGAGTGAATGGTAGGCCCTCTTGTCCGGTGAGTTGCCCCCCAGGCTGTGGTGAAGGTAGAGCCGATGCAAGTGCCTCCTGTGCAGGATACAGCAGTCTGCATGACTCACCCCCATGTCCCCAAAATGTCCTCACATCTCACTCAACCCTCTCTACACAAGAGGCGCCAGGAGACCTTCTCTCTTCACACAGGGCTATTTTGATGATTCACGACTATTCAACCGAGGAGCAGTGGTCTGGTCTTATAGGATTATATTTGCTTTCTCTTGAGTAGGGTTGTTTTGGCAAGCTGGTCATAGATCAGAGGAATGACTTGCTGTTTTGATACCTTTAAATCAAACTGCAAGTGCTGTTGGCTGTGATATATTTTACGTACAATCGGCGAGCCGACATACCGGAACAAAATCAGACAGAATCAGGTCTTTCTCTTAGATTCTTGCTTCATACATGTGCTGCACTATAGCTCAAAGAGGAACTGTTGTTTTGATTCAGAGTCTTATCCTTACTTCTTATCAGGTAGTAGCCTAATGGTGCCGTGTAGATGCAGGGTGGGGCGGCTTCTGCATACTTCGTACGGTCAATACTTGCATAAAAACAAAAATTCAAAAGCAACACAGCCACGTAGGAGAAATGTAACAAAATCATCACCTTGCCTTTCAGATAGAGCAAGCTTTTTAGACTTGTCTTTAGCTTGAAACCCCTATTAAGCACATTCAGTCTCACGCTGAGACTCATAAACTATTATGGGGACCCACGACAACTCTTTGGGTCCAGACAAATACTTTAAGAAACCAGGCAATATAATCAAGTGTATGTCTGGCCTTCAGATAGAGATTCACAAAACCCAGTAGTAGACCCATACCAGCCCATGCCTTTGTTAACAGCCAGTGCAGCAATACAGCACCACTGAAGAAGAGCGGAAATCACTCTGTCAGATTTGCAGCTCATGTCCATATCAAAAACAACAGTAATGGCTTCCCCTGTCTTTCCCCCTCCCCTCCTTCCCTGCTGCCTTGCACCCACCTGACACACACACACACACACACACACACACACACACACACACACACATACATACGCACATCAAAGATTGGCATGTGTTTGTAGTGACAGGGAAAATAATTAAACAGGCAATACAAATCATGTCATCAACTTTAATTGGCTCCCACTTTCATTCCTGACATGTTCAATCATCTCAGAGTGAAGTTTAGAAGTTTTTACACTGCGCCCAAATAAGAAAAGCTGAGAGGTTTACCAACTAAATTGTCAATATCGGCAAACTTCTAAAAGGTGTTATCTTTAATGTTGTGACCACGTTTCTTTATTTTTCTCTGTAGCACAAAATAATCACATGAATCAATCTGAAGGTGTCAGAAGGATAGAAGCAGTCTATCTTTCAGATTACCTTCATGGCATTTCTGCTCTACTGCTCAGTAAACAGCAAAGAGTGACAGATACACAGATTCACAGACAGCCAGATGGAGGGAGAATGACATGCGGCAAAGGTTATGAAATGGACCCGAACCCATGGCAACATGGGGCGTATACCCGAGCCTGCTGAACCCTCCAGACGTCCCCTTATCTTTGATAGTAGAAGAACCGATACCTGAATGCCCGGCAGCCTCCGTGTGCAGACTGGGGAAAGGGCTGACAGGTGGTGTTAATATGGATGCTATGGCAGTGTTGTGAGATTAATGCACGTTTAATGTGGTTTAGAGGGAAATTATGTCAGCGATGGCCGATGCAGTTCCAGTGAAGATGTTGGTGTGTGTGCTCAATGCATGGATTTCCTTTGTCTGCCTCTTCCCATGTGGTTTTGAAGCTGGAATGGTGTCGATGCTGCAATATGAGGGCATAGGTGAAGGTCCTGCTCAGCTGCACAGAAGGAGGGGGCAGGGCTGTGCTGTACATTTCTGAAGGAAAAAAAGCCTCCAGGCGCGAGAATGAATTAATGAGTTTCTGATTATTATTTTTTTTTAATCACTAATGACTTTATTAATCATGACATGAAGTATAGTGAAAGGGCAATACCACTAGATTTAAGAACTTGCCTATGTATTTCTTATGGCCTACAATCAATATTTGTGATCCTCTCATGAAGTTAAAGACAAGAAAAGCGAGATTCAAATCTGTAATGCCGTATTGATGTACAGCCTGGAGCTGCTTCATTTTCAATGACTGAGAAACTGACATTGTAGAGCCTACATTGAGAGCCTAGAAACTCACCCAGACACTGAAAATGGAAGGACATTTCCATTAGCTACTTGTACAATTAGTTATTAATGATTTTAAATGATTCTTTCAGTCCAACAACAACCATATTTTGCAATGAGGTGGCAGTTGAATTACTAGCTTTCCATTTGTTGAATTAAATGTTGGTATGAATGCTCAAACTACATTTTCACCTATAATTAGCAATGACAACAAAGTATTAGAGATTGTTCTTGCTGGTTTTACTTTGCTGTTGAGCTTCTCCTGCTCATTGTTTAGCCTCTCTAAACCCACAGTAAAGTACCAGGTATCCTTGAATTGTGTCTTTCTTATTTGTGGATGTATTAACTTCTCTTCCAAAATAGTTAAATAGTTGTTTCCAAGGTAGTTTAGTAGTTCAAAAAATGAAGTTACATGTGCAGTGCAGTTGTGATGTGAGGGTGGTTCAGGGTTGTTTTCAGGATGGGACAACCAGAGCAGCTGTGTTGGGCTCTGTTATTTCCATAAGTCTTGTTTTTTTCATGGGAATACTTGTGGCACCCTTGTTTAGAACTGTGGCAAACAGAGAAAAGGTATCAAACAATCAAAACCTTTGATCAAAAAACAACGGACAGTGTCCATGTGGAAGCCTGCACACAGACAAAACTGTACAGACAGCTGCAGAAAGCAGAACACTCACGCCCACACACACAGAAATGGTTTAGCAAAAAGTCAGCACAGTGAAACAACGTGACATGAAGTCTTCAACAAGCTGAAAGATATGAGAATGCCTCTCTGTCTGAGCTGTAATCAGGATCCCAATTGGTTACACAGTTGGGAGCGATGGTGAAATATTGATTGAATTGATCTTTTTGCTTTGCTAGTCTTTTACTCTTCTACCTTGAGCGAGTTCAAATATTCCTATTCACTACAGTTGATTAGTTTGACTTCAGTACACCCAGTGAGGGCAGATGCAGGTTCAGTCAGCATGAAATTGTAGCACATTTAACGCGCCGACAGCAAGGGTCCTGCAACCTCAACTTAACTTCACGTCACAGGAAACTCCAAAGGGACAATTTCGGTGGATGATAAAATGGGCGAGACGAGAATTCGCACAAACAGGATGACAACTGAGGAACCACTTCAGGGAGAATGTTAACATTTAGACAGCCAAGTTCACAAGACGGTGCAGTACTAGCACAGCTCATGACTGCAGTATTAGTTCCTAGTCTTACTTTTACAGAAGCAGTGGAGAGACACAAAGTCTGTCTTCGGTTGTAATGGAATTCAAACAGGAGGAAATCAATAGGCTATCTCAATATGACCCCATGTTAACCTTTTAAGGGCTCCAATGGGATCCAATAGGAAGCGCCTCCTCGCCATACTTCCTCATTGCATGCTGGCTTATTGCTTTGTTTCTGGACCGCCATCCTAATTACTTTCCATTCATGTCACCAGAGAGTATATCAGTGTAAAAGGGAAGAGCAGTTTTATGTGCTAAGCATCCATTAAAAAATCCAACATATTTGCACACACTGTTCTATGAAGGACTATAAATAACTAGAATAAGGCCAGCTGACTTGTGAAAACTCTTCATAGATTTCCTCCTCTTTATGTGGTAATAGCTGAGAGCACAATCATTGGTAATAATGAGTGAGTTCAAAAGCATAGCGAGGCTCATTTGTTTGTTGGTTAATTGAAGAACAGCATGCAGATTATCTAGCATGGGACGTATATTGTTTGGTTTGCTGCCAGTGAGCTCATGGCGTTTGATGGATTACACTTCCTTCAAGATTTAACCAGATATTTGTTTGAATTATGGAAACCCATCAATGGATTTATACGCGTCAAAGCCTGCACTAATTAACTAAATAGGATGCAGATACTGTAAATACACATTTTAGGTATTTATAGTGAAATGGAAAAGCACTGAATCATGTCTTGCTTTTTTCCGTCTGTTCTCTATGAAAAAAGGAACGGAAAACATCTGGATGAATTAGTTATGAGAGAGTCCACATGTGAAATACACCGACCATATAAAATATTAACATTTCAACACACTGGCCATAAAAGGTTAGGCTGCATTGCATTGCCACACAAAATGCATTTTGGTCAGGAAAAAACGCACCAGTGACTTCCTCAGTTCCATTTTCATTAATGTGTCATTTAGTAGTCAGAAGCCATGGAAATAATAGAATTACTTTTCCTATTAGTCTCAATATCTTTGAGCCTTGCAATGAGAGATCCCAGTGCACGTAATAGGATAGTAGAGGACAGAGAGAGCCCTGCAAGTGTCCAAATGATACAGGCAAACAGAGGCACACACCCTGTTTGGTCAGTGACACAACAGGAACAATCTATACCTACATAATGAGACTGTCAGGGCTTCATTGTAGCCAATATATCCTCCCTGTTCAGCTGGCAGGAGACAGACAAAACTAAAGCAACATATCACATCACATCCCCGTGTCATCTCAAAGCACGGTGAATCTAAGAGGAAATGGAACAGCTTTTAGAAGCAGATAACACACAAACCCTGGAGCAAGGTAGGCTTCCTGATACAGGTTAGGTGAGCAAGTGAGGGAAGCCACACACACACACACACACACATACACACACAAACATATACACTCAAAACACACACATGCACCTCACCATGGGCTCCAACATCTTACCACAAGGCAAAACACACACACACACACGCACACACACACACACGCACATAGTGAGACAAGGACCTGACATAATGCAATTTATTGCCATGGCACCCAGCGCCTAGGTGACCGGAATATGCAGACTACTCCGTTACTCTTACCACACACTCAGCTGTGAGCCTCTCTCTTTCCCGGCTTCAGCAGTAATGCCTCCCTGTGTTTGTCCCCCACTCTCTGCAGAAAAAGCATCCTTTCATCCTTTTGTCTTGTTGTGAGCCACATCGCCTGCTGTCATAACAGAAAGGAGGGACTTACCGTGCTTTTTCCCCCCACGGCGGACACAGAAGCCAGGTGGATTGAGCAGAGGCTGCAGCGGCGGAGGAATCCCCGTGGCAGTGTGTATGTGTAAGAGTGTGTGTGAGCAAGAGATAGATGGGAGCGTGTGTGGGTGCATGTGTGTATGTGTATGTGTGTGTGTGTGTGTGTGTGTGTGTGTGTGTGTGTGTGTGTGTGTGTGTGTGTGCGTATGTGGGGAGTCAGAGCTGATCCAGCATATGCAGACGGGAGCCACCAATAGAATGAGGAGAACGAGAGAGGAGTGTGTGAGAGAAGGAGGGAGGGAGAGAGAGAGACAGCAGAGGAGGGGTCTGAAGCAGGAGGCTGATAGCATTACCTCATGGACTAGGGAATGGTAGGTTTGCAGGGGGTGGGCAGGGACTGGGGGAAGGTGTGTGTGTGTGTGTGTGTGTGTCTGTGTGTGTGTGCGCGCATCACCCCTGTGTACTCTCTCTCTGCTGCAGACCACAGGGTGATTAAAGATTGTGTCCATGCTGCATACAATGTCGTCATGGTGTATGCACCTGGGATTATGTGCGTGTATGTCTGTGTTTGTGGACGTGTAAGCGTATTGTCTGGTCGCCTCTCAAACTACCATCACCACATGCCAAAAAATGTAGAACCTAAATGTGTAGTATTCACAGCTGTATTGCCCGGGTGTGCCTCCCCTCATAGATAGGTCTCCTGGCACTCACAATTTATTGCAGTGATGGCTATAAATAAGTATTCTCACAGATTTCTTGTGTGTGTGTTACAGACAGACCTTTCCTTTTTTTCCTATTGCTTGGGTTCATAGATGCTAACAGTTTTGTTTGCTGCAGATGGATGTGCTAAAAAAAAAACAATGAAAAAAACGAATCCCGCCCCTTACACCGTAGCATACTCGCTCAGTGGTACTGGCTAATGCCTCCCTTGTCAGTTTGAAAAAAGCACTGATGGACACGCTGTTAGGAAGCCACTGACATTTCAGGTGAGTGATTCCAAACACATTCTGCAGGCTTTGACACACCACATCTCTAAATGGAAGAGAAGAAGTCCCAGCTTCTTACCCCATAGCAGGAGCAATCACCTGTCTTTGTGTAGACTGTCATTCCTGAAAGTGTAGGGAAGAGAAAGAGAAAAAGAGGGAGAGAGAGGGCGTTAGCAGTAAAACCATAACAGCCCTGGGTCATCCTAGCACCTCTCCTCTGTCTGTATTGATCTGGCACAAGACAGACAGAAAACGAGATAGGAGGGATGCAACTGGCAGAAACTCTATGAAAAGATAAAGCCAAGAAGTAGGGAAAAGTCTTTTCTTGCGGCTGTTTTCATCAATTTTCATAAGCAAGGTCATGGATGTGTTTAGCCCCGTGGGCCTGGCGGGACCTGTATCATCCAGTTTTTATGTTTTGCCCTCATTCGGGTCGCAGCTGTATCCAGCTCATGTCTCCTCTCTGAGAGATTCCTGACGAGAGATGAGTTCATTGCTAGGAGCTACTCAGCTACAGTAACGGCAGCCAGGCTTTGTTTGAAAGATAACAGGCACAAACCTGCAGCCACGACTTGGGTTCATGCAACGCTAACGCATTTACCATCATAGCTCAAAGTAGTTGGAAAATCTCAACAGGGAAACAAACAAAGAGGTTCTAATGAATTGGAGTGATTGATGAGTGTTTTATTGGCAGGTTTGCTGTCACGCAGGCTTTCAAAACCGCTGCCACTCGTGCTTTTCCTGCCAATATCAATTTTTGAGATATTGAATGTTTTCAAACACACTTTCATCCTATGATTTTTGTTGCTATTTCAAGAGAAGGTTGATCTTGGCCATAATCAGAAACTGGCTAAAGAATGGACTCCACTTATCTCTCGTCTCTTACATGGGAGTTGCTGACTCGGCACGCTCCATCCATCTTCTGTGTGGTAGGTTGTCCAGAGATCAGAACATTAAAATATACTGTACAGCCCCCAGTTTTTATGTGCATTGTTTCAACCTCAAGGTATACGTCAGGCAGTGTGGCTGAAAAAGCAACGATCACAGCAGCCTTTGTCAAAATTCCCCACCCTGCATCTACATCTGCAGTAATGTTGAGAGGATTTCAAACACAATTCCTGAATCAATAGGTGAATCAATAGTGCAGCATGAATTTAAAAAGAAAGGATACTACATCGGCTACATCTGGATGTTCTGGTGTGTGGGTTTTTTATTTATTCTCCAAGACTCTTCCTTTGTACCCTGGCCTAAATTGGGTGGATTTGCACACTATTCTATTTCTCTGGAAGCTGTCAGGGATCTTCTTGACTCACTCGAGGAAACTCCGATGTGGCAACAGCTGGTGCAATCATGGTCCATATAAATAGATGTGCATCATTCATCTGTTGCTCATTATATCATATATGCCCTAGACTCTGTCCTAGTTCATTGTAGGAGTGTCTTTGAATACTTTGAGTAAAGTCAACGTGAGATTACAAATCTCTCAATACATTTTCTTGCCACGAAACCAAACAAAATCAGAAGTACACAGTGATGCAATGTCGTGTGAAATCAAGAGCATGATTGTTGGATTAGATGTATACAATGCTGGCAGCATTTGTGTACTTGTGTATTTGTGCTCAGTGTAAGAATTATGGTGTGAGAATGCTGGATTAAACAGGATTCGTGACCAATCCAAACCATCTTTTAGTCAAGACTGCCATGATTCCCAAAACATATATGCATATATAAGCCATTTTAGGCACCAAAATATTTTGATTTGAAAGATGACGTGAGACACCAAAGCTATACAATTTACATTTCTTAACAGAATGGGCATATCTTGTTCATTTTGGCCTAGATTGCTTGTTATGTGTAAATTCCAGTGTGCCCATATCTTCCTTCCTTCCTTTGCAAAAACAAAATTATGCCTTGGTTGGAAGGGGTCATATCTAAAGTCAACATGGTGGCTGGGTTCCCAGGCCCTGTAAACTAAGGGGCAATTAAGCCTGCTGACATGAGACAGGGGGACCTGTCATTGCATCTGCATTTAAAAAATAAAATGTCTGCCATGGCCTCGGTCATTACATATCTCAAACAACAGATTTCATACAGTGAGAGGTGCTCAGAGCCTGCAATCATGAAATTGTGTTATTACTGTGTGTTATTACTACTGTATATTAATCCAGAATTTATTTGGTCATATAAACGTTAAGAATGTTCACACAAATTCAAGTTTGACTTGAAGATGGAAAATAAAAAAAAATGTTTTCACAACACATCATGACTAAAGTAACTTTACTTCAGTGTTTATAAACCGTACAAATGTAAATAAATCTTGAACGGCCTCATGATTTAAAACTCATGCTTAGCTGTCATACCTTGAATAAAGAGTTCAGTCAATTAATTTAGGAGCCACCAGTTATATCTGGTGGCAGGTCAGGGTCAGGATTGCCATAGGCCAACCAAGTTCCCTTGCTATAAAGGCAAAGGCTTGCAGTGATGCATCACTGAGGCTCTGGGCAAATGAGTTTGCACCTGTGGTGTGCAGGGACTGGGCCAGGGCTAATAAGGGTGGGAGAGGGAGCTGGCAATGCAATTGGGGGTTACTGTACTACTGGCCTGACTATCCTCGGAGCACACAGGATGAAACTACCATCCATGTATGTCTGACAGCTCCTCTCAGGTGTTCCATATCCTGGCAGGATATATCATGGCCATTTTCAGCCTAAAGTAGGGAAGTAGGGCTACACATGGGATCCAGGCATGCTGGGGTCGGGATATGCCAACTAAACTAACTAAAACTAGTAAGCTTACAGTGACAGAAATACCTACCTGAACCAAGGCAAGCCTCCTAATGGCAGTGCTGGCTGGGGGGCTAACAGAATAATGGCAAAAACATTGTTTTGTCAGGAATGGAAAGGGATAGGCAGCTGGGGTTGGCCAGTTGCAGCCAATGGAGGATGAAAAAAACCAACTTGTGGTTACAAGGCTAGAAGTGATGAGCCATCAACTACTTCCAAAGTTATAAGCTGTATCTTGACTCAACTTGTAATCATGAATTACCTGTGCGAAGATAGAAAGGGACAGACCTCAAGATGATGGCGGTTTACATATGGGGCAGGGCATTATTGCCCTACATCATCCTAGGTCACATGTGACTTTGTTGATAAAAACACTCGACCTGGGGCCTGTTCCAAGAAGCAGGTTCAGCAAACTCTGAGTCTAACCCTGCACTCTGAGTTGATTCATTCCGAGATGCAGTCTGAGTTTTCGGTTCCAGAACGGCTGATTTGAGTTCGTTCAATCAACTTTTGAGTATGTTCACCTTGAGTTAAGCGCGTGCGCAACGACAATAAAAAAGCCATCATCAATGGAGGTCCGAATACTACGATTCACCATGGCAACCAGCAAGCAGAAGGGTCGTAAAGGAAAGGGAATTGGCTGTGGGAGAGAATCGCTGCCCGAGTCAATGCGTACGTTTGAATGCAGTAGTGTATTCATTTAACATTTAACCACACTTTCTTATAATATTACCTACATGTGAGAAAGTGGTGGAATGGTATTGGGAAAAAAAATATTTTCATTTAGGTGCAATCCCACAGGCGCAAAGCGCACTTGGCAGCAGCTGAAAATGAAATATAAAAACATTACAATAGAGTCATTTAGCAGAGGCTTTTATCCAAAGCGACTTACAAAGGTGATAGTTAACACTATGTGGGGATCGAACCCACAACCCTGAGACTGAGAGTCTAATGCTCTACTAACTGAGCTGTCTGGGCCAGACATACTTCAAATGGTGTACTTGGGGCAGCAAATTAGAAAGGCAGATCTAGAAATTGAATTACTCGAACATAAGTTAGAGGTGGGTGCATGGTCACAGGTGAAATGTGTTGTTGGAACAATATAAAAATACTAACTGTTGCTTTTGTATTTGTAGGAAATAAAGAAGACCAAATGAAAGGTGTCTTTATTTGACTGCTCGGGGTGGTGGTAGCTTAATCCGTGAAGTGTAAACGGCATATTATATCTCGGACAGCTCTTCCATCCTGGACATAGAACATCTAATCGGGGTCTCAAAATCCTCTCTCGACGTAAGGCTATGCGAATTACTTCCGCTTGAATATCGATCGGGTTACCGAGGAAAGGACACGCCATGTCCGACAGCTGCTTCAGGTTCAGCAGAGGGGAGGAGACAGGGAGAAACTCAGGGTTTGTTCAAGAAAACCTGCCAGCGAGCAGGTTAGGTTCACAGAGTCAGTTACCATGGTAACTGAATCAGAGTTTGAGTTACCTCTCTTTCTGGAACGGAAAACCCAGAGTTTCCCTCATCTCAGGGTTAACAAACTCAGAGTTTTCACTAAACCCGCTTCTTGGAACAGGCCCCTGCTTGTGCCTGTGGTGGCCAGGAGGAGAACTAACAACAATAATAAACAGGCCATGCACCAGAAAATATGATGTAGTATCATTATAATACCAACTAAACTTAGAATACTGTACCAGCTAGGCTCTTAAAAGAATCATAGTTACAATGTGCTCTAAATTATTATTATGTTATTATCTATTACGTTGAAAAAAGTGATGATTGAAAAAAAAAAAGATTTTACGATTTTTGAGAGATTAGAGGCATCACACACACACACACACACACACACACACACACACACACACACACATTATCAAAAATTAGAGGCATTGTTAAGATAAATATTTTTGGCAGTGTGACCTCTTATAGGGTGACTTTTACTTTGTTGTCCATGTCCATGAGAGTTGTCCATGTTCACAAAATATTGACTAAACTGTCTTAGCACATGGGAATAACATACAAATTATGCTCTTTTAACCATTATTTATCAGGAAAAATTGACTGAGCATGCATGTTATTTTTCAGCACTGCCCTGCTACACATTTACAGACACCTGGGAGTTGCCCAGTACCACCACAGCCTTCTACTGTGGGCCTCTGCTGCAGCAATTGGCTGTTAAGTGCCTTGTACAAGGACAGTGCAATTTTTCCAAATTTTCCCAGCCGGTCTGGGATTTGAATTGGTGCTTGCTTCTCTCACCTCTAAGCTGCTGACACCACTTTGCCGTTGGTTTTCCCTTTCACTTAACTTTATGAATTACCAAATAATACACACAACTTTCACCCAGTATGACAATTATGTACAAGTGCATCTGGGAGGTTCAGCGGGCTAAGGACCTTGTCATGTACTGTTTTGAATCCAGCTCACAAACCTGTCATCCTTGTCCATCCTTGGTCTCTTCGTCCATCCTTCACCTTTAGTGATCAAGAATCTTACATATAAGAATAAAGGTTTTTACATTACGCCTTGTATATGCACACACACAATGCAACAGAGGACAAGCATGTGGTTCCTGGTATACCAGTATGAAGACACATATGTTATTTTGTTATATGTTGTGTGCAGTGGAATATAGCAGACCTTGTATCTAACAAAGCAGACCTGAAAAACAGATCAAAGAACCGATTGACCCTGGTGTGCATACAGTACAATGCTCCATGCATTGTGGGTATTGGTTTTTTCCTTTTCAGACACTGCCTAACTGCCACTAGTTCTAGTTTAGTTGAAATAGCTTACTCCTTTCCCTCTCAAAAGAAGCTATGAAGTAGCTTAATGCACAAAGGTGTCCCCTGGCGTCTCCAGTTATCCCTATCAGCCCAGACCCCCTCTTCTTTCACCGCCATGGTGTGTACTGTTCCCTGTTGCCTTGGCAACCCTATGGCCAGCCAGGCTTCCCCCTCTCTCTCTCTCTCTCCCTCCCTCTCTCTCTCTCTCTCTCTCTCTCTCTCTCTCCCTATCTGTCTCTCTCCCTCCATACACAGGCAGTTCTGTTCTTGCCCCCAAGCAGCTGAAGGAGAATTCATTGAGCGTTGTGTGCAAAGAAAAGGTTCTCTCCTCTCCCCAGTGAGACACCTGCATAAACCACAAACAAGACAATAGCGACCACTCAAACAGGTGACAGGGTATTTTTTTATTTATATATTCTGAAAACCACAAGGTAAAGGTTTGTTCCAACACGATTTATTTTCATTTCCAAGGTCGGATGGGTGAAACCTGCTCCAACTGCGAGGGGAAGCCCAACAGGAAAAAATAGTGTGATTGTGGAAATGGAAGGAAATGGAAATGGATTCATGTTCATTATGAAGCATGAGCAAATGTGTCTTTGTGTTGCTTGCATCTGTCTCATCCATCCATCTAAAACTAGCTGTAAAGAGTAGAAAGGCCTAGCTGTAGGGAAAAAAGAGTCAGGTAATATGTGAGACTCCAGTGACCTTGATTAAACTTTGTATCTGACTGAAAGGGGATCCTATCAAGTTGTAAGCGATGGGAGTTGTATTGAGATCATTGAAGTGAGAAAAACATCAACCGGCCTAATTTGTGTCTCTGTATGCAGACAAAATGGCTTTAATAACACTTGCCAGTCTGACGTTAATTGCTCTGTCAAGATGAACCATCAAATAGATTGTCTCATGGAACTGGGCTGTGAATTCTGGGAAATGCAGAGACTGTCCAGTTGGCAAAATTCATTGTTTCCTCCTTCCAAGTGACATCTAGCAAATATCAACACAGATTGCCCTGCCTGATATGGTGCCAGTATAAAAGTTACATAGATTTCATGAGCACTGAAATACCCAAAATGTGCTCTTTTTTTTCACTAGAGTCTAATTCACATTAACTAAAGCAAAAGAGAAATGAAGTTGATAACAGGCTGGAGGGCGGTTGTTGTCATTTTGACTCTTCAACACATCCCATTTCACCAGCACATAAACATCGTACAACGCGTTACACAGACTGGGGGGCCTTTTCCCATGTTCTGCTGCAACTGATTTAATGAAGTGTCAAGAGAATGGCCATCACTTTGTCTCCCCAACTGTAACTCATCGGCTTTAATTGCCTAGTTTGTCTTGCGGGAACTTTTACTCATTGGTGTGTGTATGTTTTGCTGGAATCAGCCTGTCCCCCCTTTGGGTGGAACAAATTGTTCTGGTTTTAACAAGATCTTCCAGTTTAGTAGATTTTCTGGTCAAGGCCCTCTCGGTGCTCAAGGGAAGACTGACTGAGAGGGACAGAGGGTGCGGCTGAAAGTTCATACTGCATACTAGGTAAGAAGTAAGAATACACAAAACCTACAAACACAGGGGTCTTCTGCCAATTAAACCATTTTTTCTGGCATCTTGCTGGAGCCTCAACATGTTCTGAGTTAGAAAACTCAAAAAACATTGTATAAATAGTTGTCAGTTATTATCTTCCAGACGTAGTGAGAATCTAAACAGACTGCTTCTTTTAATGATGGGGTGTCTTATCTGAAAGTGGGGAGGAGAGAGAAAGAGAGAGAGAGAGAGGGAGAGAGGCAGCGTCAGGATGTCTCGTCCCTATCACTTAAACCTCTTCTGTGAAGCAGCTGAAGAGAGACAGGGACAAATATGGACTGTTCTTCGAGAGAACCCATGGCTGTGACCTCCCTGAGTGATAGATAGATAGATCTTTTGGAACAGCTTGCTTTGTTGACTCTGGCAAAGTCACTGGAGTTATATAATGAGATAATTACTCAATCATAAATACAAACAATGACTGCAGAACAAGCTTTATGAAAATGAGATAATCTATCCCCTCCTGACCTCTTTCATCTACTTCCATCAAATTGGCACATCGCTCTTAACAACTCAGAGCTTGCTCTCAGGCCTCGTTGAATGATCACTCCAAAAACAAGAAGACATAAGTGCACCTTATATGGGATTCTGAGGTCTAGACCGTCCTGATCCGCTCATATTATCCAGCTGATTGCCCTAAGCCCAGGGATGCGCTGTTAGCTCGTAATCTGCCCCAATTGTGGGCAGCACAGTAGATAACCCCCCCATAGAGCCCATTTGCAGATATTTTTGGTGGCTATTTTGCATCCCTCAGTGTGCTCATTTTAAGGGTTATTTTAACTCGATTGGGAATGTAAGATGGCATGAGTGAAGGCAACTAATGATTTCTCCTGCTGGTTGTTCTCTCCTAGCCCAGATTGAAGAACAGTTAGCCAGTGAGCAAGACAGTCAGTCAGTCAGTCAGCCAGTCAGCCAGTCAGCCAGTCAGTCAGTCAGTCAGTTAGTCAGTCAGCTGTAAGACTGGTGATAAGATTAAAACATGAGGGAAATAGAAAAACATGGAGACTGCTTTTCCTTTAAAAAAAGAGTAACACCATTTCATATTTCCTCTCATCATATCATAGTCCTTCAAGGTCCATATTTTTCACAGAGATCGAAATAAGATAATATGGATTCTAAAGCTGAGCTGTTTGAGACGTATTGTTCTTGTTCATAACCTATTGTTATGTTCAAGACAACTCCCCCTCTTTTTACCAAAAACGGGAGAGATCATATATTTATTTATGTTCATGCCAAGTGGAAGTGCACCCTGAAAACCTCACTAGCCCCCCTGTAATTGGCTGTATCTAATCTGTAAGGGTCATTGGCAAATGTCAGCTTGGACACATTGGGCTTAGTTTAAATGTGAAGGGCAGTAAACGCCAAAGAACTAATACGACCTGTCAAGCAGTGGCAGACTCCCATTCACAGCGCCATAGGGGAAGGCCCAGCAATTGATTGGCTTATTGTAACTAATGTGACGTCAAGGGGAGCCCGAGGCGGATGCCCCTGATGTGTCTCAATAGTGTATTGTGCAGGGGCCAGTCCAGGAATGAATACACACACATATTCGCCCTTCTCAATGCCACTAAACAGGAGCCATACACCAATAGGGGGGAGAGGAAACTCTTTCAGATGTGACGGGGGGATTATTAGTGTGGTGGATAGGTTCCCCATGATGTCAGCCATCTGAGGATTCTCATGTTGATGAGGTCAACTTCCTCCTGGCTAAATGGGAACAGAGCTCCATCAGGGGTCTGGCTCCATCAGCGTTCCCTCTCAAGGCTGCATGTGCCAGGAAATCAGTCTTTTGACTTTAAACCAAAGGTGGAAAGTATTATTTACTCTGCTATTATAATTAAGTGCAGTTTTGTGGTACTAGCACTTTAGTTCTGTTAAATATGTTGCATTTTGGTTGTTTATTGACACTCAACATAAGGCAATCAAGAGTCAATTTCCAAATGCTGTAAACCATTTAGATGTCTTTTAAGCAGCTAATCAATATAAAATTGCTCAGTGGGAAGTGACATCACTACAGATACCCAGGGTGACCAATATTAGTATTTAATTGTTCATGAACTCATATGGGTGTATGAATGCTTGTTAAAATAGTCTACTAAAGTGAAAGGTTGCTTTATCTTTAACTTCCTGGGCCGGGTGTGCCAGGGGGTCATGTTGGCTGTGCACGACTTGACTTGGGAACTGTGGGAGTGAGGGGGGACAAGAACATGGACAAAAACGGTTTAAAACCAGACGGGTAGTTCTTGATGGGAATGTGAAGTAGTTTACATTAGGTTCTCAGGCCAGGAAGTGATCACAAACAGTGGAAGAGGGTTTCTCCCTGGGCAGACTATTAGAGGGTTGTGTCAAGTTTCGAGGAAGCAATCGATTCAGTAAGTTGACATGGGACCAGCCATCTCGAACATTAGTTCAATTCACATGCGTTGTTGATGTTTGAATAAAAACAGTTCAATAAAAACAACAGTGCTGGTTGCCCAGTTGCTGAACCTCGGCGTTGTCGCTGATTGTTGTGCCATAATTGTCTTGACTTTATTCAGTCAACAAACCTTTTTTTTTCTGTTTTCCCTAACAGAGAGAGGGCTATGCCACTGGGGTGTGGGTCCAGCTAGACAAGCTGAATAACCAGGATGTGGGTGCTCTGTTTCGTGTCAACTAGTCAGGAGACATGAGTCATTTTGTAAATACTGTGCATATGCAGCACTTGTTTTTTACAACTGATCATTGAGCTTTGTGTGTTTGTTTGTAATGATGGAATTGTTACTGCTTCAAGAAATGCCAAGAAACTATCAGAAACTTTTGTTAATGGCATTCACCATCTTTGAAGGATTAGATTACCCCTCCGAAGCTCTGTCGACATCTTTCCAAACACTGGCGGGTCTATCTGTTTAAAGTGAGGATTGGCGTTTAAAACCTTCTGCAAGTATAATCTTTCCCCCAAACCGAAAACCAAGGCCAAACAAACAGAAAACGATACCAGGGCTAAGCCTGCACCGAGGGTATATGACCTGCTCATCACATTTGCATCAGCTTGAATATGTTACTGTAGGCGCGGTGGAGCTGAGTCTTAGCATAAAGCTTTGAAGTCCATCGTTGCAGTGGAATAGGAGAAGATAAACATATTTATTCAGCGTTTACCCACCTTTGGTTTCAAGAAAGTGCTGATCCTTGGGTAGGGAAATGCAGTTTGGCTGGTTCGTGAAGCAGCATAATTGTGCCTGTTGAGGCGTCTCCTGCTCCCACACCATCAATAGACAATAAAAGACAAGAACAGATGCAGCTTCTACAATACAATAGGCTCTGACAACATGGAATTACAGCCTTCACAGCTGAAAAGTGGCTTTTTATTTCTGTGCTCCTGGGGATGGCGTTAAAGGGTGGGGCACATATTGACTAAAAGCATTGATTCTCATACAAAGATGTAGTGGAAAAAAGGCAGGCAAGCTAGCATCTGGCCTGATCTGTCACTCCCCTATCTCCACCCAGCCCATAAAGAAGAAACAAACACAGAGGAGGAAACCCCGTGGAGAGAGAAATATTGGATGGGAAATGATTCATACAGACAGAGACGAGTGATACATCAGTCTTTGTACTCTCCAAAACCACATTGCCTCTGAGGAGCTTATGTATATGATTCTGTAGATGGCGTCCAGGGCTGTGCGTTCATGCATTTGGGCCTTTGCCGAGCTGACTGAACAGCTGTCAGGCACACTGCAGGTGAAAGATGAGTCAAGTCTTAGGGGGACACATCAATCATTGATGCACTGACACATCAGAGTAAAAAAGAAAGAGTGAGACGGAGAGGAGAGAGCAGACAACAAACACACTCTGAGACTGTTGAGTTCTGACCTTGTGAGAAGCAGGAGATAGTCATCGTTGTCCCGCCCAGCCCATATGAGTCCAGTCACTCCAGATGGGAAAAGGATATGATGCAATGCATTAACAAGAATGACATGACACAGGCTTTGAATACAAACACGGTCATTTTTCAGAAGCACCTGTCAAGCATCAGTGTCATTTTCCCAATCAATCCCAAAACTTCGTTTTTCAATCCCATGATCCCTTGCTGTGTTTCACAATGAAAAAGAAACACCCATTTGCACGTTTACAGGCTCACTTTAGGAACAGATTTTCTCGTCCATATTGAGAAATCATTTTTGATACTAAGTTGAAGTTTCGCAACTTTGCATGCTGGTGACTCCAAAAGGCAGAATTTGAACTTCAGTAACCAGAAAACATGTGACGCTCATGTCTATCAGCGCAGCCAGTCTGTGATCGCCTTATACCAGAGGATACCAAAGGGACGAAAGATCTAACGATGGTGAGCTTTCTATGGACAGAGTGCTCACTGTTGTTTAGGAGACAGTTCTTATTACACTCTTAAAACTTGATTTGTCTCTTCCTGTGGGTGGAGACGTGCATATACCCAAAACCAGAATTGTACTTGGACAAATAGGATAAATCAGCATCATCTCAGTTAGGGAGGATGGGACGCCGGTCTCTATTACAGCCCTACTTTGTGATTAAGACAGGTGTACTTTTACATAAGAATCTTAGTGTCGCTTTAAACCAAATTTGGCTTCCTGTATCGTCCCTAGGTTAAACAACCTTATGTAACACTACACAGCTGACAAAAGATACATCTGGGCTTGATTTTATGGTTGCTCTCACGATTGAAAAAAAAACCCACAGGCACTCGCACGAGTGATGGAGCATCACAGAAACATATAGTGGTAGCCAGTGCAGAAGTCCCCTCACCCTGTATCTTTCCAGTGTTATTACTGCAGGGTTTTCCAGATAATTCTTCTTGGGCTTGGAGAAACAGAGCAGGGTTGTACTGAATAGTTGGGACTTCAGTGGTCTGCTGGGGGAGACTTCAGTGCTTGTCTCTCTATTTTCACACAGAAAGTCCCACCCCAGGGCTGCTTTATAGGAGAGAGCAATACAATATGCTATATTTGTTCTGTTTTAATAAAATTGCATTGTATTTTGAAGAGTGATTTTAAGATAGCTTGCTCATCACAAGGCATATTAACAAGGCACTGTGATGATATAGATTAGACTACAGGTTATACAGTAGGTTAATGCAATATTCAATTGTATTGGGAATTCAAATGTATCACCTCCACCCATGTTACATTTTGGCCCATGGCACCTCCATGTCAACAATATTGGATACTCCAGTCTAGACCAACAGCAACACACTCCTGACTGCAAAATAAAAGTCACATTTCAGACAAAGGGACAGTTAAACCACACTGTGCCCTCACAAAGGCTGACATCACAGAGGCAGCATCAAAGTGAAGTGGGGAGAATTAAAATGGCTTAATGACCCTTTGAGAGAAGAGTAATAACCCATCACTGCCCACAACAAAAGCGGGGAGATGTGGCCAACAAGGGCATAGGGATAATTTGCTTCTCTTTAATGAATACAATTGGTCTTTCAGTGTTATAGTGACTCACTGGGTGAAAATAGCAGGATGCGGTGAGGCATCGTCCCCGGCTCATCTTTTGACCTGGCAGCTATTGGATATCCTTTTACTAATGTGATTCTCTGATAACTGATACATATATGCATGTGTGAGACATCATGTAGGAATGCATCTGGATGACACTAGCCATTGTTGTGCTTTAACAACCTATAATGGATGTGCATTTGACTGAAACCGACAAGGTCAAACTCTTTCATGTGACGTCCAACTAAAATGTTGATATCTCTGAGAGGATTTAATTTCACTCCCATTGAAGTGGTTTCCCTTGACTCAACCGAGCTTCAGAAATGATTTCGTGGTTATGTTAATTCATGAGTCAAATAAAATAATTCATAGACAATTAAAAACACGAGGGAGGCAATTGAATAGTGTATAATGAAATAATGTTTGAAAATAAGTTTTCCATAAATCATGTTGTTTTTGCTATTTACAGCTGGACTATAGCACTGACAGGTTGTGCAAGTTCTTTCTGAAACTTGAGATCTCCTCGGTATGAAATATGGCTGTATTAAGTTGTTCCAAGGCCTAATCTCATATTTTTAAAATTTTCAGCTATGGTGTGGTGAACTTGGCCTCTCTGGAACACTGCACCTGCCTGCTGCAACAGCTTACCACCAGCTTTTTAACTTCATTGCACTCGTGAAATAATAAAGTACTGGAAGTGGTGGTGGGAACAAGCACCACTGGATCTGCTATGTGGCTAACTATTATTTATTTTATTTAACCTTTATTTAACCAGGCAGCTTGATTAACAATTTATTTACAATTGGAAAAGACAATTGTGGATTAACATAAAAAAACACACAAACACGAGACATGACAACAAGGCACAAGTAAATCACTAACAGCCACGGGCAACAATTAGTAGAACAGCAGTTGTGAAACAATGAGCATTACAATTAGGCAAACCTATTATCAGCTAGCTTGTTGGGCCCTAAGACAATGTGGGTACAAATAAGGTATTATTAATATGTTTCTTTATGCTTGAATTAGTCTGTAATAACAGCTTACCAATTAATGCAGACCATCTGCTTCCATTGGTTTGGTATCTAATCTACCTTGGAATCAATGTGTGTTTACTTTGGAATAAGTGTGCTTGGAAAAGGGTGCCTTCCACATCCCAAGAGAACCACTAGAAATAAGGGATGGGTAGAATTTAATTGATGCTAGTCCACTCACTGTGCATGCATTAGACAAACAGCTTGTGAATATTGCAATTTTATTAAGGAGAAAATGTTAAAAATGTTTAATTACACTAATAACAGTACTGGTCTGTGAAATCGTGAAGAACAGCCATAGGTTGTCTACTCTTGGAACATTTCTTCACCTATGGGTTGGGACACAGGTCTATTTCTGGGGGGTCTCCAACCAGTCAGAGTGCTAGTATTCGTGCCAGGGAGAGGCTGTTTACTGAATATGACTCTCAAACTGCTGCAATCCCCTTGATTGATACAGTCCATATGTATCTCACCCTTAGTTCAGGCCACTTGTATTGAAGAAACCTTCAGATTAACATCTTATCTCAGTTTCAAATTGCAACATTATGTTCCTGAATAAGCTCCCCCTCTTCTGTCATGTGCCAAAGACTTGTCCTTTATGTGTTAAAAGACCCTATAAAACCCACTATGGATCCATAGGAGAGAAAGTTTTCAGTAACTCAGATGGATACAGGTGGGTGGATTTCCCCCAGTCAGGAGAGACTCTCTCCACATCAAACAAAGGCATCACCTGTGCTAGCCGTGCACCTTGGGCTGTAAAAAACTCTTTCAAAGTATGAGGGAGAAACCCCTAACAGGTGCATAGCTTATATCCTTCCATCCACCAAATCACTAGGTTTCTATCAAAGCTTTGTACTGGAGCCGAATAGACACCCACAACCTCTGTGAGTTCACCATTCTCCCAGCTGAACAAGATTAGTCGCTCATATGTGAGCTGCCCACGGCTTCCAGAGAAGCACGCTCATCCTCCAAGACTTCAGCTGGACATGGAGCCATAAGCAAATGAAATCCCTTGGTTTTAGCTGTATTCAAGTGATGTTTGATACTGCACACATCATAGTAGCTTTGACTGTCAGTACAGCTCCTCTATCCCACTACAGTCCCTACAGGACATAGCACCATGACTCAGTCATCATATTTTACAAGACCTGAAAGGAATACACCAACAAAATATGCCATCTCTCACAAAAATCTGTTTTCTGTTTTGGGGCTCATTTGCAAACCCATCAGGCAAGTGAACACTGGCTTTAGGTGTAAGGGCAATTGCTTTGAACTCCTCTGGTCCTTAGTGGTCAAATGAGTTTATAAACATGTTCAGACCTGAGAACAGCCACTTTTCATTAGCAGCTATGTTTTGAATCTAAATGGACTGAAGCAGAAACTGAAAAAAGTTTTTTTTTTTTTTAAACAAGAGTCAAAATAGGAAGCTTCTGAAAGAAGAAAAAATTCCACAATAACAAGGAAGTGTTCAATGTTCTTGCTTCCACGCTGATTAAAACTGCTTTCAAGGAAACCCACACGGCCAAGGGCCATTGTCCAAAGCCATGTAATGAGGATTTCCTTCACAGACATGAGGCCGGTTCCAACATGTAAAAATGGGAAAAAAATGCTTTAGCCGGAATCTAGTGTGCTGTGAGTCTATCAAAAAAGAGAGTGCAAACATACACAGTGTAGGCTGTGATAATTATTGCTTGTTGAAAACAAGACAATGTAAATTGAAAGGGCCAGGAAAACCAAGAAAAGGCTTCTGAGAAATATCACATAACAAACGTTTTCCCATTTTAGGTAGAACAGAACGGAAATAGCCTTGAGGATAGTGAGACCAATTAGCAACTGGAATGTTGCTGGTTCAATGTCTAGCTCCAGCAATGAGGTATAGTTGAACTCTGCCTGCTAATTGTAAGTGCCCTTTAGCAATGCACTGAACCCTTAACCTGTCAAGGGGTGCTGCACTGTGGGTGACCCTTGATCTTTTGGTGGATATACACATGTAGTGGTCAGACGCGTGTCATGGAGGTGTGTGTGCAAAGAACAATTTTCATGGAAATGGATATTAAGGGAAACAGCCATGTAGTGAAACATCAGCTGCTCCGCACTGCATTACTCAACGTTTGGCTGACTGTGTGTGGTAAGGCTGCTATCCAGTTGTCTAAGAAGACATCAGTCACACCATGTTGTCCGTCTGCATATGCTGTCTGTATGTTGTGACCCCGCTTGCTTTGAGTTTATAGAGTATATGATACCTCTGGGTATACTCTTTAAAAGCCCAGACAAGCGTATCATTTGTTTGAATTTGGATACTTGTAGAATGGGAAGCTGTACAGACTGTAATAATTCTTGCTTTTGAAAGAGCCAGTATTTGCCTTTATTAATCTTCAAACTGCCCCATATCCCAGTGTGCTCTGAAGCCCACTCATACTTGGGAAAACATAAGGAGCACTTGATTTATCTTACCTTGAGGTTACTGGGGGAAGATAAATCAAGTACAGTATTCATAATAATGTTCCCGATAAGTTTCCCAGGTCTACTTCATGTTGTGACTGAGTGGAGATGTAGAAGTCCCACTTTTTACTACATGGATTGCATGCAGTAGTAGATTTCTCTGGTTATAGTGAAATTTCACCACAATTTAGCAGTTCCTAAGCAGTCCCAACCAGTATTTATTGTTATGGAGTTTCCTTTGGAGTTGTTGTGTACTGCAGGTCTGCGCGTGTTTTGTCCTTGCGGTGTTGCCGTACTCCAGCAGAAGCGGTAGGCTTGACTGCTGAGATCCTGAGTTAGCACAGGCACCACGCTTGTGTGAAGACATTAATGTGTTTATTGTCTTGTACTCCAGGAATAAACGAGTAAAAAGCACGTCGCTGTCCATCAGTCCTTTGACCATTTAACCATAGTTACACATAATCTCCCCAGTACTTTGGTGTCGTGGGAAAGCAACCTCAAACTCTTTTGGGGAACTAAAAAGGTTACTGCTGAGAAAGTTCCTGCTTTAAAAAAAAGCACCTCAGGTTCAGGTAGCTGCTGTGGAAAAACGATTTATGAAGACGTCTCTTCCAGATTCCTGTCTGTCTGTAGACAGTGTCTACATGCTCCTATACATTTTCCTACTAACACTAGTTATACAACAGACATTGCAATATATTCCCAGACACACTCATGAATAACCCTGACTAGAGGCATGTATCTTTGGCTCTGGCCAGTCGGCTCTAGGGCAGCATGTCATGGAGGAGTGGGATGCCATTGCGCTAATTACTGCCTTCTCATCAGGGGGCTAGAGGGACCTCGGCTATTTTAAGCTCCCTTACTGGAGTGGGATTCTTCACACATTCTGACCCCCACTCCGCTATTCACACTGCACTCATAGTTCACATGCTTGCCCTACAATCCTTTAGAATGTGTCTGCAAACATTTCTAGTCAATATACAGTATTTTAGCTTTTTGTACAGTAGCATTTCAATATGCTTAGATCGTTGGATTTTTGACATTTAATGCTGAACTTTCCATCTACTAGATCCTCATCAGAGCATCGCTCACTTGTGCAACTGTCCAGGACAAAAGTCTAAATGTTTCCTGTTCCTAATTCTTCAGGAAAACACAGGATATCAAGTCCTAAACAAGTCCTTACGCAATAGCTTGTGGATTCTCAGGGGATCTGGTTAGGAATTGAACATGTGAACTTCGACTGCCCCAACACGCCCTGCATTCACATCCCTGGAAAAGGCAGAGGGCCTGGAGCTGGTTGTCAGAGGACACATGAGGTAATACTGTTACACCCTAATAAAACAAGCTGTCCACTGAATTGAGAAAGCAGTGCATTAACCTCCTTGAATGAACAGCAAACACATGGCGGCCCACAGATTTGTCAGTCGACAGTTAAAATCCAGTGGGCTCTTCATTTCTATGACCTCTCTAACTCGAGGAATTAAGGATGATAGAGTGTTTGATGAGTTGGTGCATCGAGGTGGGTTAGGCCAAGTTGATTCATTACAAGAGATACAAATAGATTGTATCCTTTGTAATGGACAAGAATTACTGGATTTTATATTGTAGGAGTATTTCCTCCATTAATCATTATAGGAAAAACATCCCCTAAAACAGAATTCACATCCTCTTCTCTTGGACAGTCCAATCAATAGTAGTGAGCTCTGTCCCAAAGCTAGATTCCTGTGAAGTTAGGATCTAATCTGTTATGTGATTCAGAGACAAAACCTGGACCTGGAGCTGCTCCGTTAATAATGAATTCGGAGACTGGCTTTTGTCAACTCAGAATTTTTGTTGCACTGCCAAATAAGATTCATTGAATTGTTTTGCAGGTGTGATGCAGAAAAATGACCCAGATTCCTGCCAAAGTGTCCTGGGTACTGTCATTGTGTCCAGTAGCTCTGGCTCCCATTCAGTGTCAATAGAAAAGTGCTACAGTTTGTCAGTGACATCATCCTTGGCTCTCTTGGGTTTACCTTCATAATAAAATCATATATGATCACAAATCTGGAGTCAGCTAGCCAAGGTCGTAACAAGTAGCACATGGCAATTCTGTTTTAGGGTGAATTTTCCCTTGTAGAGTATTTCTGCCATGAATGAATCATTGTGCAACCTGTTTCTCAGCCGGCAGAACAAGTGGAAGTCATGCACTCTACACTCACTGCACAATCTCTGCATTACTCTGCAAATCAAAAGTGAGGATGATGGTTGTACCGCACTTACTGGATGGAGCACAGCCTCTTACACTGTCCTCCATTTCCGAATCAGTGCACTGTGAATGAAAGAAGACTGGATTTAATGGCAGATTAGGCTGACAAGTATACCCACCCAGCCCTACTGTCTATCTATCTATCTAACTATCTTCCCTGTGTGTGTATGTGTATGTCAGAGAGAGAGAGAGAGAGAGAGAGAGAGAGAGAGAGAGAGAGAGCGAGCAAGGAAGATAAAGCACAGTAAACAGTGGACAGTCCAAAGTGATGAAGCAGATCTTAATCACAGTCTTGACAGGCAGGACAGAGAGAAGAGGGGAGGAGGACGAGGAGGAGATGGGCCTTGCTATCAAATCAACCACCCACAGGCACAACATTTTTAAAGCCATTTTCAAAAACTCAACTGCGCAAAATTCTGCAACGTGAGAGCAGGCAGCCAAATTATCATGGTAGCGCATCACGATGAAGCAACTGTACCAGACTAGAATATTAATATGTATCAACATGCAGTAGTGTGTTTTAATGGAAGTCAAAGCCATTGCTGCATATTACTTCACATTACATTACATTAGATTACAGTCATTTAGCAGACGCTTTTATCCAAAGCGACTTACAATAAGTGCATTCAACATAGGTAGGCAAGAGAACTACTAGTCACCGGAAATCGTAAGTGCACACATAGTCTCTCCATTATTTCAAAGGCATGTAGTTGACAGTGACAGGAAAGATGCAGGAGAGGGTACAACAAACGATTATGAGACATACTCAAACGCCCGGTGTTTGACAAAGTGGTATGAATCATAGCCCGCTGAACGTCCCGAACTCTCCTACATTGTGTATTGATGCTTCACTACCGTTGAGAGTATTTGCTTTATACTCTGTCTCTCTGACAATGTGTGCAATGTTCTCACCCTAGAATCAATCAAGACCGTCTCACTTTGCCTGTAATGTTTTTTAACTGGCGCTTGAGATGCACTGACCTGCAAACATTGAGATTCAAAGCGTATGAGTGCGTCCTTATGTGGAAGGCCACATTCTGTCAATAACACTGGATAATCACAGGCTGTTTGAATAGTCACTGAAGCTTGATATCACAATTAGGCACAGCCACTAGGGGACTGTGTGACCACAGGTTTGGACTGACAGCACAGTATACCAGGACTTACAGTGTTTTGACACACTGACAATAACCGAGAACATCAGTGCATGTTCTTCAGAATTACAGAACAAAAGACCTTCATCGAACTTCAGTATCAAATTAACCACGCCTATCTGAGCATTATTTCTTTTTTGTGACGAAATATATATCCCTTTAAGAAGAAATATGTCCCTTTAAAAGAGCAGAGGAGACTCTACCACTGACTGGTGGAGGAGCTACCACCCCACCTAAAATAATTTGTATCGGTTTCAATGAAGAATTTCGGTTTGTAATGTTGTTTCTGTGCCTTACCACTCTGCCGAGAACGATTTCAGCGGGGGACACTGATTGTATTTATTCCCACAGTAACAGCAATAAATTATGTCTTAATCATATGAGACACAGACCTTTGGAAGCGTTGAAACAAAGACAAATTCAATGGAGTGCTTGTGCCCTCTAGTGTCGAGGTTGTATATTTCTATCAAATACACAAAACCAAAACTTTCCAGCACAATTCCAAAACTTTTATGCACCTGAGGCTACTGGATGACACATTTTTACGTGTAATAACTGAAATCATACTGATCACTCAACATTCACCAACCCCTTGATAACTATGGATTAGGGGACCGTGTGAGGGAAAACAATCCCAGCCCAGACCTGAGACCCCCAGACCAGTTTAGTCCACTAACACCACCTTTCCTGCTGTGTCCCAGGAAGGGATCGCCAATTTAAAATGGAGGGGTGTATTTTTTCTGTTTTCTTATTCAGGCTTTCAGGTTTAGGGGTTAATTTCCAACGACAATTCCCTCTTTTTGCAGCTTCTGCTTTTCCTCCACATCATATAATGTATACAATACTATACAATTCATGCACAGTTCATGTAATTACAACACTCCAGTGTGGATCTAAATAACGCAGGCGATGCAGTAGAACATGCATGGGGTATTTCATGGCATGCATCGAAGGAATTTGGCCCTTCATGCAAAATTCAATTCTCTTAGGACGCAGACACAGCGCCATCTGGTGGATTTTGTTCATCTGACACAAATGATGTGCTTGACAGTAACAATTAGCAGTAGGTTGCTGGGTTTTGTTTGTTTTTTTTAATAAAAACGAAGCGGGCAAATAATAAAACAGTAAGTGTCTTGATATGTCACCCAAAAGGTAGACTAGGCCTCTTTAAATTGGCAAAATGACATCGCCAGACTTGGGTGTAAATGTGAGACGATAGCACAGGATTTAAAGCTTGTTAAAAAAAAACAGTATTAATTGATAAGGGCTAAAACGGGAGGCCGATAATGGCTGGTGGGAATTCCACTAAGTCAGCCACATTCCTCCTTTACTTGTGGCGTTGAGGAGGAGCTCAGTTGTTTATTCATTCACGTCAGCCCCTCTCTCCTTCCCTTCCTTCCTTCCTGCTACACACAACGGGGACCCACCGTTGTAACTGTTTTTCCGATATTAAAAATAATCACAGTCACGTCGCCACCATAAACCGATTTTGGAATCAGGTGAGTTATGATTTCTTTCTTTGTCGGTGATAATTGAGGGAATAGGCTGCTGCTGGAGCGTTGACTTGTCCGGCCCGGCGAGGCGGACTGTTTCCTACCGTAACTTATTAAATTCCTCTTGACCAGCATAGAAAATACATGCCTGTCTGTATGCTCGTTTTATGTCGTGCACATTGTGGCCGTGCGTGTTTCGCTCGCGTTTTTACGCTTTGCCGAAAACAAATGGCCGATGTAGGTCAGCAACTACAGTCAAAATGTCGTCTTTTTTTTTTTTTACTTCCACATTCTCTCATGCCACAAACAGATGGCGTCGAGAGGGGGATGGAGAGACTGGGGAAAGAGACGCAGAAAGGAGTAGGGGCTACCACAGGCCACACTCGCCCATGTCTGCCCATCACTAACCTACAGACACACACATAACCCTCCATGCGAACAGCGGGGCCGAGCCCAAGACGTCTCGCGTAGGCCTGTCTCGAACAAAGTTTTCCCTGTTAAGTTGTCGGGCCTTCTTTAAAGATACAGCGCGTGCTCAGAGGAATATGGCTTTATTATCACCAGCCGGGCGTGCGCAAATTACAGTGTGAATTAAACCTGATAGGGCTTGCCTCGGTGTGGCACGCTGCTACCGAGGCCACATTTTGGTCACAACCCCGCGCAGCGTGGATTTGGACACCGCACTGGGAAGATGCAATGCAGCAGATAACCTTATAGCCCGAGCCGCTTGTTTCAGCGGGGAGACGGGCTGCCACCAGTTGGCTGACGCGTCACTCGCCTGTCACATATCAATTGATAGGTCACTTGAGTGTGTCAGGTGTCCTCCGCTCCTTCACTGCACAAGGGAGGGAAATGCACCTAACACTGGATGCCTAGGGATATGAGGGGTGTGTATGGTTGTTTGGGCTTGGTGTGTGATGGGATGGAATTGTGAACTGCAACATAAGTGACTTTCGTGCCATTTTATGTAGGTTGCTTATTGAAATGCCAAGACAGAATTAAGAAAAACCCTGACTCCTGGTGTACATGTCTTACAATGTCTGCTCATATAATGTGTGGATGCTGTTTGCAGGCCTGAGCTTTCCTAGGCAGCTGCATGTTGTACATACCACCAGGCAGCCCGGGGCCTATAGATCTGCTCTGGTGCAGTTCAGTGCCAGTGCACTTAAGTGGCTGATAAGAATTAAAAAGACATCCCTCCCGTGTGGACTGTGGCTCGTCTGAATGATTGTCATTGAGCTGGAAATATTTCCATACTGCCATGCAAATGCAACAGCTCTTCATAGTCATCAGGTTTCTAGAGCAAGAAAGCTCAGAGGTGTCACTGCGCTTGCTGGCTGGTGTGGTGTCACTGTGTTAACTGTATGTTAATGGTCTGAATTATGTGCTCTGCCTTGTGATTTTTACCTATCACGCTTAATGGTGAACATTGCAGGTTGGATATCAGCTGTTCCTGGCCTCAAAGTACTTCCTTTTGTAGTGGTGAAGGCCTACTTGATGATGGAAATGCTGTTTGTTACGTTACACATTTAGATGGGAGGATGCCATTTGATTTGATTACAATCACAAAGTTTTTTAAATATGACAGTATGTACAATTTTATCCCCACAACTTTTGATGGACTAATATAACATGGCCAAAAATTGTCACTATTAATCAAAAGCATTGGCAAGTCCTCAAAATGTAGGGCTCGTACTTGGTCAGCAAAAATGAAGCCTCCAAGTTTAATTGCACTATGTCTATATGTCTTGGTCAGTTGTACAGTGATGAATGAATTTCCCAAAGTTTGGATCGATAATGTGTTATTACTGCTGCTGCTACTACACATCTGTATGCTGCTCAGGGATCATAAGCCATTCTCCCATGGATCATCAGTGGCAGGCTCACTATGCTCCAGCCAGCCACACTGCAAGTAGACCAGGACATACACAGTACAGGTTATTTCAATAATATTAAAAATATTACCAGACACTAAAAGAGACACATCACTTGTAAGTGAAGATAAATGGAAATTCTGATTTTGTTATTTATTTATTTTAATTTTATTTTGTTGTTGTTACACTGAAATTATATTTAACTGCTGTCTAAAAGGAAGTGGAAATATGGCTGGGGTAAAAGGTTCAGAACAGCCGCTGATGGTGTCAGCACATTGCAGCGCTCTGCTGCGCTGCAGGCAGGGTTAAAAAAAGAGGGGATGATGTTTCTCGAAGCACAAAGGCCTAACGTGTACGGCCTGTTGGTTATAGCCATGCTGAATGACCTCCAGAGTGTTATGCTTTGTTTGTATGGACTGTCTATGAGTGTCATGTGTGTGTGTTGAATGTGATAATACATGTGGGGGCTCCACCGTCGAATTGTTCAAAGAAACATGAATGAGATTTAGATTGGTTGTCTAATTTAAGTTAACAGTTTCTTGAATATGGCTTCATTAGTAATTAGTGCAGTTTCCCCCCCCCCCCCCTGTATGACGAGGAATGAATTAGCTGTTGAGTTATTGTTTTGCTTTTAGCACAATTTCTTACCTTCCTGAAACCCCCACGTCATCTCAAAAAGTGCTCATTTTTGTTTCACTACTCTGCTGAATTACTGTTAATAATGCAAGTCGTACTCCTTTTTATGTACCTATATCGAATGAAGGTGCATTCGAAACAAAACAGTCGTGTCAGCTCCGAGTGTTATTACTAGTAGCAGCCTTACTAGACAGTTTGGTCCCTAGTAAAGAGAGATCTTTGTTAAGACTGACCATTGGTTTTTAAAGACAGTGGACCTTATTTATGAAATGTGTTCTTGACTTGTTCAGATTCAGATCAAAAGGGAAGCAATGTTGGGCAGATAAGTTCCTGTGTTTACCTAAAGTCTCAGTACCTCAATATATGTACTAATTTGTGCTGAGAAAAGGGATGCAACCCCCTGTCTGACTATCCTTTCAAACAATTAGATACAATACAATCTAGTTAGATCTGTTAGAATCAATGCATATGTTTACGATCGATATATCACTTAAGACTGAAAGAACACCGATATCCATGGTCATTTTGATGTAGAGATACATTTGTCCTAAATGTTAAATACGGCTTGGACTTTGTCTCATGGCAGAAGAAGTTCTTATTAGACGAAGCCCAGTATGTAATGCTAATTAAGTGCGAGACGTGCCTGTCAGTTTTGCTCTCGCTGCTGGTCTGGCTAAATGGTGTCTTTGCCAGCTTTAGCCGTGTGAAGTTGTTACTAGTGGTCTGGCCAGTCGGTTTGGGCTTGTCAATCCTCCCAAATCCGAACAAAGTCTCTGCATGCAAAAGATTAGCGGTGTTGAAGCTATACTTTTACTGCATTTTAACAGAAGACAGTGTTGTCCATTGTGCTCATTCTTTTGTGGCTGAAGTAATCAGTTTTCTAAGTTGGATATTCAATTCCCGAGCTTCTCTAATGAAGACGGTTGTCTCATTATTTCCTTTTCTATGTTATCCTTCTGCATCCTGGTGGTTAGCCTAGATCTTGTTTCATGATTGGACTGTATTCATCACAGCCCATGTGCTGTTGTGCCAGGCAGTCAGCCAACCAGCCAGTCAGCTAGGTAACCATAATCAGCGTTGGCCCTCAGGTCTCTGCGTACCTCTATTCAGTTCACTAACTACCACTTTCCAGCATCGTGCAGAGCAGGAGCCTGGTTCATGCCCGCTTGAATGTAATTTTAGCCGTGTGTGTGCGTGCACGTGCACATGCACAACTACGCCTGTCTCTGTTTTGTCTCTCTCTCTATGTGTCTCATTTTGTCGGTTTTCTTTCCTTTCACACAGTCTGTCTCTCCCTCTCTCTCTTTTGGTGACTAGGCTTTTGTCATGACACTGTGCAACACTTGGGGCAGTGCTGGGTGCCCTATCTCCGTCGCCTTACAGAGGGTGATGTGTGTTTAGCCGTACTACAGCTGTGTGCATTGTGTTATCACTCTAGGAAACCAGAGAAACTACAGCCATTGTACGGTGTTGGTTTGATTGACGCCTCGTATCACTCAGGCATTACTGGTGATATCTAGTTTACATGGAGGCTGCAAATGGATTATTTTTCCACCCATATGAAAAGCAGTTGGACTGGTGAACTTGATTTATGTGTGAGAATCTCACAGTTTGAGGCCAGTTAGGTTACTCTTGTCTGTTTGAAGTTTGTTTAAGGTCAGTCCATTGGGGTTGAAGAGTAAATGAATACAACAACATTTTGCCAAATAAGCTCTTTAATCAACATTGTGCAACGACAAGGTCAGTACCAGTTTCACCTCAGTCCAGTATAGTTTGCAGCAGTGCATGCTTATGCTTCAAGACTATTATTATTAGTAAGACTGTTAGTAATTACGAGCAGCTGAAAGGTGAAACTGCTACCAGTCTTCTCATTGAATGGTTAACCGATCAAGCTTAGCTTTAAGGGATTATTTGGCTGCATGTAAAAGCAGACATTGATGCTGAAATGTTGTTGTTTTTAACATGTTCTTTACTGTTGCGTTTTCTGTTAAATGGGCCCAATTGGTGCCAGTCTACTGTGTGCACTAGGCATGCTGTGATGCCAGATAAACTCTGACTGAAATTGAGAGCAAACTCTATCCACAAAATACAGGGCAAAAGGAAGTGACATTATCATGAGTACGTGCAGGGACATGATTTTTCCTGACTTTTCAAGAATTCCTTGTCTCCGCTAGATATTTAAGAATCCACAGTTGAGGTTTTTCTCAGTCAAGGCTGGGTGTACCAGTATTGACAGGGTGGTGTGGTGAGTAAGGAGACAATCCTTCCTTCCTCCTTCCTTCCTTCAAGCCCCTGTTTCTGCAAGCATCTGCCCTGCTGAAGTGTCCTTGAGCAACACACTGAATCCCAACCAGCTCCAGGGGTGCTGTTGTGTAGGTGACCCTGCATTGTGATCTCCAACCAGAGGAGAACAAGTAAAGAGAATTTCCCTCCAGGGATCAATTAAGTATATATGTAATATACTCAATTGGAGGGGGGGGGCATATATAATATACTTAATTGGGGGCGACATTTTAAAAATAGGTCTCAGTCATGGGAAAGTTGATTGACTGAGGAACAACGAGCTTTGCAGGAATGGTAGAGATGATACTGGATGTGAAAAGATAAGAGCGATAAAAAAGGGGGAGAAATGGAGAGAGAGAGCAAATGGGGGAAGGTATCCATGGAAACATGGGGAAAGAGTGATGGGAGAGAGGAGGAGAAAGGAGTGCTGTAGTTTGAAACTGTTAGTTACAAAGCACTGGAACAAAATGCTAGGCCATAGCAGCATTTAGCAGAGTAGTAGAGATGATGTTTGTTGACATTTTAAATTGTATCTTTGCTCATAATTCGACACAAAGTGATTTCGTTTGACGGTTTCATACCAGACGTTTCATAATGCCAAGTGAATTTGTAATGCAATGGGAAATCATGTAAGAAATCAAATTTAAAGAAAAGCTGTAATGTTAATGTTGTTTTGCTGGTTTTGGATTGATTACCCCGTAAACATACAGCGAACCCAGATTTGTCTGCTTCGTCACTCAGATCCATGTCTGTGAGAAATAACAGCGGGGCAGTGGATGGATGTGTGTCCCTATTGCTAGAAGAGAATAAAGATAAGATGGTAGAACAGTTACCATACCACACACTTTGTAATTTGTAATGGGACTCTATTCCCAAAGGGCAGCTCTACATGAAATACCTGCCTCAAGAACCACCGCAAATAGGCTACCTTCAGTCTACCACCTGGTGTACACTGTGATGCCATGTTCATAGATGGCAGTGTAAGGTGGGTTTCAGAACAAAACCTGAGTAGGAGGAAAAAGAAAACATCAGCTTTTGATTTTGTGTCTTCGTTGACCTCCGTAGGGGAAACGTGTGAAAGAATGGCATAAGCAAAAAAGATCACTTCCAGCTCACTGGCCTAATTCTTTTGACTGTTTCTTTTTTTTTTTAATCGAATGAAATCTGAAGAAAAGAGTGGGAGGTTTTATGGGTCAGTGAGCTACAGGGCAGGGTGGTTCGACCCATGGCTGGTGGTGCACGACCCCGGCATTCGACTCCTCGGTTCAGGCGTTTGAAATACAAATTGGCCATTTCTGTGTCAGGGGCTGATATTGACTTGGCTGCGTGTGTGTTTAAGGCGAGGGCTTCCACTCTTCACAACCCTGGATATTGTGACATCTAGCATCAAGAGACAATTACTTGTATTGATTGTATGGCTTTGCATTGAAATTTAAGATGCGTGGGGTCAAATATTTGTCTGTACTGTGTTTTGACTCTCTTAATCGCTTTGCATGAGTCAACCCTGGCTCTCGAATTTAGGAATCAAGGTTTCAAACTACCGTTTTCTTTGCTGCAGTCCCAAAATATATTTAAATTGTTCCAAAAGTCCCAAATTAACAATGAGTCATTGGCTTGACTAAACTTGCACCTAGAACACAGAGTTTTTTTTATACGTAACCGGCTCTTTAAAACAAGAACTAAGACTCAGACGTGAAGTCATAGAAAATGAATGAGGGACTGATTTTGTGGATAGTGTTTTATGTTTTTATACCCCAAACAAATTGTATTCTGTACTAATGCTGCATGTTCTGAACAGAAGGTGTACCTTTTTCATATCTTTTATATCTACAAAATCTTGCTGGGTGCTCTTCCAGCACCATTTTCATCTTCCCCAATTTATCTTTCAAAAAGTCTTGCTTCCTCAGAATTTGAGGAACATAACACGTTGTTGAAAGGCCGCCTAACAAGAGCACTTGCAGTGTTTCCTTTTATATTCATTTAGCAGCAGAGGCCCCTTACAGCTAGTAAACATAATTTGGCCTTATTGTTCAGTTGGACCCACCATAAAAACATGTGCATTTATAATATTACAATTTAAATTACAGCACAATTGTCCATATATCAAATGCAAAAAACATTGTTACGCTGGATCTGATGCTGTAACGGGGCCTCAGAACCAGAATGACCCCCATCCTCCACTTCAACTCAAATTTCTGCAGGGGTCCGAGGGGCGGCTCTCTATTGGTGTTAGCCATGCGACCACATAGCTGTGAACAGACGAAAACGATAGTAATGCAAAACAGACTCAGATGCCAGAGCTCAGTTCCCGTAGAATAACAAGGCATTCAGGGCAATGCCTCAGACATGTCACTTTATATGTGATACATGATCGATCGTAAGCCATCAAACAGCCATGTGGTGAAATCTGCTAGCCACTAGTGTCAGTCTGCTCGGCGTAAACACCAGCTTGACTCGTGGCAGATTGAGAGTTTCGCTGGTTTGTTAAGTAAGCTAAGATTAGACGTAAACGATCTTGTGATCACGTACAGCTGCAGGTGAGGCAGTAGTTCTGTTGGTTCATCAGAAGCAATGACAAAACCAATGCTTTTAAATGTAATGTATTTAAATCTGCACTGTCAAGGTGTGACAGTATCATAATGGTTATGTTTGGGGCATAGTTTGTTTGGCTGTAACATACAGGCTAACCAAAAAGGGTTTTCCTCTCTTGTCCCACAGGTGTTGAAAAGGACGGTTCAGTCCGTCCTAAATGATTTCTTGTCCCCGGGACATTAAGCCCTGAGGGGTCAGTTCTTTTAGGGTCTACTCTCCATCGCTTCCTGTGGCCTTGGTAAGCCCTTTAAAGGCATAAACTGCAAAATCTAAACATGTGTAATGTTCCTACCAACACAAAGCCTTTTGTTATCTGTCTGTTTTTCAAGGTCTATTAATACAACTTGAATCTCAAATAAGGGCACACTTTGCACCATCCCATATTTCCACTGCACATCTTTTCCGTCATTTGTAGTTGAATCATAAGCGTAGCTTGAAGCGCCCAGTGGACACTAGTGTGTGTGACATGGTGACATTAAAGCGTTTTGAGGTCCGATACTGTTTGAGCAACCTGTTTTTTTAGCGTAACATCCCTAAGCGGGGTGAGAGGGCAGTTAGCGAGGCCTAGCATCCCAACGTTGACCCCGTCACTAACATACCTGACAGGAGCTGGTTTTACACTAGAATGGTGTGTGTGTGTGTGTGTGTGTGTGTGTGTGTGTGTGTGTGTGTGTGTGTGTGTGTGAAAAACCAACAATGCCATTGTGTTTTTTTTGCTGCAGCCATATTTGTGAAACCACAAAATAGAGCGAGATACGTTTTGTGCTTTCTTTCCCTCTCCTCTTCTCTCACTCGCTCCCTCTTTTTCTACCTTCCCTTTCTACCTCTCTTTCTGTTTTTCTCTCTCCAGCTCTCTTTCCCATCCCCCTCTTTCTGTTCCTCTTCTCTCCCTCTTTCATTCCCCCTCCCTCCCTCCCTCCTTCTCTCCTCTTTTTTTCCCCTTTTGCTCTCGGTTTCCATCTCGCTCTACCCCTCCCTCTTCTCTCTCTTTGCTTCTCTCTGACTTGCTCTCTCTCTCTCTCTCTCTCCTCCCTCTCCCTCTTTCTCTTTCTCTCTTTCTCTCACGTTGCACAATGCCCCTCCCTCTCTCTCTTTCTCTCTCTCTCACGTTGCTCCCTGCCCCCATCTCTCTCTCTCTCTCTCTCTCTCTCTCTCTCTCTCTCTCTCTGACTCTTTTTTTTCTCTCTGTCTCTCTCTGTCTCTTTTTTTCTCTCTGTCTCGCTCTCCGTCTCTCTCTCTCCTTCACTCTCTCGCTCTCCCTCTAACATCCTCCCCTCCCCCACTGCTGCTGCCTCTCATTTTCTCTCTTTCTCTCTCTCTCTCCCTCTCCTCTCATTCCACCATTTCACTCACTCACTCACTCACTCCCTCACTCACTCACTCCCCCTCCCTCCCCTGTTCTCTTCCTTCAATCCCTCTTTCATTCCATGCAATCATCTGTTCTCTCCCTCCCTCCCTCCTGCTCTCTCTCTCTCTCTCTCTCTCTCTCTCTCTCTTTCTCTCTCTCTCTCCTGTTCTCTCTTTCTCTGCTTCCTCCATTACGCCCCCATTTTGTCCTCTCCTCTGCCATTTCCCTCTCTCTCTCTCTCTCTTTCCTCCATGTTCTCTCTATTCTGTTGTTTACCACGCTCCCCCATGCCATTTATGATACAAACTTTATTTAAAAAAAATAAAATAAAATTCTTATCAAAGATAAAACGAATAGAACAGACATGTTATGAGGGAACGAACAGCATTTATATTTAAATAATAAAAACTATATACCATGAATAAAAGCTTCCTTTCTCCACCATTGCGTATTTGTTTCTTATCTAAGCAAACAGTTTATGGCGACATTCAGTGGCCTCTTGTTTTGACATTAACCCAAATGTAATAACCCCCCTACTGCAATAAGCTGCCCTAAAACTGGGAGCTTAGCCCAAGAAGGTGATTCTGTTCGCCTACGTCGGGTTAGCCTGTATTCAACAAGTGGCTAATGTGCTACGCTACAAAACAGGCAAACATGACAACCGTCAGCCTCACAGGAATGTAAACCAGGTGACTGCCATACCTCTCAGGAAGGATGGCCTCAACTGCTCCTCCTTCACAGCTGGGATGGGCTGGATGCAAGTGACATGCTGCTCACTGTACACTTAGCAAGTATTAGAATAAGTAGTAAGTACATGTATAAATATGGAACAGTGGCCTCCCAAATGTGGCCATGGCGAGGTGCCTAATCTTCTACAAATTAGCTGCCATTGAATCAGAAGTTGCTTATCAAGGGCCATAGGACAGGAATGTGGTGCTAATATGGCTGCCAGTGAATACAGCAATGGCCAAAGTGTCGTTGCCGTCTGGGAGAGACACCATAAGGCACGAGCACTGTCTGTCTCTGGGGAACAGGGGAACCAAGATGCCTGACACTTGAAGGCACACATAGAGTTTTTGGGACATTGGCTTGTTCATCAACTTACCCGTTAAAGGAAAAATCCACCCTCAGAGACCCTCTCACACTGTTACGTATCATCAATCTGATGTTGAATGCATTCCAAGAGTTATTTTGTGATGAAGTGTTGTAATTTACTTTTTTTGGTGTACCCACTTTCCTTCAACCTGCCTCATCTACTTCTACATCCCCCAGGGAACTGGCGTGACCTTGTTGCATTCTGCTGTGTTATACATGTAGGTGGAGAGAGCAATAGCATTAGCAGTAACATGGTAAGAGAGCGAGTTTTTCCAGTCAAGTAAAAGCATGTGGCATTCCCCTTACTCTTGCATTGCATTCTGGTCGATGGAGGTTACTGTTAGTGGAGAAATTGGTTTCTCTGCCTCTTCTACAATGGATTTCTTCCTGTATGATTGTTGAACGTTGGTGCGAAATGGAGAGTCTAGAAAAAACCCGTTCTGAGGGACTGACACCAAAACCTGATATTTTACCATTGATGTTTTGGATAGCTGAGGACTGGGACTATCTCGATGTGATGTCACATTTTCTCTCTCGTTGTCATTCTCATATGCTACTAAAAAATGGGCCCGGAAATGCAAGATACATTGCCAACAACTGTTTTTTTTAGTGTTAATGTGTTTTATGGTAGATTTCCCTTTAAGTGATGAGCACCTAGACACAGAAGTCCTCCCTGTGTCCCCGGTAGATCGTTTGCTCTGGTGCTCAATGCTAAGGCATACACTGTGTTGAGTGATCGTAGGCAACTAGTGTTATCTCAAAAGTTTTTAGCAGCTAAAGGACAAGTAATTTTAAATGATATGAAGTCTGCCAGTTTTGTGTAAGAGATTGGTAAAATATACATGAAATATGATACGAAAAGTAAGTACAAGGTCAGTTTTTCTTTCTTTGAACAAGTGCGATATTGCTTTATATGTACTTGGATGTACTGCACGACGTTCTTCTTCATATAGTGTACATTTACTTTCAATCAGATTGAACCATTTATGGCATTTTGCCCCAAACTCGTACATATCGGCACCAACTTATACAAAGAATTTACCTGTCACATGAGTATGAAACCATCGTTCAACGTTACCTCTCAACTCCTGAGATTGTTTGTAAGAAGGAGGGTGCCTCGAGATTTTCTGGTAGTTCAGAAACAGAGAAAGTGCCAGCATCTCATTGAAAGAATCTCCAACATCTTTGTCAGCGAGCAGAAGTACCTAAGAGAATAACTGAACAAAATATTTAATTCATGCGTTGACTTAGCCACTACATCTAGAAACACCAAGCTACTTCCTACTTCCTGGTATGTGGCTGTGCAGCGCACCAACCTAGAGCTGCTCCTGCTTCTGTGACTTCTGCCGTACTTCCTGGTGTAGGAGTGCACATCGTACGTCCTTTATCCAGGTCTCTTGGGGCTTTGCACGGCATAAGCGGTGCATACTGTAATTCCCCAGTGTGCATTGCGAAAGCGTTACACAGTCACTTAACATTCTGTATGCTGAAGTGTTAGTATGGTGCACCGGAGCAAGAGATCTACCGGTGGCTCATGGAGGATTTTGGTGTCTATGTTCTCATCACTTATTCACTTTGAATTCACTTATCCCTATAAGGTTTGTAGCTCACCTCCCTGACCTCAGGTGGTCCTCTAGTGTAGCTCTATGGGTAGAACACGCTCAAACCAACTGGGTCTAGGCCACTGGCTTGATTCCTTGCTAAAATACAGCCATAGTATGGTGAGGTACTTTGTGTACAAGAAACCACCAAGTTTAATATGTTACGTAACCAAAAGGTGTCTTGGAATTATAAGTAGTTAAGCACCAATTAAGAGAATGTGATATATGTTCAACTTTCATTTGTAGCAGTGCCCCATTGATTGAACTGCTTACAGTCAGACTGCGAATGATTTCTCAGGCCGTCTGACAGTTCAGGAAGAGTGCTGGCCATTCCTGTATTTTAAGCCATTTGAAAAGAGGTTACCACTCTTGTGGCTGCTTGGAATAGCAGTCTGGGCAGAAATCATCATCATCCATGTACTTGGAATTTAAGGGACTTTGGCCACCACCCCAGAGGATTTATTTGGTTGCCATATCTGCCCATAGCACCCATTCAAATACTGGTGAAGAGACAGATTTCTACTCAGTTGCAGCTTACAGTGTTTCCTTTACATTCAGTCATCAGTGGTGGGCCACTGCAGCAAAAACTCTACCACCACTGAAAATGTGAAATTAACAAAAATATAATAATTTAGCTTAATTTCACTTCCAACAAGTTTTGGTCTAGTGTTGAAAAATAGTGGTTTTATTATAGCAAAGCATCTATATAATAGTAGTTTTAGTGCTGCAACCTGCACCAGAACTACACGTTACCCACAGCCATTATTCCTTCAAAACAACCACAAAGGAAACTGTGTGCTAGCTGTGTAGCGGCCTAGTAAAACAATAGGTTGTTGTAGTTGTTGCTTTAGTTGAGCCCAAGCTGTTGTTGGCTAAACCTTCTATTTCTGATAGGTATTATATGTATGAAAACACTCACACCAGCACAGCCCACCTTAAGGGAAAAGGGCTAAAAGAAGTAAAGACAAACAAAAACGTTCTCCTATCCTTCTGGTTAAACCATCTTCACAAGACATGCAGGGATGTTTTTTTTTTGTAGTTTTTTAATTTTACATGATACTCAACCAACATACATTTCTAATGATGATTATATTAATAAGATTCTTGCTTCTGCTCTTTTCTTCAGTACTTTTTTGCATGTAGGTATTGTCCTGATCCAATCCCTGCCACAGCTTTTGCAGGGGAGATAGCGTATTTTGGGAACCCTTGATGCTTCGTATATATTCTATTTGGGCAACCTTAATTAACTTTGGCCTTGCCTTTTTTTAGTAGATGAATCTAACCATGCCTTCCAAAGACTACCTACATATTATATTTTCTCACATGCTTTCAGTTCAAGCAGTGATCATGTCTTTTTTCCCCCCTGATTATTGTGAATTCCTGTTTTTGGGCTATTTATGTCCATTCAATTCTCATGGAGGTTCCTGTTTAAGCAGCCCCCCCTCCCCACCATCGTTTCCAGATTTGTATTTCTTTTAATCAGGTCCTTTCTTTCTCAAGTTCTCAAATCATCAGATAGGTTTTTTCCTTTCACCCCTCCACCCCGAGTCAAAGTACTACCCTGCATTTCTGTGTCATGGGAGCTAAGCGAAACCTCTCCAGCTTGGAAGGGAGCGTACTAACAAACATTAGTTGGCTGGCCCGCCGTAAACCCGCCGTAAACACAAGACTGTCTTCATATTGGGAATTTACCGGTGATGCCAAAGCTTCTGGAGAAGGAGTCTTTATCTGTACGCCAAGATGCAAACATTTTTAAGAACAAAAGATGTGGACACACAGGCTGTTATTAGTGGTGATGGGGAGAATGTGTGTTTGACCTGAAGGGAAAAGATGGTCACCCTTTGGAAATGTCTGTTATTCTTGAGGTTTTTACAACATGTTAGAAAACACAATGTAACACACATCGGCTTGCACATTCATAAATATTTCACATTGACATCAACAATGACTATAAGCTGTCTATTCTCTCAGTGTGGGTCCCATTCACTCACATGTCATCCATTGAGCTATCGTGTTATGAAATTCCAGCAAAGCAAATAAGGAAGTGTTGTCACTGATGCATCATGCACAGGGCACAGCATGTTGACTGTATAGGTAGTTTATCCCTAACTTAGATTAAGATGTTACTCCTTCCCCTCCATTATTTGCAGCTTTTTTTTTGCCTTGTCCCAATCTGGGAGCACTGGGAGCATATGACATGACCTTTTGGCTCACTCTGGCCAGGGTTGGCAGCGTTTCACATGTCCGTGTCGATCTCATCTCTCCACAGTTTCACAAGTTCTCCGTACTCAAACCTCGATTATTCCTTAGGTGTCAATCAACACCCTAATTTGGGCCTTTTGTGTTTTATCATTGAGGCAACCTCCGAGTGATTAGCAGGCCTGTTTGATGCATCATTAACGACAGCGTAATACCTTCATTCTCTCCCTCACCTTCCCTTTCTGTCTCTCTCTTCTATCCATCTTCCATTTCTTCTTATTCTTTTACCGCATTCTGCTCCATTCTTCCCATCCCCCTCTGTCTCTTCCTCTCTCTCTTTCTGTCTCTCCACTCTCTCTCTCTCACTCACTCAATCGCTCACCCACCCCCTCCCCTCTCTATTTCTTCAGTATTCTTTCCTTCCACTCTCCCCTCCTCCTCCTCCTCCTCCCTCTCTCTCTCTCTCTCCATCTTCTCTCTCTCTTCCATTCGCTCATCTCCTTGTCAGTCACCTTCCATCTCTTTCTCTCTCTCCTTTTTCTCCCTCTCCCTCCCTCTCTCTTATCTCCTATCACATACTTGTATCCAAGTCTGTGCACGAAACAATCTTCCAATACTTTTCTGTACTCATAAACCTTAACTGGATAAATGAGAGAGAGAGAGAGAGACAGAGAGAGAGACAGAAACAAAGAGAGTCAGAAAGACGGAGCGTGCAAGAGAGAGAGAGAGAGAGAGAGAGAGACATAGACAGTCAGCGATAGACAGAAAGAGATACAGAGACAAACAAAGATAGGGGAAGAGAGACAGACAGGGATAGACAGAAACAAAGACAGAAAGAGAGAGAGAGAAGAAAAGAGTGACTGAATGAATGGGGAAGAACGAACGCTGCCTGGTAGAGCTATAATTTGAAAGACTGATATGATGTTGATTTTATTTCTGCATTTTTGCCGTATGTATATGTGTGTGTGTGTGTCTTGTGACTTTGAGGTGACTTAGCCCATTTATCACCCGACTATCGAGGAGCTGTTTGCGTCAGTGATATATGATCTCTGTGAGGTTTTTTTTTGTTTGTTTTTTTGTTTTTTTATTTTTATTTTTTTTACAGCTACTAACCACAGTTATTTGTTGGGAGAATAGGCTGTTTGTTTGTTTGTTTGTTTGTGCGTGCGTGTGTCTGTGTTTGTGCTGGTGTGACCAGAGTCACTACCGAAACTGTGTTGAGGGGGGCGGGGCTAGCAGGGCCCGCCTCCCCTGTTCCCTCACGTATAAATAGGAGTGGAACATCGCTTATTCTCACTCAACACTCGCACTGAAGAATGAGATCCTTAAAGCACCTGAAACATCACAGCAGGAGGAGCGTGGTGAGTTTCCTGGCTGGGCAGCTTCATAGCATGTTAAGTGGTAGTTTAGTGAGATGATTGATTGACATCCAGATTTGAAAGGCTGACAGGTAAATTGCCACCAACATTGCTGTGATTCTTTTATTATTTTCCTTGTTTTTAAAGTTGTCGTTAGTAGGTCCTCGATGTCTTTCCTCTCGTTAAGGAAGAATCGTCCCCGGCGTTCACTCATCACCGCCTTCTCCAGCAGCTTTCAGACACATTCTCTTCCAGCGCTTTTCAACTCTTCACCGTTCCTGTTTCTCGCTCGTCTCTTTCACTTCACAATTTTATCTTTCATTTTGCCTGGCTTTCATTTTGTCATTTTCTCTCCTCTCTCTCTCTCTCTCTCTCTCTCTCTCTCTCCTGTGTCTTGGTTGCTCACTGCCTCTCCCTCTCTCCACTTCCCCTTCTCTCTCTCTCTCTCTCTCTCTCTCTCTCCTCTCTCTCTCTCTTTCTTTTGCTCGCTGTCTTGCTCGCCCCCTCCCTCCCTCTCTCACTCTCTCACCCTCTCACTCTTTCACTCTGCCCTCCCTTCCTCTCCCTGCCTCTCTCTACCCCTCCCTCCCTCTCTCTTCCTCTCTCTTTCTTTTCTCTCTGCCTCTCTAGTGTCTTTTTCTGTTTCTCTCTCTCAGCCTTCCTCTCTCTCCCCCTCCCTTCCCCCCTTCTCCCTATCTCTCCTTCACTCTCCCCTACCTCTTTAATTTTCTCTTTTTTCTTTTTTTCCTGTCCCCCCTCCCCTCCACTAGACTCTCTTGCCTGCTCTCTCTCTCTCTCTCTCTCTCTCTCTTTCTCTCCCTCTCTCTCTCTTGCTTCTATGCCCCCTCTCTCTAAGCTCTCTCTCTTTGTCTGTATGTCTCTCTATCTCTCTCTCTCTAAGCTCTCCAGCTTCTCTGCTCTCTCCCTCCCTCTGTCTCTGCTTTCCCCTCTTTTTTCTCTGTTCTTTCCCTGTTTCTGTCTGCTCTCCTGCTTTTTTTTCCTCCTCTCTTTCTGCTCCCTCTTTCTTGCCTCCCTGCTTTTCTATTCTCTTTCATTTTTTAATCTGTTTTTCTTGTTTCTTCTCTTCTTTTTTCTCTCTTATGTGTGTATGTGTGTTTGTGTGTAGATCGCTAGGCCATCTAATCACACCACACACACACACACACACCAGTCATACATGGTTAGCACACTGGATTAGGATAGTGTCTTTCATAGTTCCATTATTCTTGCATCTCAGTCTCGACCACCAGGTCTAAGCCCTTGGGTTTGGACAGTGTGGACGAAGGTGTACCACTCATACATGAACCACTAACCTGGGAACAGGCTAGTCTAGTCTCTCTGTATTTTTTTTTCTCCTCTGTATTTCTTTCTCTCTTTTTCTTTCTTTCTCCTTTCTCTCTTGACAACTAGCTCAGAGAGACACTCTGATTGGAGGATGAGCCTCAACACCTTTGTCTTTATTGGATTAGGATAGATGAAGGACTGAAGATTGGAGGACAGTGTTGTTTGTCCACCTTGGTGGTGGGGAAAGCTGTTGCCAAAGTCTTGCAATTTTTTCACGACTTTTCTGTATTAGGTTATACGTGTTTAGATTGTAGACCATGTCTTCATCTAAAGTCAGTATCCTGTATTTACTGCTCTGATGAGTTATAGATGTTGTTCCCTCAGTCAAGAAGAATAAATCTCTAGTACTTCTTTGCAGTAGCAGAATAATGATGATAATGATAATAATGAACTTTCTTCCCTGTTGACACCAAGACTAATTTGCTGGAATATGTTTATTTGCGAAGATGAAGATGTCATTTGCTTCCCCTCAGTGCTGCTGTCTGACTGTGCATGCATGCGTGTGTGTTGGTTTTTGTTCCAGGAGGAGGCGAGCCGGCGCCTGGGTAGATGTGAGCCCAAGGTAATGGCCAGGCTGGTGGACGCAGGCACACAGACAGATCCGGTAGTTGTGCTGTCCTTGGCCCAGGCCGCCGTGCTAGGTCTCATCTCCCAGAATGAAGTGTTTGGCGCTACCATTGCACCCAACGGCTTCTACACCGGCGAACCCAAAGAGTCCCCTGCACCCCCAGTAGACGGAGTCGACTACGAGTACGCAGACCAGCTTATCGGAGCCAACGGAGATTACCTGGGAGACAATTTGGGAGAAGACGGCCAGATGCAACCCAGCTGCAGTCAGAGGAGGTGGCAGCAGGGGCCCCCCCAACACCCCGACCTGAAAATGGTTGGCCCCGATCGACACAGCGTTCAAGCTGCTGATGGGTCTTCGTCCCATGTGAAAGGGGAAGGGGTGAACTCCGGGATGAGCTCGTGTGTCCACATGCTGAACAATTTGGCCCCCCGAGGTGGTTTAGTTCAAGTAGACCCAGCCACCCTCAGAGGCACCAACAAGAACTGCGTAGAGTGTGAGCGGGATACCTCCAACCAGCAGCCACCCAACACACACGGGCACCCCCCTCCTCCCTCCCAGGTGGGCCACAGAGGAGGGGAGCAGGGCCACAGAGGGGTGCAGGGCCAGCGTAGCATGGGGGCCCACAGTCGAGGTGGCCGGGAGAATGAGGAGGAGGTAGAACGCCAGGGGAACAACATGATGAAACCTACACAGCAGGAAGAAGCCATCAGCAGCTACTTCCAGACTAGCGAGGTGGGCAGCTACGACTCGGGGGAAATGAGCATGGGGGGTGAGTACGAAGACAGTAGCCAGGGCATGATGTGGGCGGACGGGAGTGGAGGAGGGGGAGGCCAGCAGCAGCAGCAGCCGCAGCAGCAGCCACCTCGCCGGCATGGCGGCCGCAGAGTGGACCGGCTAGACATCAACATCCAGATTGATGAGTCGTACTGCGTTGATGTGGGAGATGGCCTGAAGCGCTGGAAGTGCCGCATGTGCGACAAATCGTACACTTCCAAGTACAACCTGGTCACACACATCCTGGGCCACAATGGCATCAAGCCACACGCCTGTCCCCACTGCGGGAAGCTCTTCAAGCAGCCTAGTCATCTTCAAACCCACCTGCTGACCCACCAGGGTACGCGGCCCCACAAGTGCACCGTCTGCAAGAAGGGTTTCACCCAGACCAGCCATCTGAAGCGGCACATGTTGCAGCACACCGATGTCAAGCCCTACAGCTGCCGCTTCTGCCGCCGCGGCTTTGCCTACCCTAGTGAGCTGCGAGCTCACGAAGCCAAGCACGAACGCGGCCGCTGCCACGTGTGCTCGCAGTGCGGCATGGAGTTCCCTACTTACGCTCACCTCAAACGGCACCAGACCAGCCACCAGGGCCCCCATACCTTCCAGTGCACAGAGTGCAACAAGTCGTTTGCCTACCGTAGCCAGCTCCAGAACCATCTCCTGAAGCACCAGAGCCCAAGGCCTTACACCTGCTCCCAGTGCGGCCTGGAGTTTGTGCAGCTCCATCATCTACGGCAGCACTCGCTCACGCATAAGGTACTGACACCGCCGCCGGACACTTCCGCTCCCACTCTGACTCCTTGACTGCTCTAGACACACTGTAAATACCATGTGTATAGTTCTTTAGACTGCTTAGGTTTGTTTTGTTATGTAAAAAAAGAATGATAGTGGAGAGCGAAAACAGACACAAAAACGAAAGAGGCACTATCGGAGCGCCAAAGGGAGGCTACCACACCTCTGTTGTCCAAAGGCCTCTCCTCAGTTCATCTTCTGTCCCCCTGAGATCTGAGTGAAGTAGACAGGTAAGAGCACACACCCTGGCAGGCATCCATCCACCAAACTGAATCCTTTTGTGCCTTCATGTCGGTGTTCCTCCAATTTTGGAGGACAGAGGTTTGAATGAAAGTGTATAGAAATAACAGGAATCCCTTTTTAATTTCAGAAATCTTCTTTTTTTAATTACGTATTTCCATTACATAAGAAGAAGTTTGCACTGCACAGATGTTTTGACCGCACCCTTTTGAAAAGACTGACCACCTAATCTGCACTGTGCAAATTTCATCTTCTGCATTGGAAAATGGAATATAACCTGAAAGATCTCAAAATGAAGCATGCCTCCAGGCTACATTTTTTGAGTGAGAAGTAGAATGGGCATGTTTATTTTCAGTGTCGCATTTGCTTTTGATAATATTCGTTAAAAGTACCACACATTATCATATACTCCTCATTATAGTCTTCATTTGAGTGCAACATCTGTAATTCCTCAGTGCCCCCTGCTTGTCCTACACACATGCACACAGTTGAACACATGGAGGAAGAGAGATATTAGATTTTACCATTTGATACAAGCATAGCGATATCTTTGTCACTGCGCTTGATCAGTTTGAGGATTTGATTGGTTGTCATTCTAAAATATGTGTATATCTGGAATCTTATAGTATACCTCACACGTATAAATTGATACAAACAGGAGAGTGCCACATTTGTAAGAATTTTCTTTCACACACATCACACAGTTTTTGAGGATGCTGCAGTCATCAGGATTTTCCTACATTTTAATCAGTTTTAAGATAAAAGAAACCAAATACATAATCTAAATGGGACAGATGAACAGCGGGGCAGGCAGTATTGTTCCTGTGGTGAGAAGGTTCTCTTTTGTGGTGAATATTTATTTACCTGTTAGTGAGCCTGCCATCCATTCACTGCTCCCCCTGGTGGAAGTAGGAACAGACCTTTTAGTAGTGCAGACAGTGGGTGGACTGACAGTCGGCCAGACTTGCCTGTTAAGACAAATGTCGCCTTACTAGTGACCTATAATTCAAAAGAGTTCATATTCAATATTCTCAAACATAGAATCCAGTTCGGCCCAACACCACATTGACTGCAAAGTGAATGTGAACACAGTGTATAAGCTGTAAAGTAGATTGTATAGTGTAGCACACTAATGCAGAATCAGATAATGTTTGCTGTTGTGATTTCCAATGTTCATACTTTTGTTATGGCACCTGTATGGGCACTGAATGGGAGAGGAGGCAACTTCCTGGTGTATTGTATTAATGTGTTTTGGTAGACCCAAGATGGCTGCTGGGGAATTTTGATATGGGGCATGACAATCAGTAAGTTAATATGTTCAACACAGCTGACACTTGAATCCCAGACAAACAATCCCCAGTTGTAATTCATCAGCCCTCTCATGCATTGTGCCAAATCCTTTTTGCATGACAACATGAACAAAGGTTATACATCCTGAGCATCCATCTTGATGACCATTTAAGCGTGTTGATTGATTGATAGGAAAAGGCTCCTCTATCCATTTCAGTTTGTTGTTTAACGTGCTCTATGGCCTGCCAGGTTGACAGGGAGCTTATACGTTCACCCCTGGCCAGAGGGAGATAAATTGTCAGTCCACTCCCACTCTCACTTTTAGGGGAAAGCATGAGGGGGAAATGATTTGCAATCCCCTCTGTTAAATTTGGACAAATCACCAACTGGCTCTGATTGACCCTTTCCTTCTCTTTGGGCTCCACAGGGGATGAAAGGCCACAAGTGCGACGTGTGTTCCCGTGAGTTCACGCTCTCTGCCAACCTGAAGAGGCATATGCTCATCCACAACAGCATACGGCCCTTCCAGTGTCACGTCTGCTTCAAGAGCTTCATCCAGAAACAGACACTCAAGACCCACATGATCGTCCACTTGCCTGTCAAGCCGTTCAAATGCAAGGCAGGTTTTTCAGCTTGATAGTTATTTTCTGAAAGATAAGAAGTGTTAGGTTTTCACATTCATCTTAGTGTGAAATTAGTTGCAATGACATGTTATATTGCAAAAATAGTGTTTGTCACAAAAAAAAAAGTCACAACTCCAACTATGTGTTTTGTGCTTTTATTCAGTCCAGAGCTTGATTTAACTGCGTTATGCATCAAAACCAGCAGGGGGTAGAAATGATGAAATATGCTAGAAAGCAGCTCATAAGGGCTGTAGGATGTGGCACCAATAGGTGTTACCACAATTAATTGACAATAATATATTGATAGAACATTCCACAGAGCTTATAAACATGGTCATCTTTAAAAAAAAAGAAAAGAAAAGAAAAAAAGTAGGGATTTATTTATTTATAGTGACAATTTAAAGAAAAATTGCAACAAGCAACCAGTGTCAGGCAAGCTATTTTTTAATTATGATCTGATCTGACAGTGAGTAAATGTAGGTATATTGTCAGTTTGCATCTCTTTCCTTGTCTATGCTTATCCATGTCATGATCTTCTGGTTATGTTTGGTTTTTCCAGGTGTGTGGCAAGTCTTTCAACAGAATGTACAACCTTCTGGGCCACATGCATCTCCATGCCGGCAGTAAGCCCTTCAAGTGTCCTTACTGCACCAGTAAGTTCAACCTGAAGGGGAACCTCAGCAGACACATGAAGGTCAAGCATGGAATGGACGTCTCACCAGACAGTCAAGGTGAGGCCAGCTGCACACGTTCACTTGTTTCTTTGTTTTTATTTAGCCTTTATTTATCCAGGGAAGGTCGACTGAGCGTGCATGTTCTTCTTCAGCAATACCCAACCTCACATTCATATAGTTACACCCATTCATCTTGCTCAAAGGCACTTCAGCAGTAGCAGTGGACACTATTGTTTTTCCTAGACATGACACAAGCATAGAAAACATGTATTTTAAACAGGTTATTTGGCACAGAGAAATTACATAAGAAGCAGCTGCACTCTCTTAATCAGGGATGTGATTTTTTTTTCATGAGGATTGTAGGGGTGTTTTTGTACAGGCAACTCTCTCTCAACCCTAACAGAAGTTTCTTCTTTGCTGCATTTAGTCTTATTGTATGCTGCTTTTTATGTTGGCCTGATCAGACCTGTTGATTGTTTTATTCCTCTTGCTTCCATTTTGATCCAGGGCAGACAAGACTTTTGGCTCAATTTTCTAAATGCGGGACACCTTAACCGGTGCTAAATCCGGTCAAGATCTTGTGGCATCTACCAACATAAAGGGAAACAAGTTTCCTCAACATTGTTACTTTGATGACAGTAATTGGCTGTACTGACAGTGGTTAGTGTAATGAAGAAGGTAGTCTTGGGAGTGTGCTTCACAACCTTTTTTTATTATTATTTTCCAGAAGTGCTTCCAGAAATGGAGGGCCAGGGGGAGTATGAAGGACAAAACTTCAACTTTACATCACCAGACAGTATGGACAATGGTGGCTCCCAAAACCTGACTAAACTCACCACCGCAAACATGGACGACATGGAGGAGTACTACAATTTTGGGAAGGATACAAGCAGCTACACTACACCATGAGTGGTGATGGACGAGAGAACATGTTTGTCCAGGCTTTGGGAGACATTGGGGTGTTTCTTTTTTTTTTTTTTTTCATTTTGGCCTCCTTCAAGAGCCAGAACTGATGAACTCTGATGAGAGGCCAGGAAGGAGATGCACTTCAAAGGAGACGTGTCAGCTCTGTTGCCCATAGCAAACACTGAGACTGTTGACATGGTCTGGAGCTCCTTTTTGGAATTACTACGCTACCAACTCAAAAACTCTCTGGCGGACAGTCAAATCTGTATGTTGTGTGTATGTATCAGTCATTTAAAAAAAAAAAATAAGAAAAACTTGCAGTCGCAGATCCATCAGTTACATTTGATGTGATAGAGATTTGTTTACCATTTTGTCATTCACAAACAATGTACGCCCTAATATTTTTTGATTTAAAGTGCCAGCCAGATACGTTTGCAACTAAGCTTCCACCGTGTCAGCTATTTACTCACTGTATATCGAACGTTTGATACATAGTCACAACATATTCATAGGTTTGAATGCTCTTACTTAACAATTCCTAATCGTAGTTACCCGTTTCTCACCAGTCCTCAATCAGAACAACCCTGTTTTGCAATGCGTGCGTGCTTTTGCACAGGACATTGTGAGCCGTTTTCTTACCAGGGCACTTAGTACCAAAGTTGCTACTGTCCCATGTCGGCTAATGCTACTAAACCATATTCCGACATGTAAAGCCCTCCCACTGTACAAATGATTCTGCAGCATTCAGTGTGTTTACCCACCGATTTTGTTTCACATGGTTTAGCTTTACATTAATAATCTATCCCCTGTAGTGAAAATACTGCTCTAGTTTTGAATAATTACCCAGTGAACAGTACGATGCACTTTTCATTGAAACCTGTCATTTTTCTGTGAAGGCTGTCTGCAGTGAGTAAGAGTGAACTCGTTTGCCTCAAGGAGAAGAGCTGGGGAAAATAAGATTGTGTAATCTTCCAGGCCCCCGTAACGGCAATATTATTAAACACAAACAGATATGCCTTCTCAGTAGGTTTTTGTAAACTGCAGTTTCATGGATATGGATATTTCACAGTTGTCAATTCACATGTGACTTGAAGAATGAGCAGTTTGTACGGAGAATCAGCCGTATGGGTTTTTTTGTTGTTTGTAGTTGCAGCACTCTGTTAAATTCAGGGCTGTGTTCTATTCACTTTCAATTCAATCAATTCAGGAAGTGGACGTTTTCTCCCAAAATATAAGGGTTGAAAAAAACTATTTAAAAAAAAAAAAAAAGAGGGTTGTCACAGATAATCTATTGATTTTTCAAAATGAGGAGAGTGCTTTATCATTAAAAATGGTTTGGAGGTTGTAGTTACATTTTGAATGGGTTGAATTGAAACTGGACGGACACCAGTCCTGCTGTTCATAGTTCCGTTATGGGGAAGACAGTCAACTCCCCCTGTCCTGCCATGCAGGTCAGCCTTGATATGCACACTAAACCAGAGCAATGGTCTACTAGTTCTTTTTGGAATGAGGAATATCAAACTGAGACCTCATGGAAATTGACCATGATTTATTTAATAAAGGTTCTCTAGTTTAAATGATGGATGGCCTGTGTTTGAATCTGTCACCATTTTGGGGCTAATCCTCAGAGTCCCGCATGTTTTTACTATCAAATTATCTCAGAGGTTTAAGAATCCAAATTTAGGTAAAACTAATCATCGTATCATAGTAATATTGTCGTACAGCGCTTTAGGCCATACAAATTTAATTACACAACCCAAGAGTTATCTTTAAAAGAGTGAGCAAATGAAATACAATATTTTAAGTAAGGTTTTCATGTAACATATTTGAAGCTTATCAAAAATAGAAAAAAAAAGTTTGAAGAAGAAATATAAACTTCCCAGGATATTTTTGAAAGGTAATCTTTTTCTGGAGTTGATGTTGAGGAGGGGAGAGGTTAGACAAAAGTGAAGAGCAGCTTTTGTTGAACAAGTGTGCTCACAGATTACAGTATTGTGGAATGGACCAAGTGCATGAAGGCGGCGGTGTCATTATTGTTAATTGGTTCTCCCATCACTCATCCCACCATACATTTCAGCTGGTAGGGGGTTAGTGTTCAAGGACATTTCAACAAGACACATGGTATAGATGAATGCATTACCTGCTGTGGGAATTGAACTTGTGACCTTTCTGTGACCATTACGGGATGGTCTTTCTAACCATTAGGCCACAGCGCACAGACCCTGCCATTGTACAATGTGGATGCAGGATGCTTTGCACTGTGCAGAGACCCTTCTTGTATGGGAAATCCTTTCCTGGGACATTATTGATCACATTGCCCAGAGATCATTTTCTACATTCTCCTTGCACTTTGCATGTACTGCAGACCAAAGGCTAATGTATGGTGATTATGCTGCCAAAGATATTTTTATAGGTCAATACTTTATGGCCGCAGATCACATTAAGTGATGGGAGGTTCTTTATCACTAGAGGATCCAGGGAACGCTCCCCCAGGATGAAATTTTAAAAAAGTTCATCTAAATGCTAATTTCTAGTAATTTTTGAGAAGCACCTTGTTCATTTTTTTCTATTTTTCCATGACTATAGAGGGGCGGTGGGTCATACCTGGTGTCTACCATTGTTTATTCAATAGTATTTGCAAATACTTTCTATGATATTTTTGGTATGCTTTGGTACCAGAAAGGTGGTGTTTACTGTACTGGACAACCTAGTGAAAACCAGGAAGTTTAGATCATCGCAGAAAATTACTTGAAAGCCAATTCGTTTACTTCTCTACGATTGGCAGCTACAGTAAACCCCATCCATTTGGCATTGCAAGCAGATTGAAACCATCACTAAGAATCACTTGCATCTACACTTTGGCCAGGGTTTAATTTTAGACAAGAACATTTTGGTCTTGTCAAGTTTTAGACCAGTTCTTCTTTTGTAGGTAGAATGCAGCATCCGACTAACCATGACCATGTCGACACCTGCTGGTGATGTTCAGTATGTGCCACCACAGCGAAGAGCTTTGCTACAACTCAGCTTTGGCCGCCTGCTGTTGCATAGACCCTTACAACCTTGTGCACTGAATGAGATAAGATGAAACGGCATGTGGGTGGCATTTACCAATACACAGAATCCAATTTAACTGTCCCTATTTGCTATTTGGGTGAGTGAAGAAACCTGGCCTGGATGACAGAGCGGTAGGCGAGAGCAGGTAGGTCCTTGTGGTTTTCAAGTAGGCACCACTTTCCATCCCATCACCGATGTTTCATTGAATCAAGCACCACAAAACAACCTCTAGAGGGCTCTAGGGTGAATACTAGCTTCCCGGAACCACCTCCGCTCTCAACACTGATCAGACCTATATACTCACCAACACACACATACGCTGCCCTGACACTGCACCTACACCTTGGCTTACACCCAGCCCACCACATCCCACCCACTTATAATGCATCCTTCTTGACTGCTGCAGATTTGTGTTATATCAGCACTGCACACCTGAACACAATGTTGCTGAGGCAAAAGGCAAACTAAGAACAAACTGAAAAAGACACCTGCACAAATCCTTATTGAGTGATTAGCCGCCATTAAAAGGTAATTCCTTGTTTTCATGACCGTGCTGATTGTGTAAATGTATATAATGAAACAGGACAACCATATAGAATCACTTTGTACATACTGTATTTACTAAAGTTGTCTTCTAATCAAACGTGAAAGATTACGTGACATTTTCTTAAACTGGCCATTATAACTTAATTACATTAGTAATAACATAAATTCATACAGTATAGATACAAAGCACAGTTCAGTGCAAAAAGGGACACAAATACAGCGTGACTGAACTGTACAAAAACTAAAATGGCACGAAAAAAGGCAAACTTGTGTCAGTCAAAATCAGATACAATGGTTCATTCAAACAAGGGGTTAAAATTGGCTAAACAAATGGACAAAATGGAAAAAGTGGTTGTTTCTACATTGGCCATTGTATTGTGCTCGTTCCTCACTTGCCCAGAGCTTTGTCCAGGTTGGTCCTGATCGCATCCAGGAAGTCTGTTGTGTTGACGTAATGTTCATTCAGCTTGCAGCTGCAAGGTCACAGCACACGGTTTATTATTTTTGATGAATCATGAATAATGCCATCATTAAGTTTCTTAAAACCAACACATACAGCGAACACTAAGCATGACCGAGGCATCTGCGTATCAAAACTCACTTGGGCAAGCCATGGATGCAGCCCGCGAGGTCCTTGGTCATTACACCGCTCTCCACAGTCTCCACACAGACCCTTTCCAAAGTCTGGGAGAACCTGGAGGGCAACACAGCACAATCAATGTGTGTCAAATGAGTAAAGCAGTGAATTGTCTAATGACGCTGGCTAGTCCGATAACATGATATTACTTCATTAAATCAGGGTTTCCATCCAGTTTGCCTCTGTGCTCCAGCCCCTTGGTCCAGGCAAAGATGCTGGCAATGGGGTTGGTACTGGTTGGCTTTCCCTATAACACAAGGAGAGAATTAACAGTTCTTCAAAACACAACATCTTGTGGCTGCACTGCATTCTGGTCTCCTCAGCCTATGGGAGAAATTGGTGTCTCTTCTTGAATGTCAGCGCAAAATGGTGAGTCTTTGATGCGTGGCTGACACCAAAATGTTTTAGACAGCTGCAAAATGTTCTGCTATCAAACTCCATTGTAGCTGCGCTGGAAATATCTCAACATAATGTCACGTCATCTACGTTTGGCAGTTTATCCACAGGAGTAAGAAAAATAAATCAAAGAGCAAAATGGGCCCAGAAATGCAAGGTACTGAACATTTTTTAGCAGTGTTTTAGGGTGGATTTTTCCTTTAATATTAAAGGATGATATCTGAATCATAATCACAATGACTTAATTTGTCAACTACAACAAATGTACACAAATTTGTCTTGGTTATGTACATTGGCGCAGAGACATAGACAAATGACATAGTATTACAGTAGATACTAATATTTACAGTGGCACCTTTCCAACTTCCAAACTGAATGGTCAACATGAGTAAAACATTTCCCTGTTAACACATGTTGTTAAATACCGTCCAGAGCCTTTTCAATATTTGAATGACTTGTTTCAATGTGTTTCAATGTGTTTCTGTCATTTGAGGAACTCATTAGTTTGAACAACCTCCATTTGGCTTTGGCCTCCTACACTGGGACACTGTTTATTAAATGACTGTAGAATCCCAGTGAGCTGGCACAGCGACAGTTTGGGTGAAATAGCCTGAGTTGACTTGAATGACTTGACAGCTCCATGGCAATTATGCACATATTTGGCAAATCCATGGCAATAAGTTTACATTTCACACACACACACACACACACACACACACACACACACACACGCACGCTGCGTTCTTTCCTCATGATGTGAAAACACTACCACCAGTGTGGACTGGCTTAGCCCTTACCCTCTGGTGTTCACGGTAGTGCCTGGTGACAGTGCCATGGGCAGCCTCAGCCTCAATAGTCTTGCCATCAGGACACATCAGCACCGATGTCATGAGACCTAAAGAGCCAAAACCTGAAGACAGACACACACACACACACACACCATCACAGGGCGATCAAATCACATTAACCATCCCAAACAAAAGTACTGTATATACCTCATCACACAATTATTATTGTTATTATTATTATAGAGAACATGAAATCACTTTCCTATCTTTTGACTAGTGGATTTAACCTTTTCTTATGAAGCCAGACAGTTGAGTCCACTGAGCTGAGACTAAGTGTACAGTATAGTCACAACTACCTGGTGGACTTTTATCAGCAAAAAGGGCAATACATCTATTCAAGTTGAAAGAAAATATGCAAAAATGATGCAAATGCATTTTAACGCTTAAATTTAGGATGGATTCAAATTAAGAGTTTTGTTGCAAAATGAGATATTCACCACTCAGAAAAAATGTCTCCACTTACAAAATGATTGCTGTTTAAAAAAAATGGAATGAAACCTTTAAAAATACTCATTAGTAAATAAGTATTAGTATGGCATTTTTTCCTCTTTTTGCAAACAGCATGCATGTTTCCCCTTTGCCATGTCATTTCAGAACCCTTTACCTGTAGGTAATTACAGATAGCTTCTGGGTTTCCTTGCTTACTAATGATCACATTTCTGGTTCATTAGATAGTAACATTGGAGTGGTAGGAAAGATGGCGTGGAAAGAGACAGTAATAGATCTGTTCAAATCCATACCATCGCATCTGATGTGGCACGCACTCAGCTAGCAGAGCACAAAACCTCTTTTTTCTGGATGTAATGTCACTGTAGGTAAGGTGAAGTGATCTTACCCTGAGCCAAAATGTCTGACTGGACATCGCCGTCGTAGTTCTTGCAGGCCCAAACAAAGGCTCCGGAAGACTTCAGGACTTGGGCAACCATGTCGTCAATGAGACGGTGCTCATACCAGATCTTCAGCTTGTCAAACTCTGGCTTGTAGTTCCTGAAGGACACAGACAATAATAAAACTGCTGGTCACCTTAATAGTGACAGTGACATAGACAGTGGCCTGAACGTTATAAGATGCCCTCTCATAGTAAACTGGAGACAGTGCACTTTTGCAATCTGTTTCTATCATGTGAAATTGTGATGAGCCCAATAAAGACAGTTTTCTTTCCCCATGCAATTCATGGGAATCATGGGAAAGAAATAAAGTCCAATCATGCAATCAAGTGGACTAAATCTGAACCTCCCTTTTTTGTGGTCTTACTTCTGAAAGATGTCCTCAAAGATATCTTTGAACCGCCCGTCATAGGCCTTGAGGATAGTGTTCTTGGTGCTCATGTACAGAGGCCACTTCTTCTGGATAGCATACTGGAAGCAGCTATGAGCAAATCCAGTGATGGACTGTTCAAAGAGAATATGAAGACTCAATCTTCAAAATCAAAAAAAGAGAAAATACTCCCCAAAGCACCTATTCTTAATCATAAAATTAACATTGTCTACAAGTATTCATTTGGAAATGTAATGTAACTTAAAATCTCTCTTTCTATTTCCCCAGTTTATATTAAAGCATAACAGACAACAGAGTAGTATGGCTTTGATTTTTTAGTATTAACACTAAAAACAATCTCAACTAAAATAGAACCTCATTCTTACCTCATCAGTGTTGTACATTCCCATCCCACAGCCACCAGAGGGGAAGTCATACACCTCCCACTCCCTGTTCTTGCTTCCGTCAGCTGAGGTAAACACAATCTTGAACTTGCCCGGCTGATCAATGACAAAGTCTGTGGCCCTGTACTGCGAGACGAAAAGGGAAAACATCGAAGCCGGTGTCTGACACGGTTCTTCTTTCAATCTTCCCTCATCTTTGGAAAGCATTTAAGCCAACACATATTTGCCTGGTTTACCTGATCTCCGAAGGCGTGCCTGCCGATTGTTATGGGATGCGTCCAACCAGGAACAAGACGGGGAATGTTCTTACAGAGGATTGGCTCGCGGAAAACTGTGCCGTCCAGGATGTTCCTGATGGTTCCATTAGGGCTCTTCCACATCTTCTTCAGCTGAAACTCTGACAAAAAATATATATAGTAGTAAATACAATAAGACAATTTTTCACATGTTGTCGCTCATCCTCAGATCAAGGCTCATTGAAACCAGTCCATACTGTATCGAAGTGACAATTATCATTACATGTAGTGTCTTATACAGACACATATACAGACAGCAGACCCAATTATTATTATTATATGTTCAAAATGAAAGATGTTATAATTCTGGGTACTAACTTGTCCAATAAATGAAACATGCATGCAAGTCTTTTAGAAGGATAACAGCAACTGTCTGATTTATTTATTTGTCAAATTTATCAGTATGTATTCCTTAATAAATGAGGAAATTAAGAAAGTAATATCACCAAATATCTTCCACAGTAGCTTCCCATAGTGGTGGGTGGGCAACAATGATTCATATTCGTTGACATAACCACTTTTTGATTTGAAAATGTGCATCAACGTGCAGAATTAAACTTTCACAATACATTTGTAAAATCCAAACAATTGAGAATCTCAAACATCTGCTCCTTTGTTCCCTTCCCTAGAGTCCAAGTAGGCCTACTGAGCACCTTGGACACTTTAAGGGTTGTGTTAGGTGTGAAAGGCAATTGTGAATCAGTATCACATGGATGGTGCACTTGAGCAAAATCAGTCAAACTCGATACCCTCAACTCGAGCCTCGTCCGGGGTGATGGTGGCACACTTGATGGCCACGTTGTATTTCTTGGTGGCCAAAGCAGAGTCGATGGTGACCTGGTCGTTCGTCTGGTCTCGATAGGGCAGACCCAGGTCATAGTACTTAAGCTCCACATCAACATTGGACAGGATGAGCTGTACATAAAAGACATACACATATATATATCTTTATGTGTTTTACGAGTGGTGCTATTCTATTCTATATCATTCATTACTTCTTCAAGAGTTTTAATATATTCCTTACAGACAGGGGTGGGATCCACATGAGAAACTTAGGATCTCATCCTAGAGCACAGGCTCAAGAAAAAAATATTGCACCTCTTGTTATGTGTTATGTTATGTGGGGATACACTAGATGGAAGATAATGAGTCATTTTGATTTTGACACCAGGCTTTAGAGGAAGAAATCTCTGCCTTGTCTGTATGGCACTAAGCTGTCTAGAAAAGTAAAAGTAATTTCCTATGTGAAATAAAGATCAGTCCATCGGGGTTAAGAACTACCTTCTCTTTGATGAACGCCCATATGATGCGGGTCATCTCGTCTCCGTCCATCTCCACCACCGGCTGGTCCACCTTGATGCGCTTCGTAGCATCTGCAGAAAGTAAAACCTCCATTTAAATATTTGCAGCATTTGTTATAGCTGTTTGTCCCTGTGGGGGGTATTTGAGAGGCGATGAAAGGAAACCGAAACCCCTTGTTAGCACAAACTTCAATGCATCCCCTGCATGGCGAGAGATTGTAGTGTAAATATTACATGGGGCTGCCAATTTACCAGCCCACCATGTTTCCTTGTTACGTTTAAGCTGATGTCATTTCTGTCCATTAAGTTTGTACGTGGTCAAAGTCTTCAAACTCACATCCCTGACGGAAAGCTGAACCATCAAAAAGCCAGGGATAACTCTTAAAGTATCGTCTATACTGTACTTGTCTCACTTGTTGTCTTGTCCCTCAGGTCAGCTGATGACAACCTCCTGTGTGTGTGTTTCCACAGAACAAGCTGATAACACATTGCAAATGAACTTTATTCAAAATGAACTTTGTTCGAAATGAACTTCATTCCTTAGCATGCAGTGAAATTCTTTTTCCGCACAGCCCTGACTAGATATACACACAACATGCACATGCATTTTCAGGTCAGAGGACAGAGCACAGACGTCATCTATTGAACAGACACCTGTGTTTGTTTTTATATCCTTTTCACCACTTATTACACAGTCTTTATTCTGTTTAACACAGTTAAGCCCAGCCAGCTGCCAGCCATTCTGACCTTGGGAATATAGTGAAATCACTTTATTTATTACCTGTCCAACCCTCTTTATAGTAGACACGTGGACTCACATGCTTGACTGGCACAGGCTACCATTATTGCACTCAAACTTGCTTCAAGATTGCTTTCAGTACAACATACCTTTTAGGAGAACATTCACATTTGGAGAAAATACTATGCATTTGCCTGTGACAGATTTAGTCCCGCCCCCCCCCTTGTGCTCTAATTCTCAATTGCTCCACATTGGATGACCTTCTGTATGCAGCAAATAATCAGTATCAGAACTTCTAAATCACTTCTTAATACATTTATTTTAATATTTTACATCCATTTGTTTTTATTTTACTTGTTTTAATGTTTCCATTTACTTGTTACAGCCGCTTTTAAGAGGTGCCGTACAAAGTGTAGTAGTATTATTGTTATTATTCTTGGATCAATGATTGGCAATGTCCTCATTACATTGTTATATAGCTGCTGTACACTGTAGCCTTGTCATTTAGTATCCATGCAGTACGCAGCCAGACGGCCAGATCAAAATAAGCAAAGGTCGGTGGACATACACAGTGGAGACAAACTCATATAGGGCAGACCGCGGATGTTTTAGTCGACGACTTACAATTCCTCTGTTGCAGCCGGTGATGGCAGACGGCGGCCGGCGACAGCACTGCGGGATTCCCCGGCAATACAGCAGCAGCGGTTCTCGACAAGGAAGTGAGAGCCCTCAGGTAACCTGCCATGTTTATTAAGGAGTCGGTTACGTGCACTGACGAGACTACCGACTATCGCTCTACTTTATGAATGAATGGCCGACTAAGCCCGGTAAATCGATGCCGATCGGAATTCAACCCACGTCAGCTAGAAAATAAGGCGGAAACGGCTCTGGGCCAATCAGAGTGAAATCCGTTAATATGTGCAGTCTGCATTGAAGCGCGCTGTCTTTCAGCTCTTCCCACTTCCCCTCAACATTTCTCTCACTGAATGTGTGGGTTGTGTGTGCTTTTTCTTTCTCAATGTGACACCAGAATGTCAAGGCAGTAGTCTAGTCCATTGGTTCCCAAAGTGTGGTCCGGCGACCACCAGGGGTCCTTAGTGGGAACCCCAGAAAAATGATTTATAACTTTAGTTTAGTTTTTTTACCCCACAGAGGTAAGCAGAATGAGAGAATTCAAGTATGATCATAAGTCTCACTCTCCCCACTGTTGTCATCACCCCACCTAGACTATAGACAGTTATGTAATTCTGTAACAACCATCAAAATCTCAGATGTGGTTCCTTGGCATGAATGAAATGTGGGTCCATGGCCTAATGAGTATCTATTTATGGGTCCTCAGAGGAAACCTTCACCCTAAAACACAAAACTTTAAACAGCTATTGCTATCTACTTTGTCTTTCTGGGTCCATTTTGTTGTTTAGTGGTGTATTTTTCATATTCCTGTGATTCCTGTGATTACTTGGTCAAACATGATGTGACACCATGTCGAGCGCAGCTGCAATGGAGTTAAATGAAGCTTAGCGTAAGTTCAATCAGGAAGACTACCTGGCTCATATCTACTTTATTGCTACTCCAGGTATTCTGACAGCAATCAGCCTTGCTTATTATTCAGTCAGCCCAGGACACTCCTTTCCTCCCTCTAAGGGAACCAATGGCAAACCGCCACATCCCTATATATACGGATACCTGCCCCATCCGTGTCTGTCATTACGGGGGGGGGGGGGGGGGGTTCCTGCTCATCCAAGATTCACAAGGTTCTCCTTTCACCCATGCACATTGATTTCAACTGGAGCCATCACCAATGTTCATTTGATTCATTATCCATTAAAGCTTGTATTCAAACTTACAAATCTAGTCTCTCCTGGCTTGAAATAGGTAAGTGCCAGGTTTTGGTGTCACCAGACTCAAAGAGCAAGGGCTTCTTTCAAGACTCACCGTTTTGCGCCGATGTTCAACAATCATACAGGGAGAAATCCATCGTAGAAGGGGAAGAGACACCAATTTCTCCAGACAGTATCCTCAATAGTCCACAATGCAGCAGTGGTATGTTGCATTTTACATAAGGGGCACGGCTCTCCCTTATTCTCCACTGACAACAGCTACTGCTATCCTCTCTCCACTTACATGTAAAACCCACAGGTGATGATGCATTCAGGTCTAATGAGAGATACTGTAAATATGACCTTTCGGCTGGGAAAAAACAAACATTCGTGTCAACCTAGTGGTAATTCCGAGTAGGAAATATGGGAACTTTTTTAAGACTCCAGTATTTCCCACCTGACGATCCAAATAAAGGACGTGTGTCAAACAGCTACCAAAGTCCACATTCTAAAAAGGTAATAAAAATAATAATTACTAGTTATATTCACACTACTACACTTCTGCACAATCAACTTTTCTCATGATCAAGTAGAAATACCTGCTGTAGTTTCTTTAGTTGACAAAGCGACTTGTTAACTAGTTGTTGCTATGGAGCTAGCTGGCAATAGCCAAGGACTTCCCAACGAGTTGAACATGTTCTCTGGGGTTTGTCAAAAGGCATTCTGGGGAATGTAGGAAATCACTAACTGAAATAGACAAGGCAGGTTGAGGGAAGGTGTGTACAATATACAACACTTTGTCACAAAATAACTCACACACTAATGATATATAACAGCTTATAATTACACTTAATAAAGGAAATCAAAGTCACACACTCTTTACCTCCTTACTGTGTTTTTTTTTTTTAATGGGGACCAACATTTAAACTTTAATGACTCCATCAGGGTCCTTATAATTACACAAATTTTGAAAAAAATTAAATAGAAAATGAACTGGAAATCAAATAAACCAGTAAATAAATGTCGGCATGTAACAGGCAAATAAAAACAGTAAACCTCAAGTGGAAAAAAAAAACAACACAATCCAGCGTTATTAAGGCACTGTGTTTTGCATGAGAGCGAGCTCAATTTTGCACATAAATTAAGGTAATAACACATTTAATATACACTATAAAACAAGCAAAACTAACAAACAGAAACAACAATTCTTTGGTTTCCATCAATGTGCCATAATTTTCACCAAAATCACTATAACTAAAGTCACAGCTAGACAAGGCAGCAGCAGCTCAACAACTCTGAGATGAAAATCCTAAGGCAAGCTGGTTTATGAACAGATACATCTACCAATTGAACCCGTTTTCTTTAGTACGTTCACAAAAATATATTCTATCTATGCAAGATTTGGGAGATGACATGTCTCATTTTCACTTTCAACACAACCATGAGTGATGTTACTTTTCACAACTGCAAAACACATGATGTGTCAACACGTGTCGCTAATTAACACGTATTTAGCAAAAGTTGTGCTTAAAAGTAATACAAGATGTGGCCCAAATGCACTCACTGATGGGTTGAGAAAGACCACTACTTGCTTCTTGAGAGCACGTCAAGACTTCTTGTCTTAAGTGGTTGCCACGGTGCCTTTCTTATCACTGAAGAAGCTCCTAAGCATCAGGACTTGACCGATACTGATGACGAACAGCAGCGTGGTCTCTCCGATGGACCAGTAGGTCACCCGCTCATGGAGGTCCTCTGCCCGGATGCGGTCATGCGCCTCCCTTAGCCTGTACCATGTCTGGGAGTCGGACACCACCTTCAGGATCTCATGAATGGAGAGGCACGCCGATTCCATCTGATGAACCAAAACGTCAACAAGACATGTTTAAAAATAATGTTTAACCTAGCATGCTGACTTATTTACAGCAATAGAGTAAGGCAAATGAGTGCCTTCAATAGAGTGCCTTGCTCAAGAGCACTTTGACAGCAGTTGTTGAGGGAGGGGGGGAAGGATTCACGTTCACTCACTGTCCAGATTTTCTCGGGACAAGGGACTACAAATGGCCACCTTTCAGCCACAAGCTCACAAAATGTAACTGCTGCCTGAGTCCTTGTATCACACCACCCTTAACTAGGACAGTGGGGGGAGGGGGCTGACCAGTTTATGCTAAAAACAAAATTGTGTGCAGGAGACCTGGATAAAAATTGGTCTGTCGCTGCTGGGAGATAGGGAAGGAGCTTACCAGGGAGGTCTTAGAGCTATACCTCTGTGTAAGTGTATAGCTAAATCATGGAGAAAGGAAGGTATAATGGTGAATCGATGTCATTCTGTTCCTGCAACACACGCCTAGTATTTCTGATGGTGTTCCAAGCTGGCAAAAGATGTTATGATTTGGGCCGTTTTACACTGTGGGGTGTGTAATGATGCCAAACCAGGCGGCTGCAATATTTATGCTAAAGAGTGCCTTGGACTCCCTTTCTCAGGGGAGTTGCCAGCAGTCTCCTTTTAGGGGTGGGAATCCCAGCAGCAGCCTGTGATTGATAAAAAAAAAATCTGAAATCAAGGTGAACGGCAGATTTTCTTTTGAAGCAAAAATAATAATTGGACTGTGTCATCATATCCAATAATATAAAAAATGTGATGGCATGTGACAAACCTTTATCAATTTGTCTTAACTAGAGAAAAGGCATGCCACTGCCCCCTATGTCGTACCCCCAATTCTGACTGGACATATCAATGCTGTCCACTAGGGTGGCGAATGACACTTTTGTAGCACAAATAAAGGAAAGCTGTTGAGTACCTGGTCAGACTTCCTCACTCTGTCAGAACATCTCTGGCTCCACCAAGTGGGCAAAATGAATATAAACTGCCCCACTCTCGTTTGTCTTTTGAATACTACATTGAGAACCGAGTAGAGAGAACAGCATCCGAACAAATAAGCTACAGTTTTAGCAGTTTATTTAACTTGGTAAAAAGGTATTATCAGTGATCAATCAGTTAAGGATTGAAGGGTTTTTAAGTAATTTGTGGTACAATTGTTGAGGCTTCCACATCGTCAATTTAACAATAGGCAGGTTTCCATACGAGGCTCAGTACATTGTTTAGAAGCAGAGACTGTTAGAAGATCAAAGTGTGTCAAGCTCAAAACGTTGAACATAACAATCCTGCTGCCACCTCTTTATCCTTCTTGATTCTTCTTGTGCCTATATGTCCAAGACATCTTCGCAAGTGTTCAAGATTGACCGAGATGAAAAAACATGATGCTCAGGACAAAAACAAATCCATAACCTTGACTCAGAAGGGCTTCGGTGCTGGTGAACATTTGGGATTTTGCCGACTGCTTTGACTGAGCACACTTGATCTGCCTCACACCCCCTGCTTCAATCCAGTTACACACACACACACACACACACACTCACACACACACATGTGGGAGCTGCCAAGTAACCACCACAGTCTTACCCGTTGAGGGTTTCCACTGGATCACAGAGTGCACCTCAATGGTAGTTGTAGATAGGGTGCTTTAGACTTACTTGAGTCAGTGCTGAGGCTCTGTTCATGTCAGGGAGGAGAGGTCGCTCATCGCCAGCACGGAAGTCGAGGTACACCATTTTGTGTGAAAAGGTTGAGAATTCGTTACTAAAGCAGACCTTGTAGACTCCCTTCATGGTTGCAGTGTGAGAGAAGCTGTCATACTGCTTCTTCCTCTCCTGATACAGGACGTTGTTCAGCGGATCTGTGACAAAGCAGTCCACATCATAGTTCCCTCCTGCAATGACCTAAGAGAAAATTACAAAAAAAAATAAAAAGATATGTGTGGACAACATGGAAATATCTATGGGACATGTGCCCTGTGCAGAATTACTAGGAAGAGTTGTTGAATATAAGTATGATTGAAACTATGCCTGTTCAACAAACCGTGAGGGTTTGTTGAGAAAACATTCAAATAACCAATCAACATCACAGACTTCCACGATGACAGCATCTTGTAAACAAGCATCAGATTATAAGGGAGAAACCATTCACTCTCATGAAGGGTAACTTACTTGAAAGTCTATGTCAAACTTGACACCATTTTCTAGATCTTCGTAGAAACACTGCTTATCATTGTCGGGTAATTCAAATGTCAGCTCCGTGCCACAGACAAAAATCACATGCAGCATCAAACAGCACAGTCCGATGTACTGCATGCTGGAGGCTTGGGCTGACAAAACCTGCAATAGTAGTGAAAACTACAACGTAAACCGACTCTTGTAAACCGTTGCAGGAGAGGATGACAGCTGGAAGGAAAGAGTTTAGCTACACTACCAACTGACGTGGCACGAGCAGGAAACTCTTCCGGGGCAGGCTTGCTTTAGTTTTTATTTTTTTATTTTATTTTTGTTAGCGTTTTACTGTTATCAACCAAACATGTCGTTTGATCAAATAAGAGCAGTACAACTTTTGAAATGTATTTTCTATATGTATGTCTGACATTGTTTAAATAACAGGAGCCATGTCGCTTCGGCAAGACATTATTTCACAATATTTACACCGTGATACTGTTCCTGAGCCAAGAATAATCACAGTCGGCACAGTACCAAAATTTAGGAAAGTTTGCCTTCAAAAATAAAAGCATAACGTGTGCAGAACTGCAAAAATAGAACAACAAAAAAACGTTTTAGTGTGAATCGTTATATTAAGAGTCTCGACTATATGCCTTGGACTTCATAATTTTACAACTAGAGTTTCGCTCCATATTTTATATGATTCCCCTGACGATTTTAGTATTTTTATACGGATTTTGTTCTGTACATTCCTAATACCGATGTTTTTTATTCACAAATTAACAAATTCTATCCTTTTACTATTAGGGCATATCGCCCAATTTACGGTATTATAGCTTGACGCAGCTACTTTTGGCACCCTAAATATAAAAAGGATATTTTGAAAAATAATCGTCTTTTCATGTACTCCATATTACTGCTTAAATATATGATATACTTTGACTTGATATATGCTGAACAATAAGGGCTTTATTTTGAAAGTTGTGATCGGAAGTGCTGTTTTTTTCTATAGCCGTTAGGCTGTCAGTACTAGAACACAGTAAATGACATAAGCAGATCATTCATGACTCCACTAGACACCAGGTAGTGTGTGTGAGTAGTCAGTCACGTGGGTGCTTTCAAACCAAGCTTGTATTTTAAGCATTAGTATAAACCTACATTATGCAAAACTATGCTGAGATCAAGGACTTTGTAGAGACGCATGCCACAGGGCTTACACTTGCCCTTGTTGCAGGTAAGTCAAGGCTGTTTGTATGCTTCCATATTTTCTTGATTTAACTGTCAGTGAAAGTGCAGAGAGGGAGACTTGATGCTTGAGGAATTATACGAATGTAAACAATGGAGTCATTGTGGCCATATACCAATCGTCTTTGTTATAGACGAGAAACAGAAAACAGTTATTTTGTAGAAAACTTATGTGTCTGATATATCCCTGTTTTTTCTATCATAGCAGTCATCCCTGTTGATATCAATTGTATCTATTTAGAAATAATTGTCATTGCCATAATTGAATCAGCATAGTTGTATATAAACTTTATCAACATTATACATTGTCTAAATTTTCTTCACAAATATATATGTATGTATATATGCCTATTTTATGTAAGCTATATAAGCTATATCTTGAGCTGCATAACATGACTTAAAAGCTATATATATTCTGGCCAGGATTATTGGCACCCTTGCATTTTATTCCTGTTTCCACAGTTCGCAGTATTATTAAGTTTTCTGGTCATGTAATTGTTAAGAATCTCTCAGGACGTGGTGGTAAGAGAAAAATCGATCTCACATGTTGTCCAAGGTTGATGCGAGTCATTAAAAAACCACCTCGCATGTCATCCAAACATAGTAATTGTTTCAGCCTGTACCATATGCCGGACACTGAACCAAGAAGGGCTTTATGATTGGAGGCCACGGAAGACCCCACTGCTGAAAGAGAAACACAAGAAGGCCCCATTGATCTTTGCCAAGACCCACCTGGACAAACCTGAATCCTTCTGGGAAAATGTTCGTCGGACCAATGAAACCAAATTAGAGCTCTTTAGGCAATGCAGATCATCTTTGTTTACCAATGACAAAAATACGTTTTTACAAAAAAACACACCCTACCTGATCTCAATCCCATTGAGAACCTAATGCGAGACCTGAAATGTGAAGTTGGTCAAAGTTAAATAATCTGTTCATCTGTTCAAAGTTGTTTCAATTTCCAATTATTTCAGAAAATATTGTACATTAGCTGCATAAAATTCAAGGGTGCCAAGAATCTTGGCCCGAACTGTACAATCTGGCCTCACAAGAACAATATTTTCATTTCTGTCAGGAGCAGGCGTGTTGGCCTTGCGCAGGTGGCTGGCTGGGAGAGTGTGTCGGAGCAAAGCCAGGCTGGATGGAAAAACAGTCCTGATCACGGGAGCCAACACTGGCATTGGGAAAGAGACAGCCCTGGACATGGCTTGTCGAGGTGAGACCCTCTAATTAAGAAGATGAAGGTTTCTGGTGGCTCCATAAACATTGGTGATTTAGACGACTTATGACCCTGACCTATTCCAGAGATAGGTGCACATCACCTCATTGGTCAATCTTGATTGTGGCTTGATTGTGGACCCAAGAGCTGTTTTATCTCTTTCAGTGTTGTTTTTGTAATGCTTCATTATTGACTCAGAGTTCTGAAATAGAGTGGCTATGCTATTTGCCTTGTAGCCTATACTTAAATTAACTAACTATTATCACCATGAATACTACTACTACCCATTTGCTACTACTTGAAGCTAAAACTTGAGGACTTTTCCTTTTCATTCTTGTCTAGGAGCCAGAGTGATCTTAGCCTGTAGGGACATGACCAAAGCCTACACAGCAGCTGACGAGATCCGGCAGAGGAGTGGGAATGGCAACGTGCTGGTAAAGGAACTGGACCTCGCCTCGCTGCAGTCTGTCCGAGACCTCACCAAAGATGTCCTGGAGAGTGAGGAACGCTTGGACATCCTCATCAACAATGCAGGTATCACGCAGTGTTTCCCCTTTATTTAGTCAGTGTTTGCCCCCGCTGCTGGAACAATATTGAAATGATCAAAAAAACAATATAAAGAATTAAGGACCCTCAATGCAAAATCAGCAGTGACTTTCCAATCACAAGCCTGCTTCACTCTAACTTTTAAAACAACTTGAGGTGTGCTTGATTTACCTTAACACATACTTGGGGGGAAATTGTCTATATTGTTACTTCAATTAAAAAAAAAAACTTTGGTTTTAATGGTAACAGTGCTAATAAGCTGTTTTGGGGATAGCTTACGGACAAATATAGTTAATTGTTTCCCATGAGGAAATAAAGTAACAGACTGAAATCCAAAAGGTTAAGGTATCCCTGCATTTCACACACATTTTCAATAAGCCACCATTTAGCCAAAGGATGCTGTCTGTGTTCCAGGGACTACATCATGTGTCAGTGTTTTTGGATCTGTCATCCATGTTGGTATATGGTGATGCTGATTTTCAGGTATCATGATGTGTCCTAAGTGGGAGACCAAGGATGGCTTCGAAATGCAGTTTGGTGTGAACCACCTGGGACACTTTCTCCTCACCAACTGCCTTCTTGACCTGCTCAAGAAATCAACTCCAAGTCGCATTGTTAATGTCTCTAGCCTGGCCCATTATAGAGGTAAAGGAAGGGATCAATACTTTCATCTGTGATTTTCATCAGACACTTTTCTGTAATATTTTGTTTCACATAAAGTGATAATTTGGTTGAATGTTTTCTCTTGTTTTAGCACACCTTCTAGAGGTCAAACACCAGTGGCTACACCGATGGTCACCACCACTTTTTGACATTTGTTTTGAAATTTTATTATAACAATCATACTTCTGAGATTCTAACTTAGCAAAGTAGACCACCTAATATCATTTCAGTCTTTCAGTCTTATTATTTCAGTGTCTTATAAATAGGTATTTAAAAAAGCCAAAGTGAAATTTCACTTTGAAGACTGAGACATTTAAGTAGCACTCATACCATAGTAGGTAAGTCATGCATTATTAAACTTAGAAATGTCATCCCTGTGTAAATGAAACATTCAGTGTTTTTTCACAGGTCATATACACTTTGAGGACATCAACCTTGACAAAGACTATGAACCTGGGAAGAGCTACAACCAAAGCAAGCTGGCCAATGTTCTCTTCAGCAGAGAACTGGCTGCCAGACTGCAAGGTAGTGTACAATATATACCCCCTTAGTGTTGCCATGTTAATCCCTGTTGTAATATGTAATGGATCTCTTTTTTTGTTCTTGTCTTTGTTCTTATGTTAAGATTTTGAATGCATTGTAAGTAAAGTTTGATTTGATTGATTCCTCTCAATAGACACTGGTGTGACGGTGTACAGTCTTCACCCTGGGGTCATCCACACTGAGCTATGCCGCCACTTGTTCCCTACCTGGGCCCTGTGGAAGCGGATCCTAATCCTGCCCTTCCTAATGCTGATAAAAAGTCCCTGGGAGGGGGCTCAGACCACCATCCACTGTGCTGTGGAGGAGAGCTTGGCAAATGTTAGCGGCCTCTACTACAGGCAAGTGTATTAAACCTCATTTGACTGTGAATATAGCTTTTACTTATCAAGTGATGTTAATACAATAAAATATTTTTTTCAGAATTATCTGATATAAAAAAAAATAATAATAATCTGAAAGACCAAACTCCTACTCAGCAAGTAGCCATTTCAAATGACTTAAGTTCCCCAAACACACTACATGGCCTAATTTTCAGTTGCATATGGAGGACCGAATCTGCCATAATTAGAAATAAATTACTAAATAGATAAATCTATTAATAAATAGAAAAAATTTAAATGCATAGAAATCTGGAAATGAATATATGAATAACAGTGAGCGTGATTGAATAAATACATGTGTAAAACAATGCATTAACAAGAAACGTGATCTATATCATCTGTATTGCTCCCTACTAGGACAATGAGCTTGTGTCATTCCTGGGCGGTGTTTAACACACTGTTGATTAGTCATTGTCACGGTGTATTGCTCAATTGGATTAGCTAATATTAGATTACTTGGCTGATAACAAAACAACTTTGTCTGGAACAAACTGTCCTGCCACATCGTCAACATAACTTCACAATTAGGCAGCAAGTTGCCCACTGCCAAGAAGACTGGCCAGGCCAGTTGCTGTGATATATTAAGAGATTTGTTGTTACTGCAGAGAACAACGATGCTTCCCGTGATTATCTGCTTTTACTTGTAGGGAAAATAATGAATAACTTCAGTCTGTTGTTCGCTGTCACTGACACAGACGTCAAACCCTCAGTTTTTGGGGAATTTGAAAGAGGTTTCAACACAAATGTGCCTCATTTCATACAAAGTAGGTGTGGTTGGACGCCCCTCACATCCAATTCCCATAAGCGCAATTGATCCTTACTTATAATGAGTGAACTCCACTCCACACTTTGATTGCTATGCTTCAGTGTTGGACAAAACGGCCACTGAAACATTGTATTACCTTATTATTGAGCAGGAAATATGAAAATGAGTAGAAAAATAAATTAATATCTAACTTTATTATTTTTTTTTTTCTTGATTACACATTGTTTTACCCATGTAATGTATTGAATTATGTTAACTTTTATTTTTTTTATTGTATTTATTTTCAATTAAATGTATTTATTTGTACATACAAATACATGTATTGTTTCATACATGTATTTAATAATAATTATAATAATTAATAACTTTTTTTTTATTATTTCAAATTACGGCTGTTTCTATCATCCATAGTTAAAATGTCTTCAATTCAATCCAGTTTGCAAAATTATTAGAGCATGACATGTTTCTTTTCAAAATTAGATATCCGCATTTTGGAAAAGGTGATACCTACTACAATAAAAGCTATTTCAGGACCTTTTCCAACAAAATAGCCACATTTTGACAAATTAATCATGATATATTTTCAGGTAAATTTTTTTCTCAAAATGGATTAATGAATGTTTTATATATCTTGTCATGATATCTGAGATTGAGATAAACAATATTGCACTTTCTTGAATCTCTCTCTCCATTGTCCACCATTTTCATGCATGGTAAAGGTTTTATTGCTCTAGCAATTTCAAAGGACTTGATTGTATTGGGCATTAAGTGATATTGTTCTCTTTTCTATGCTCCATTGTACAGCGACTGTGCCCCCAAAACGCCGGCCCCACAGGCCTGTGATGGTGCTGCAGCCAAGAAGCTGTGGGACCTCAGTGCCTCCATGGTTGGTCTGGCCTAACACAGTAGCCTGTCCAGCTCCTTATCAGCCATTCCTCCTACTGAAGTCAAAGGCCCTAATTACATTGGTGAAAAACGTGTCTTTTCACATGTGCCTTTGAGAACACAGAAACTGCAGAGATTTTTGTTTTCCAATCTAGCTTTGTTTTGCAGACTAGAGTTACAGTCATGCTCATGAACGTTTCTGAACCCCTTGTGCAATTATAGAATTTTTTTGTTTTTACCATGTAATCCTTATTTAATGAAAATTTGCTTTTTCCTGACTGAAATTAATGATCTATATTTACCTATTTCATGTTTTAGAAAAAAAAAAGGAAATTGTGCATGTAGTAAAATGAAAATAGTTTAAAGGGAATTAGTGAATGTGCAAAAATAAGTGAACCTCCTAATTGCATTAGTTAAATTAAGTCGGTATCAGGTAAATAATTGGGTATGAAGTTAACAGTTTACAGGTGAGAAACCATGTAATAAAAGAAAAACACTATGCTGTGATCTAAGGAGACCTCAGAGGAATTGGAGAGTAGTGAGTGTGGGGGAAGGTTATAAAGTTATTTCAAAAAGATTTGGGCTTCATCAGTTCACTGTGAGACAAATCATAAACAAATGCACATTTAACACGACAGAGATTCTGCCTAAAAGTGGACGTCATTCTAAAATTTCACCAAGAACCCCAAGACAAATATTAAAAATAGTAAAAAACAATTCAATGTCATTCATGCAAGGGTAGCCAGGAAGAATCCTGATCAGTGGCTATAGGAGACATTAACTCATAAGTCATAACTGCTGTAGGAGGTGCCGCAACTTATTGATTGAATTGAGTGATTGATTGAGTGTTTTTGCACACAGAGATTTCTGAGTTTTTGTTAAATAAATCAGACAAATCAACAATGAAAGTATATCATATTTATTTGTCTATGTTCTTTATATGGGATATCTGCATTTTATTCCTCTATGATATATGAAATTATGACCACCTCCGTAGGGTTCACAAACTTTCAAGCATGACTGTATATTAAGCAAGATTCAACCTGTTCACAAAGGCTCTCTTTGAAGCAAGCTGTAAAAAGCACACTTAGGAAAATGAGACTAAAGTTGTTTTGAGTATAGTAACCAGTTTTAATATTACATTTCTGTACAGTTTAACTGCATTTATTAGGAAACTGACATGTAACATTGGATGTCAACTTTTGTTGACCTGTTCAGTTCTCTCAGACCTAAAAGATGTGCCAATGAGTGCACGATTTTGCCACCCGTATCAGATTGTGTTGAGGTGTAGCCTGAAGAGTGGGAAGTGACCTTGCAGTGCTGACTGTGGTGAGAAGATTGTGCCACCACTGGGGAGCAAGGAGAGAGTAGAGCCTTGATCAGGTTCAGAGAGGCAGTGAACACCTCAGGGATGAGGAAGCACCCAGTAGAGATCCAGATGGCTGGTGAGGTTACAGAACGGCCTCTTCTGTGTGCCTTTCCTTACTAACGGATGCCGTGTGTTATATCACAAGGGTAATTTTGGTGTCTTCTTATTCAGCTTTTAGAGACACATTGTGTACATGTGTTATTAACTGAACCCACTCCAAAATGAACAACGTCTACAACAGGGGACCATAGGCTGGCAAGTCTTTTATTGCAATTAGCAATATTACAGTGAAATATATTGCAAATATTTAAGGTGTAACTTGATGATGAGCACAATTTTTAACAAGTTGATTTTGTTTGGCATTAAATGAGCATGTTCATAAACTTTCTAATTTATTCAGGGTTTTTTTTTTTATTCAAGATTAACAATGAATGATAGAGCTGCATAGACAGAGTGCAAAGATCAATCATGCATTCATGCAAGATCAGTGGCCGTTTTCAAATTATGAACAATATCCAAAACAAGCTATTGTAAATAAGTTGAATGGACGGACCCATTGGTTCAGTGCCATTCCATCACTTCCAGAGACACAGAGAGAAGAAGAACTTGCATGTGAATACAGACACATTTTTTTGTAAATACAGACCCACAAGTTATTATGGTATTTTAACTTACAAGAAAAAAATAAGGATGGGTGGAAAAAGGTGAAGACAGCCCCATCTTGTGTTTGTGTTTGTATTTTATCCAGCTTGAGCTATGGTAAAGCATCATAACTATCTGCTGCTAGTTACAATATCACCTATTTTCCCAGAGCTCTGTCAAATGAAGCCCTATGGAAAATATTAGTGGAACCAATGTATTTTAGTTAAAATACTTTTATTAGATTAGGCAAAAATAAAATAACTTTCAGCCGTTATCAAACCCACATGCTGCTTTTTCTGTGAATCAACAAATTTGTAGGAATGTATTTATTTATGTATTTATTAGCACATAGTTCAGTCCTCATTATCTGAACTCTAATTACAGTGTAGAAATGCCAGGTTTGTGGGTGTGAAAAGTGTACCATCATGTTGACACGCATCATCATATAGAGATGACTTACCTGATTTTGTATTCCTGTTCACCTGTTGCATCATCCTCAGTGCACTGTCAGGTTTTAATGGATTATGTCAATCATGCTGTGCCACTTTGGGGTGTGTGTCCAAGCTCAATCTAACCCTGATGGTTTTCAAACTTTTTGTCAGGGAACCCAAATTTTCAAAATATTTTTGTCACTCCCCAAAACTTTTACACGGTATTGTGTAGCCTAATGTAGCAGAATTTACCTACCGCTCTTTTTTTTTATGCAGCCTATCATTTCATGGATGTGGTGACTTTTGATGCCAATTTCCTCACAACAACTTTGATCTATTTTAATCTTCTTATGGCCCAGGTTTGGATCCTGATCCAGACTGGGACAAACACTGGTTTGGCCTATGCACTGCTCTTTTAAATACAGGGAAATAGATCATCTTACCTGAAATCGTGCCTTGGCAAATAAAGCTACTTTGTTCTGGGTTTTTGTTGTTGGGAAATATGTGACTTTAAACCACAGAGTGTAATTTGTATGGTCTGAGCTGCCTGTAGGGAATCCATGTTCCAGTTAATGTTTTCTAAGATATGCAAACAAAAGTTAATTGCTCTGCAACATTGCCACTTTTCAATTGTTGGACATGAGGTAACACTTAATGTATAGTTTAAAACTATAGATCATTCAGTTATATACTGTAGACAAATCATAAGATAGATTACATTTCATGACCACAATATTATCAGTGTGGGGAGTACTTACATGAACTCCTCACTAACAAATTCAGATTCAAAGGTTCACACTTATTAAGCTCTTTTTTCCTCAATAACACCTATAGATATATAAATACATATATTACAGTTATAATCGTCATTTTAATAATTAATTTACCATTGAAGTTTAAAAAACAACTAAAATACAAAAACTAAGTATAGACTGATCACCAATATCGATAACAGAAGTAACCACTGTAATGACCTCAAAGCCTGTCTTACTCAGACGTTGTCTCTTCAGTGTCTGTCGTTAATGTCATGCACATGCCCTTATCAGTTCTCCGTCCAACGGATACGGAATCGATAGCTGGGCTGGAAAAGTGATAAGGAGATGTGAGCGACCATAGTGCCACAACAGAAAATACATGTCTACCACACTGTAATAGAATACCTATCCCCTTAGGACAAAAAATAGGTCCCAAGAGAGCTACAATACTGAAGTCTGAAGTCCCCCGCCAAAGACCGTCTGAAGCTACCATCCACGTAGTCCGACTCATGGCCCTGAATCTGGTGGGAGCAGAAGAGATCTGTTGGTTCAGTTCCATCAACCGGGCAGGCAGCCACTGCAGAGGTAGGACTGTCACGGAAAAAGGTCCCTCTCTGCCTTTTTCTACCATTTCTGCCACGCTTTATCTCCTGAAGTGGAGGTAAAAACAGCTTGGTTCCTCATGTGGCCAGTTAGGATTTGACAAGCCAAAGTGGGTCCAAAGTGAGGAACCAGTAGGCCTTCACCGTTTGACTGCCGACAAACTTTTGAGACACACCCCATTGATGAGTTTTATTTCACTGCAGCCCCGCCTGGCTCTGAGGGATCTCTTGGCTGCCATTGGTTCAAATTCAGAACTCACCATACCTGCCCCCTTGGGCTTGTGGACTGAAGCCAAATAGTTCTCCCTGTTGTCAATCACAGGGAGATCAGCCAGTGGGATGAGAGAGGCCAGGCTCGAAGGGAGTGTTCCTCACAGGTGTGGCTGAGAAGCACATTCCAGTATGTACATACCTGCCAGGTCTTCTCGTATCCAGCTGCTCCTAGAAAGCGAGACCTGTTGACCACTCACTCTCCCCTTTGCTCCTCCTGGGGCCCATGCAGAGGGAAGGAACAGCTCCTGTTTCAGTTTCACAACTTCCATTTGATTCTACACTATGTGCAAAATATGGTGAATGGTGACGGCCTGTTCACCTATATTCGAGTATTCAGAGAACTACATATATCTTGTAATACACCAATCCCTCCCCGTGTCAAGACAGTTAGTGTACAGGTGCAGGCAGTGGCATGTACATCCCCCCCAGGAAAGAACATCAGATCATCTCCGCCTGTTTGCTCCCTCTGGAGCTCATAAAGCCTGAATAAGAATGTGTGTAAACTGGAGGATTGTGTTGTTTGCCCCTCTGGCATGCAGTCTATTCTCTCATTGTCTGTCTTAGTCATTCTCTTTCTCTTTCTCTTTCTCTGCTGCAATCTTTCTGTCTCTCTTTCCTTTCCTGTCTCTTCATCTCCCTGTGTCTCCCTGCCTGTCCCTCTTCCTTTCTGTGTCTTCATCTCCCTGTCTCTCTCTCTCTCAGAGTATGGCAGTGTACAGTGTGTGCCTAAGGCAGGTGTGGGAATGCAGGTTCGCAGCATTCATAGGCCTTGAGCAGATCAGAGCAGCCCATGATTACCTTTGGACGAGTCTGAGCATGTGGGAGCTGAATCAGAGCAGCCCCAGTGACTAAGCTCCTCTCTGTCGCAAGTCACTGACCCACAATATGGCTCCAGCTCTCCTCGGTCCTCAGTGACTGTCTTATTGGTGTAATGCAGGGATGAGCAGCCATGTGCCACGGAGGGCTGAGAGTCTGCAGGTTTTCACACGACACCAGGTGATTTCACTAATTAGTTCCTCCTCCCTGGTTGAAGGTGTGCTAATCCGTGAAATCACCTGCGGTAGTTATGGAATGAAAACCTATACTCTCGGCCCTTCGTGGCACATGGCTGGCCACTCCTGGTTTCTTAAACTTTCCCCAATTCAGAAACAAGCATGTGGCCCATTTTGGGTCCTCACTCAGACTAGGAAACACTAAAAGAAGACATGAAAAATATGGAAATGGAAGCATGTCAAAATGTGAAGAATTGACCTTACTTATAAATAACAATCATCAAGATTTTTGTTTAGATCATAGTAATATAGTAAGTGACTGTATAGAAAGAACCAGAGGAGTGAAGTGTTACTGATACACTGAATTAGTTTCATTGGTCAGAGTGGGAAAGGATTTCTGCGATTAGAGTGAAAGGGAGAAGAGAAGACCACCGGTTAGAGGTGCAGCATAGTGAAAGAGACATTTTACATCATCAGTAGGTATTGAAAGGTATCCAGAACAGATGTTACACAGAAAATAAGTAACTCCATAGCATAATAAAAAGTGCTTTCCTATAACAATGGAAGGTATCAAAACTCAAACTCAATCATTATCAAACCTTTAACCAGCCCTAACCATGACAGAAGTGTGATCCTGGAGGACAGCCTTACAGAGGGAATGATCTGACCCTTGCTTGGTTCACTTCATACCCAAGTATTTACCCACCTAATTCTATCTATATGATTTAACTGATGCAAGAGGAGGTTCACTTATTTTTGTACTTGCACTAATTCCCTTTTAACTATATTCATTTTACTACATGCCCAATTTCCACTACAAAACATAATAAATTGGTAAATATAGATCCTTTATTTCAGTTAGGAAAAGGGTATTTTTGGTTAAATAAGGATTGCATGGTAAAAACTAAAAGCTTCTATAGTTACACAAGGGGTTCATAAACTTTCAAGCATGCCTGTAACTCAGGTCCTGGAGGCTGCAGACCAAAGATTGGAGATTGGAAGCCGAATTCGTTTCTGGAAAACAAGAACAGGGCGTGTAATTGCACAAGGGCCTCACAAACTTTCCATCCTGACTGTATAGTAAATAAATGCAACCCTATGAGCTACAAGTCTGGTACTCAGATAATGCTGGCAGCTTAACACCCCCACCTCCTACCCCGTAATTCTGGTTTTGTTGCGAGAGAAACGGAGGGCGGATTAGGATCAGGGGTGTCCGTGAGAATTCCAGGGTCCGGGCGGGGAGGATTTGCGGATGGTTATGAGGGATGTTCGGGCCCCGAGGCTGTATTCTGTCGACATGGATAAAGACGATGTTGAGTGAGCACATAGACAACAGGGGAGGTGCTGAGTCAGCTGTCTGCCTGGCTTAGCACACGCTGCACTGCCCTGGACTCTCCACTGCATGGCTTCCATCGGCTGCTCAAGTCAGGAGCCACAGTTGCCTGACAGCTTTCTATTAAAAAAGGTGCTTTAAAATACTTGATTTAAAAATACTGACTGCTTGATCTAGACACTCATTCCTTGATAAGAATGGGACTGGAGACATGTTCTGTCTTTTCTCCTGGACACAGCGACTGGCCCTTAATGGGAGCACATATTTTAAATGTTCAACTCTGAGTACATAATTATATTGTGTGATAACACTGGAGTTAAGTATTTTGAGATACAATGACATGAGAATGTTACATATACTAATGCTACAATACTTTATATGTTTTGTAACGTCAAGTAGTTCAAGTAGAACTTTAAGCTATATCTCTATGCCCATAAACTACTGTGGGTACCAATGATTTTTTAAAAATGTATTATTACCTGTCATATGATTCAATGTTTTCTCTTTAGACTTTGCTTTGACACCCAGTCCACTTCCGCCTGGCTTGACATCCTGCTCTTGATATTTTGTGATGTCTTAGCATACCATTGGGAGAGGAAGGGCTGTAGCCGCCTCTGCTGGCTTTGTTGCCGATTATTTAGTTGAGTTCCTCCCGTCGGTGTGAAAGTCTGGCGCTAACCAAACAGGCCTCAGCCGCTCTTTATCCAGTTCCGGAGTTCCTGGACACATCAGACGCCAGGGCCGCTCATGCGGACCAGAGGAGATCTGCTAAAACATCTTCTGTCCCTGACTGGGATTAGGACAGACACATTCCCAGCCCCTCTGCTCCCTGGCTCCCACCATTCAGCTTCACAATGGACTGGAGGGATGTGTGTGTGTGTGTGTGTGTGTGTGTGTGTGTGTGTGTGTGTGTGTGTGTGTTCACATGTGTGAACCCACATGTGGACACATGTATGCATGCACAAAAATGATGGACTGTGCTTCAAACACTCCAATGCATCGTAGTTCATTCCCAGTCAAAACCATATGAATGGCAAAAGAAATCACCCTGTCTCACTCTTGGATTCTAGATATTTGCCTTATAACTCTTTCTTGGCCATCTGGTTGTCATAAACTCTTTTTTATTATTTGTAATAATCCATCTTTTTTTAAAAGCCGCCTGCAACAATGGCCTAGGTGAGCAATTGCAATGGAACGGAAGGGAGAGTTACATGCACACACACACTCATACCTAGGAACTGCAGAGTGCAACCACGGCAGCCACCTTCCTCAAGGATACCAACATTAGTTTTGAGGGTAAGGAGAGCACTTTACTTCCTCTCATACAGATTGCGGCCTTTTGGGAAATGTAGGCATACTATGCTTCAGAGACGATAATTATCCAGTGCTAATTTTAACTTTCCTGACATGGTGTGACTCTCCGAGGAGCTGGGTCATTATCGGTGGAGCTTCAACGTCACAGTCGTGTTATGAAAGAATGTTTGCAGGCTCTAAAGAAACACTATGCAGAGCAACTCAGTGACCTAGTCTTTTAAAAGCAAAACCTAGACTTTTAAATATATTTGCAGTTATTAATGGGAAGAGGAGAAGTGAATTGCATGAAACGCCCACACATGGAAACACACACCCTATGAGACTATCTCATGCAGCTTTAATCGTCGCCTCACAACACACAAGTATTCCCCCATACGCATGTGAACACATAAGCAAGCAGTGATGCGTACACATTTGTTCACAATGTTATACCCACATATACACTCAGATAGGCAGCTCAGTTGTAAACATGCTGCAAGCATCCTTTCATAACACGGCGGTGACGTAGAAGCTCTTCCAATGATGACGCAGCTCCTTGGAGAGCAACATGTTACAAAAGCTAAAATTGGCTTCAGAGCGTCAGTATCATACAGAACACAGGCTGGGGCTTTCTGGTGAACTCCTTAGGGAGAAACCTTTTTGACTTATCTGCCTGCTACACCTTGTTTTTCAAGTCCTGGGTCAGTAGGGGAAAAAAACGAAGCCTCAGAGCTGCTGTGATGTTGTCATAGCCTCTCCCAACTTCCTGCAATGTAAGGTAAGCTGAATAAATAAGGCCACCAGTCGATCACAGGGCTAACACAGATAGACAATCACACTTGATTGGGCATTTATTAATTGCATGGTGCAAAATATATACATATGGTTTGTCCTCAACAGCTCCCAACAAACAGTTCCCCAAACCTTTACATAGGAAACCAATCACACGGGACAAAACAACAACAGGGGAGTAGAGACTTCACACATTCGACATTTCATTTGCCTTATATGTAAAGCAATGGATGCAAAGAGAAGTGTTGAATGTTGCTCTACAGACATGTTTTGGATTACCACAAACAAGTGACAGCCGGCATGACAGCCGGCATGGCGGTTTGTGGATTGTCCACAACTGCTCACTCATCTCTTATTCTTGCAGGACTGACCCTGACCGCAGATTCATGAGTCCTCCAGTCCTCCTCCTGCTCTGCACAAAGCATACAACATATACATATATATATATATATATATATATATATCAGCAATTTCCAACAAATGATCACATGAAATGGGAAGGATTCTCCATTACATGCTCCTACCACCTATGCCTGACTGATTAACTTCCTATCATCGGTGACATTAAAACACCCGACCATCTGACCCATCACCAAGTGCATAATGCCTTCCAGTGGGGAAAAGTGACAGCCCCAAACAGATACATAATAAATGGCTCCTAGAGCAGGTAATGGGAATTGTTGTTTGTGTGTGTATCCATGTATGAATTTGTGTATTTCTGTAAATCTAAACATATAGGATTCTTCTGAAGCCTGTATAGTGACAGTGTGAGGCCTGAGGCCGTTTATCTTTCATACTTTGGTTTTCTTTTGAATGCTGTGCTCCACCTCTTGATTTATTCACTCCACAGTCCAGCAATTATGCACACAGCCAGTAAAAAGGCCATGAACTTTTTGAGGCAACGTAGATAGCTAAAATTGCCTTCAGCTTGGATGATTCATGAAGATAACCTGGTGGGCAATAAGGAACAAAATGCATGATTCAAAAAACACAATGGGTTACAATGGTTGGCAACATTGCAAGATACACTGGGCAACTTTTTTGGCAAGATGTTATGGGCAACAATGGCCAAGAAATTTCCTCAGTCTTGTACTTTAATCAAATAGGACATGCCAGGAATATACTGAATAGAGTTTTGTTGCTGAGTCTCAGTTTGTTGCCTGTTGCTGGACCCCGGGTTCAGACTGCAAGCATCTTGGTTGATGAGTCACTCTATTCTGACTGATTGTGGGCGGTGCAAGAGGCTCTGATTGTATCTGTGTAATGGTCTCATGTAAAGCTGTGAACAGGCAAACCATGTATGTTTTGCCGCTCTGGTATTGCCTTTCACAACATTACATATTTTTGATGAGCTAACATAGCTAGCTAGCACTAATTCAGTAGCATCATTTGCAAATAAACAGAAATAAACAGCAAAATGACTTCAGAGCTTATCGTTGACCCCAATGGTCAATCGTTCTCCGAGCATCGTTTTTTTGGATGTTTATTCCTGCAGTCTTTTAAATAAAAGTTGTAGAGAACTTGAAAGCTTTTAATGGCTGTAATCAACTTCTCATCCATTTTGCCCTTAGCCAGGGCAGATCTAATATCCATGAATCTAAATCACAACTGTACAAGGAAGAACACAAATCTTTTCTCGGCCTGCTAGCTTGTTGACAGTGACTTGTTGATCGTTTTGCTCACATTGTCAACACGGGGGGGGGGGGGGGGGGGGGGGAGTGTTGCCGTCAACATTGCCTGCAAAAATTGGGCAAGTGTGTCACCTGCTTTAAAGCTTACCTCTTTACCTAGCTTGAGAACTGCAGCGCAGCGACACAAGAGGAAATCCATCTCTGCTCAGAGGATGTGCTCACTAATTGTGAAATGATGAAAGGCAGTTGTGTGGGAGAGACATGGGGGACTCTTCACCTCCCACACACTCTCTGCTCTTTTAAGGACGCAGAAATGGTTCATCTTAAAAGACTGAGAAAGTGTGTGTGTGTGTGTGTGTGTGTGTGTGTGTGCGCATGCATGTGTGGACCCCAGCATGCGCACATACGAGAGGTCTTACATTTCTATTTTCCTACTTGATTCTACAAACTCCATACTGCTTATCACATGGTGAAAGTCAAGCTCAGTATTTGATGTGTTATTTTTGTTTTGTTGTTTTGTTTCAATATTCTATGAACACTATATTATTGATTACAATGATGATGTAATGATGATGATCATTACATTTAATCCCGTACCTGATGGGACCCAACTGGACCCAATGGAAGTGGAATAGGCTACATTTGTCACTTCACTTATTTTGAGTTGGACCATGCTTAAGTTACAGTTGTTGATATGCTGTTATATACTGGCAGGTTATTAAAGGATATTGGATATTTTGGATATTTGTTTGGTCTCACAAAAAACTATACTATTTTGATTTAGATTTTTTGATTTTTGATTTTGTTTAGGATTCAGGTTTGCACACATACTCATGAACACACACACCTTAAAGCACACATGCACACTTACACATACCTCACTAGTTTGAGCTCAAATTGTCAGGACTGAGGGTTCATGAGGTCACACGACTGCGTTTTCATTGTCTGGGATTTCAGGTCATATTCAGACATAAATATAAAGCTGATTAAAGAGTCCAGTTTTTTTTCACTGTATATGATCCATGGGTTTCTTTGCACTTCCAGACCATCCCCAATCCATTTCGGCACACTGAACAGCACTCAGTTGCCATGGACACAGATCATGTGGGGTTTTGAATAATGTGTCCTTGACAACAAACTAAAGCTTTCTGTCTGTGTGTGTGTGTGTGTGTGTGTGTGTGTGTGTGTGTGTGTGTGTGTGTGTATGTGGTGTGTTATACACATTTTAGATAGAATTTGTAGTGTATGAATTGGTTTGTTTTATTAGTGTGTTTGTGTGACTCTCTGCCTTACATTACATGATTTCCCCACATGTGGGTGTGCCAGTTCAGTGGGATGCTCTTCACTCTTTGGGTAGATACTGTCTGTGCACTCATCAGAGTGAGGAGGAGGCTGTGTTGTGAACCTGAGTGACTGAGTGCAAGCAGGGTTGGCGGGTAGTATCTCACATGTAATGCGATAATTGCATTATTAAAAAAAAGGTAACTGCAATTTATTACAGTTACTGTGTGAACAACAACCAGGTTACAGGTACATTTGTAAAATAAAATATAAACAAAATAGGTGATTACTGATTGATTACTCAGAAACCTGTTTCAAGTAAAAAGGGGCTTTTAAAGACATTGTGAGATTCTGAACATGTTATCTTAAAATGATAACATTATTGATAATAATAATGGCCCTCTATTGAAATAAATTGTCCTTTAAGCTCATATCCTTTACATTTTGGAGGCAAGGTAATCCAAAAGTAACTGAAAGTAATCACATTATGTTACTGTGTCGAAGTAATCCCATTATTACAATACAGACTACAGTTTTAAACATGTCATAAATAATCTGTAATGGATTACACTTTGAAAGCAAACTCGTCGACCCTGCTGGGCAATAGACGGATGAGGAGCAACTCTCCGAAGCTTCCGGAGCAGGAGCTGCTGATGTTGTTGTGCTGTGCTACACCCCTGTTGTTCACTGAAGGGTGAAATGTGATCATGGAGGGCTGCCAGCACACATCAGGACCCGGCACTTGAAATGGCAAAGCCCAGTGGACTGGGATATAACGTCTCTCCAGCGTCATTGTCAGCTTTTGGACACTAGAGGGCGAGGTTTGCTTTTACTTTCATGGTGCCAGTGTCTTGCAGAACCCTGGTGTCCTCTATGATACCGACTGAGAGATATCCTTGGTTTCCGCATGTACACAATGTTTCATGAGCCTAGGGCCAAGCCATACCCATAGTAATGCATTGATAAGAAACTCATTGAAACATAAACTTCAACAAGGAAATCAACTAGTATTTCTCAATTCCAAAAACTTCTTAGAGATGGAAGGTTCCAAATCACTCTCCCCAATCCTTCCTGTCATTCTCTTCTGTACATGTGTCATGAAAACAGAAGGTCACTGATAAAGATGGTGGCATGGAGATTGACATGATTTGTCCTACAGTGCAACATGTTCTAGTATCTCCAGAACTGGCACAAACAGATATTGATGATTGGAAGCTTTGAACTATGGGACAGGTTAGGAAATACATTGATTGATATTAAACCATCTTTATACTCTTGGTCAATAAAAATACTACAGATAATAACGACAACAACAACAACAACAACAACAACAACAACAACAACAATAATAATAATAATAATAATATATTTGTTCCCCATAGAGCAATTAAAAATGAAAAGTTATTTGTTTGCCCCAGGTCAAACTCAAGCCTCATGCCTCGAGAAACAACATAGAGTGTAAGCATTTCTGCAACTTGCTAACCTGTGCCACAAGCTACAGCTGAATGATTGTTTCCATGCATTCATAGTTGTTTTGGAGCTGTATCTGGGCTGGGGCCCATATATTAGGTCTCAGCCCAAATATACGGTCACCATAAAAACCATAGTGAGAATAAGGACTTATTATACATCCACTGCTCCATATAGCATTATGTTAAAGTCAGTCTCACAATAGGAAATGACCCTAAGGGAGAAGAGAATGATATGAAAGATTAATTTCAGCATGCCCTCAGAAATAATCTAATTATAAATCCAAATTAGTCACCTCATACATTGTTAAAAATATTTTCAGCTGCTACTCTTAAACATCTTATTAACTGTGTTGGGAAAAATAGATAATTTTGTTTATTGCAATATTATTGGTTCATAGATCTCCACTGGTACCCATAGAACGAATAGTATTTCATTCAGGGTTGGTTTTCCTGCAGAATACAAAGGATCACCACTTGTGCTTTGATCGTTTTTATCCTTTAAGCCAATAAATTCAATAACAGTCAACAGTGACTTTTACTTTTCCTGGAGGAAGGGGCATGTTCTTCAAGTGACAAACACAGAGCTGATGATGCTTGACCCCAGGCAACCACACAGCAAGTGGGAGGGTTTTGAACAATCTATATGGGTCAGATTGTCTCTTTCTCCTGATATGTCGACCCTCAGCGCCATGCATCTTCCAGTTGATCAGTATGTTCATGCACTATTGCGCGCTGCGGGCGGTGAGTGCCAGTTCTTCTGCAGTTTTGAGACTTAGCGAGGCATACTCTGGGAGGTTTATTAGTCCCCCTCTCTCTCCTCAGGGCATGGCAAAGGCAACTGTGGAGAGACACCACCACAAATAGATTTTCTAAATATGGAGGGCTCCAGTGAAGAGAAAATGCAGGATCGAATTTTGGGCCTCTCCACCAAACATCTTCCATAAAAAGAACAAAAAAGAAGTGAGGCGAATGGAGGTTGACATTTTCTGTTGGAATGTGTGTGTGTTATTAGAGGTATGTGTCTATGCCTGTGCCTGTGCATCTACAGTAAATGTTTGTTTCTTTGACTTCTTTTTTCAAGTGTGCAATCATTTGTGCTTGTGTGGTTTCCTTTTTCCTTTGCTTTCATAAGGTTGTTTTGGTGATATTATTTTTCTTTGTTCATCATGTTCATCCTAGACGATTCACAGCGCCAATGTTAGATCTGATGACACATTACTCACTGGCGTTAAATTAATCAACAATATAAGCAACCCTCACAGGTTGGCAGACCTAGGTCAAGTAGTATTTCCAAAAGATTCTCAGTGTTTTAAACTACCTGGGCACATAGCATTACAATCACATTGCAAAGATTTTTGAATCAATAAAGCATATTTTCTGCCATTGAAAACTTGAATGATCCTAATGCAAAAAAATCGAAACGAAAGAAATGAAAACCTAAACCAGCAAATATCATTTGACCCAGGTTTTCTCATAGACAAAGACTTTAAGAGAATGTGTGATGGTGCAGAGTCTGTAGAATCATTTTCAGAATAATTCAATTTGTGATTTCAGACGGACACATGGAGGAGAAATAACTCAAGAATAAGAGGCTCAAGCACACCAGAGGAGGTTGTGGGTGAGAGAAGGTTAATCACTGTCAGGCATAAAGAGAGAGACATCCAGAGATATCCATCAGGCCTGGGCAAAAATACATTTGAAAGTTGTTTCATTTTGTACTGGAGTCTTAGTAGACACCAGAGCTTCAAATGTAGACACACTCGTTACACCAGTGTTTGTCAATTTCTGTAGTAATACAAACAATGTGATTAGGAAGTTGTTTCTTTGTAGATCTCTCTGAAAGAGACAGACATCTACATAGTTCACCGGGGGTGTAAGAATGCAAGGAGCCGAGGTAGAGGTTTACTGACTTACTGCCAGCTAGGATGGACACATTTGTGCTGTTATGTTTTAATAAACACTAATAAGCCTAATAATAGCTTCAATAAGCCTGCACCTCGTGATGATGGTAAATCTACTGAATTTGAGAAGACGCCCTACCTTATCCAATAAGATATACAATAAGATAAATCAATCAAATTCCAATCTGCCATGGTCTGATGCTATGAGGCCAAATAAAGGTTAGCCTACAGGTTAGCCTAGAGGTTAGCCTAGAGGCACAGATGCCGACTAATACCCAAAGGATGTTAGTTTGATTCTTGTCACCTCCAGGAGGGTGCATTCAAGGTGTGAGCTACATCCAATGTCGCCAAAGTACAAATGAGCAAGGCCCTGAACATCAAACTACACTGCACTTGACCCTGCGCTCTGACCTCTCTGAAAAAAAGTGTGTGTGTTTAGGAGGGATAGGTGGAAAGACAAATTCCAGTTACTTAGTGTAAACTGGCAAATCAATAATCTTGCTAACCGATCTCCCACATGAAGGAGAGAGCAAGCCCACTGCAGTGAGAATCCACTACTCAGTCACATTATTCTATCAAGCAAATCAATGTGATTAACTGCCTCAGCTAAAGACTCACGCTGACTATATTATAATAATGAACACATGCCTTCCTGAGTCAGCCTCCTTCATCCCACATCCAGGACTGTGTGTGTGTGTGTGGTGGTGGTGGGGGGTCTGTATGTGCAAATGTATGGATGTGGATGTATGTGTGTGTGCATGTGTGTGAGCACCCTTCGTACGTGTGTCTATGTGCCCATGTGTCTCAGCAGATGTTGACCAAACCCTTGGCAGCCCCCGGTGACGCGCTGTCCAGTGACCCTCGGCAACATTTGAAGACGCGGTGGCCCGGTTGTCAAGGACAGTGCGCTTCTCTGGCTGGTTACGACACTTTGCCTTTCATTAATATGCCTCACCTCCAGCTCTGCTATATGGCATTAGCATGGCATTAGCATAGATCTGAGGGCCAGCCGTTTGCTGCCGCAGTGTGCAGAGCTTGTGGGAATGACACCTGTTAGGCCGGGAGGTAGATGCCACTCTGGCAGGGTCAGGGTGGGGATGCGGGGTCGGGGGAGGGGAGGGGTTGGGGCAGGGGGGTAACAGTGCGACGGGGACAGAGAGAGAGAGAGAGACAGGGAGATTGTACACAGCTCTGGGGGTGTTTGGTAATACAGTTTGCTGCATTACGGGTTGGTGCATCTCCATTTGCACTGGTTCTTAAAGATACATCTTGAAAAGCAAAACGTTAGGGTGACCAGAGGGTTGGTAGCAAAATGAATGATGTAATTTCACTGTTATTTCATAGAACAATTAGTGAACTGTTGTTCTGATAACAGGTTTTGTTCTCATTTCTGTTATCTCCTCACCAAAACTCTTCCCAACTGGGGGGCCTAGGTGCAATTTTTTCAAATAAAGGTGCCTGCGTCTTTTCAGCAGGGATCTAATGCATTTTTATTCAGGGATTTTTGGCACAAAAAAACATTTTGTTGTTATCTTCAAGAACAGTTTCAACTGAAGGAAGTTTAAGACAAGGGTTAGTTTAAAGGCAACTTAAGTTTGATTACTTAAATTAAATATGTACAAAATGAACATATCGTGTCTGAAGTGCATCACATGTCTTTGCAGTAACCAAGAAAGCAACATCAAGAAAAACATAAAAATTGCAAACATACCAAAATACAATCAAAACACATAAAAGATACTGTCTGTCCAAGGAAAAGCAAAAAAAACAAATTGCTCTGCAAGTGCTTACATTATAATAAGTGTAAAATCCCACATGTATGGGTGCTTGTATCCATACAGCCATGAAAGTAGAGGATGTGTAATTCTAATCTCCAGAATGTCATGGGATTTTTTTTATCATCACATTGACAGCTAGCTTGCAGTTGTGCTGATGCTATAGGCTACTAATCTACACAGCATTTTCCCAGCTGCCTGCCTGCCAGTGAGAGAGTGCAGTTATCTTCCAACTCCACTCAAATGAAGCCAGGCTGGCAAAATGAGACATCAGCACAAGAACACTTTGACGCTCTCTCAAGGATAACAAATTTTTCCACTTGTGTCTGCACATCTCTTTGTCCCATTGCCATGATGCCTTCATATAGTGTGCCTTCACAAATAATGACTCATTGTAACAACAAAGAGACAAGTGAAGGGACAAAAATTGAAAGGGTGTGGGAAGCTTACCAAACTGTTTTTTTTCTGCCTAAACAATTTTGTATTCCACTCCTCAAAACAACAAAAATCACTTCTCTCTCCCCTGAAAAACAGGGAACTGCACAATCTCAAACTACAGAGGCCCAGCATCACCAAATTAGAGGTATCACAGCACCGGGCAAGGTTGGGATCGATCCTCTCAATCTCCCTCAAACAATGACATATTTCCAGTTGAGTTTGAGCTTCAGAGTAAAGGTCTGAGTCATCGTTTAGCCGGTTCACTCCTCCTCCTGGGTTTGTATTTGTATTTGTTGGGACCGCCGGGGTAATACGCGGGAGAGATGTGCTTGTGCTTATTCTTAGTCTTGGAGGCTCAGGCTTTTGGGCAGTTATAGTGCTGGTTGGGCTGAGGATGCTGCAGCCAGGTGGTGACCCTGCATGCAGTACCTGGCACACAGCATAGTGCCTAGAGCAGCGGCCAAATCTCTGAGCCTGAGAGCTGCCCACACTGGCCAATCTGCCACCAAAGGATACGGGACATGAGATATACAGACATTTTTACTGAGATCTACTGATACTCTGGCAGAGAAATAAAAAGCAGACTTTGTTTTTGAGACTGTGCAGTTCTTTGATTTTATAATATATCTTAGAGAGAGATCAGAATTTAAAACTTAGGTATAGGAAATCATTGTACACTGTATTTTGAAGTCTTTTTCCGGATAATGTAGGAATGAGTATATCATTACAGAATATCATCATAGCATCATTGTTGTCTTGTGATGTTCTCTATCAAAGCTCCTCAATTGTGAAGTGGCATAAAACAGAATTTTTCAAATCACATTTGAAAACCCAGCTTTAAAAAGACACATCTTTTTAGTTTGTTCTTTTTCAGTTTTTTTTCTTTGTTCAAATTTCAGCTTTCCTTTTCTGCTTACATTTAGCCCTCATTACCTTTACTCTGCTGTGACAAACATGAGTCTGCACTCACTGCTCAGTAAGTCCCTTACTGTCTTTTGCAAAAAAATAATCTCCCTAAAATAGGATGCTACTGTCTGCTGTGACATCATCGTCTTTTTTTTAGGATCCTAACTTAGTTTGCTATGCATGGTGGCATCTTCCTGTCTCCAGCCAGATAGAGGGGTAAAACTTCTGCTGGCCAGCACTTTCATTTCTACATGTGGTGCAATGTGCATGCTCAGCATGCCATGTCTTGGCACTGCAACACAGTATTAATCCACTTGATGAATCCCAGCTCGTTCCTTCATTCAGTAATATAACATGACCAAAACAAGTAATCAGACACTGATAACTGACATTTTCCAATGTCAAACTACAGTGGAAATGGTGCCTAATGATTGCTGGTCAAAGCATGCACACACTGGTACTGTAAATTGGAATTTCATAGGCAAATGTCAGTGAGTGTCAAGAAGGCTGCTTCCCTATTCCCTAGTCTTTGCATCCCTGCAATGCCCCATGAAGACTGACATGGCCCCTAATGGGATGTGACTTCAGACCATCACTCTGGTTGAAGGGACACAGCCCTGGGAGGAATCACAGCCTTCATAGTTTCAAAACTGGTGGGAGACAGCTGTGTGGCAGGTCTAGATCCAGACGTATTACTAGACCTGGACAAAGAAGCGATTGTACACCTGCAAGTTCAACTTTAGTCTTCAAATGGCAGTTTACAAAAAATGAATTCACTGTATGGTTCTATGATTAAGCCTAAAATAATTGGACCAAGCTGATAGACCAGCTCTGACCAGCTCAGAATCCAAGCTGGTCCAAGCTGTTTTTTTCCCCAGCAGGATTTTCAGGTAATATGATCATATGGACTTTACTATGACTTGAGTGGCAAAGTGGCCTCAAATGAAAACGTATTCTACTGTATTCTAGCCTTCAGTATTACAGGATAACAATTTCTCAAGAATATTTTTTGCCTATTTGAATCTTTCTGCAACCCACCTTTGTGTCACAACCTGTTTTAGAGAAAAACACTGGTGTATGGATGATTCTGGATCAACTTTGACTTTTGATACACAGCAATTGTGTTTTAATAGGATGGACAAGCATCCTCGCCTGTCCAGAGGGATGTCCCGAAATCATGTTGCATAGCGTGAGTATAACCACGTGGAGTCACAGCATGCTGTTGGCTCAGCACGCCAAGGTGCTTTCTATGTAGACACAATATTGTGGGTTTGAATCCCATTCATGACCCTTCTCAACTGTCATTCCCACTCTCTCTCCAATCTTCCTTATCACTTTCCGTTTTATACCGTCTATAATAGAATGCCATGAAAATAATCTTTACTATCACCCCTAGTCAGAGAAGAAAATCACCACCTCATTACCACCCCTGTCTGAGGGGCTGATTATGGGATGGAAGGAGCCTGGCAACAGAGTTGAGCCTGGGGCGTCCTGGTGGCTCAGTCAGCTAATGGCTGCATGGGTTTGAATTGCAGCTCATTCTACACTGTTGCATCTCTCTCTCTTTCCACTTTCCTGTCACTCTTCACTGTACCTGTCACAAAAAAAACTAATAAAATACTTCCTTCTCTCCTTTTGATAAACAAAAAAAGACCAAAAAAAAAATCTAGCAACAAGAACAGTCGAACCTCGATCAATTATGCCCCTGCATCCTTTAAATGATCCCACACAGACAAAGCACTGTGATCCCACTGTGAACCACCCTTCGATAAAATAAACCATTGTGTGTGTCCTCGCCCCAGTATGTTAATCCATGGTAATTATGGGCCAAACCTAATGAGTATCTCTCTCGTCCTCTTAGATATGGAAATGTCCCAGCAGTGGACAGTGTTGAGAGGCAGTCGTTCCCTCTGTCCTCGCTGTGTTGTGCGAGACAGACAGCACAGCTTCTATACCACAAGGACAAAGGTACAAGCAGAGGCATAATTGCTGGTTTTAGGCTAGCTAGTGTACGGTTGTGTTACGATATGAAGGAAAGAGCATGAATGAGAGATTATAATGTCATGCTACTGCAATGCAGTTCTCTCTCTCTCTTCTCTCTCTCTCTCTCTCACTCTCTCTCCCCTACCACCTTTTCTGTCCTTCTTTTCACAGGGTGGACAACATTGATGGGAACATTGTAGAATTACAGGAACTTGTCTTTTGAGGTAGCAGCCTCTCCAAAGCTATAAACTAGTTAAATGGACGTAGATTATTTAAAATCAAAACCTTGCTGGGTTAAAATGAGATCTATTCTTACTAAACTAAGGGTGTAAATTAGTGATGCTTACAAGGCTGTGTAAGCTCACTCTGTATCAGTCCATGACTTTAGTTTCACCTCAGGGAGTCCACTGAAGACTGGCTTTGAGTAAAGTTAAAAATCTAATGAGAATTGATATTTTATGTCCCAACCTGCCGAGAACATAATTACAGCATAGTGAAGATACTGCTGAAAATGTCAAGACATATATCTCTGTACGCGACACACAGCTCTGCATAACACACACTGACCCAGACCCATTTTGCCGGGTTGTATACAGCAACAATTCACCGTCATTGGGGATTACCTGTCTCCCTGAGAGCAAGGCTGCTGAATTGTTTTTCAGCCTATTAACTACACAGGAAGTACGAACATGGGCAGAGCCCACGTAAGTGTGCTTTTGTAACACTCTCATCCTCCTCCTCTTCCCATGAAAGGTGATGGCTGAAGAAGGGGATTTCTGGTGGAGGTGTAGAGAGATTTTCTCTGCTCAGCTACGTAGCTTACTACAAAGGGGAAAATATGCTGATTCAGGATGTGCTAGCAAAAAGTCAGACTCTTATGCACCTATAAACAGGTCATGGCTGTATTTCAGTAATGCACAGCTATAATGTATAACATTAATGTAATAGTGATTTTCTGACATCAATTTTAGAAATAGTAAATTAAGAGCATAACTGAATGTCAAAAACATTAGCCTAGAGATAATGTTTTAAGAGGAAGGGGTAACTCAGGAAAATTTTTTATTAGGGGCCTATTAGGGCTCCAAAACCAGCATGGATAACAGAATAGCTTAGGCTGTGAGTGAAGTGGTGATAATTGGGCAGTTTTATTACTAAGCAAGTAAATTGATTGCTTGAAGTACCTTACAATAATTGTTGGGTCTCTCCCCACCTGGACAAACATCTCAGAGACATCTCAGTGCAGAAAAACGCTGCACACTCTCTAGTGGTTCCCAAAGTGGGGTCCCACTAATGGTCTTTGAAAAGGGTCCTACAAAATTAAATATTTTAAGTTAAATTTCACAATTACTGCTATGTAATTCGCTAAAAGTTAGTACGATGAAAGAATGAACTAAAATGACTGTTTCCCTCTCTCCACTGTTATCTCACCTACAATAGAATAAACTCAACCAAATCTACTGAAATCTTATAAAACGGGGGTCCGTAGGGCTCACAGCGTGTCTGTTTGGGGGTTCTCCGTCCCCGCTGCGACTCTCCTCCTCTTGGCTGCGTGGAGTCTCTGTCCAAGGTGCTGAAATCCGCTTCTCCGGGGGACGCGTCACATGATTGCGCTTCCTCCCTCTGAGAGAGCAGGATGCTGTGTGCGTGCGTGTGCGTGCGTGCGGGTGCGTGTGTGTGTGCGCGCGCGGATACTTCAATCCCCATCATGTGCACTTCGGCTCACGAGGAAGGCTTTTCCAAGACGTCGTCGGGCTTGCTGTAATATGCTTTAGTGTGGGATTTGTGCAGTTGAATGCGTAATTGTGAATTTGCTTATATATTTTTTTCTTTCTTTTTTTTGTCTCTCACGGTTGCAAGCATTTGTGCGGCAACTGTGGATAGGCACACAGGAGTAGGCTGCTGCCCACCAAGTCGGACTCTGTTCGTGAGGAACATGTAAGAATCTGCAGGCTCCCCCCCAGCTCTTTTTGGATTCACAGCCAAAATGCAGAAAGGGATGAGACTCAATGATGGCCATATCACCTATCTGGCTCTTTTGGCGAAGAAGGATGGTACGAGGCGAGGTTGCCTGAGTAAGAAAAGCTCAGACAACACAAAATGGCATGCAAAGTGGTTCGCTTTGTTGCAGAATATGCTGTTTTATTTCGAGAATGACTCCAGCTCACGCCCCTCCGGACTGTACCTGTTGGAGGGATGTGTTTGTGATAGGGCGCCTTCACCAAAACCATCCCTCTCAGCGAAGGAATGCTTAGAGAAGCAGGTAAGATATTGATCACACGGGGAGCTTCGATAAGCCTGACTGACACTGTCAACCTAATCCGTCTTTCAAAAAGGACGCACGCATTACTCTTCATAGAAGAAATTCGCTGGCTTTGGACACAAGCAACACTTATCTCAGCGCTTATTTTGTAGACACAGCAAAATGCAAACGATATTAGTTGCTTTTTCGTCTCCAATAGCTATTCATCACGCCAACAATTTCCCAGAGATGCTTTTGCATTTTAGTTGACTTGACGTTCAGTGTTACGTAATGGCATCATCCGAACTGAATGATTGTCTCATTCTGCACTAAAATAGCCTCCACTGCCCGGCTCAAAGGGAACTTATCAAATGCATACCATGCAAAAATAAACACTCGTGCAAAGTCAGAGGCAGCGGTGTAATAAAAAGCAATACTGTGTACAAACTTTATAAACAAACACATAGGCAGCGGTACTTTTCTGCATACCCAGTTCATTTCCCATGATCGCCATAATATTTGTTTCTCGTATCATCCTTTTTTTTAGCTGTTTTTATATATACTGTGTACTGTGTGTGTGTGCGTGCGTGTGTGTGTGTATGTGTGTGTGTGTGTGTGTGTGTGTGTGTGTTGGGTAAACTTAAACTGTATCCAAACTTTGCAGGTTGCCATCTTGCGGAGGAAAGCTGCCCCTTCACTGTCGTTTTGACGTATTGATTTAATTCCTCGTCTTGATATTAATAGCATCCTACCTTGGCAACTGCGTCTCCCCGCTTTATAGCGGCTTGGTTCATTTGATAGCCCTCTCATTATCATGGCCTTGTTAACGGCAATCATGAATGAAACCAAATGATGTCCCAGACACGCTGTTGTTACTCAATACATCCCCTTTTCATTTCATCACCTTTTCATGTGATTAAAATGTGCGAGCGCTAAACCATAACAGCAGTGTGACATACAGTCACAATTCATCTAGACTCTTGGTTGTTTTCAGCCAAATAGTTTTAATAAGTTGCTAGAGGTGGCTATTGGAAGAAATACACCTTGTGGCATGAAAGCATTTAAGACCCAGAGAAGTGGTCAAGCAGCTGATGACTGCAGTCACCTTCTGAAATCTGCTCTGCCAGCTGCCAGCATAGAGCGGACTGGTTTTGCTTTCCCTGCACCATAGGTGATAAAGAATTAAAGTCAAAAGTCAAAGTCTTGGGTCAGTAAGCAGCATTAGTCATTTTTGCTGTTCACTAATCTACAGTCCAAAGCATGCATCTACGAACTAACAATGATTATGAGGCAAACAAACATGTCAGCTTTTGAAAGTCTTTATTGACCTCCATATTAAAACATGTTAATGACATACACTTTTGACTGTATGTGTGAAAGTATAAAACCATATAACCACCATATTAAAGTGTCACCAGTGCATGGTATATCAATGTTTTTCAGGTTCTGGAGAAATTGATTATCCAAAGTTACTGGCTAAGTTATGTGAGGGTGTAGTTTGTTAGGTCAGGCTGCAAAAATAAAGTTTGGGTCATAAGAAGATTCATTTAGAAGATGTTGGATTCACAGAAAGTTTACAACCCCTTGAAATATACAGCAGGCCAATATAAGGCCTGTGTCTTGGTTTTCAGGACTGGCTTTTCATGGTTTTGCTCTCCTGGAAGCAAATTAAAATGTTCTGGCTCTTGAAAAAAACAAAAACAAAGTCTGAATACATCAAAATCCATTGAAAATGCTGAATACATGACATATTTTCCTAGGTGCCATGTTGATTTAACCCCACTTTGCTCTGCATTTAGTCATTTTGACACAAATATGGCAGCCTGCTTGACATCCTTCCACCTGGCCAAACCCATGGTACAAATGTTTGCAGAAATTTGCACATGTTAGCATTTGGATGCTTTGCACTATGGGGCAGGTTCAACTTTTTCCTTTTGCCCAACCCTGATGCTATGAGTCATCTGGTTACAAGTCGGTTAAGAGTCACAAGTTTTGTGTGATAATATAAAGGTTTGACGACTGTAAAACCTCAACAAAAGTATTGTACGTTGTACCAGTAAAGGATGGATGCAGGATAAATGCATGATGGGAGACTTTTACAACGCCTACGATTGTTATGTGTCTGGTCCATTAGCTGCAACTGTATGGGCATCATTGTCTGGTGTCGCTGTCCACGGTGCTGAACTCTGCTGTCAAGTCAGATTCCTCAAACTCCATGCCCTCTGCTCTTTGTCAGCAGAGCTGTCCCGATTAGTATCAGTGTCATGAGGAGGAATATGTAGAGTTGTGCTAGCAGAAAATCTGACATTCTGACAAATAAAATGCATGTTGATTTTATCTAGAGAGGATTTTTCCTGTTATTAGGCTTTGTAATGATATCGAACCCTTGCTACTGCTTTGTTACAACAAAATATACACCTGCTACTTCCACGGTGCAAATTATTAGAATTTGTTCACTGTCAAGCCTTTTTCCTGCCTAGAATACTAAAACCATGTCAAGACAAGAGATGTGATCTCCAATCTGGAGATGAAATGATGGGCTGAGTGACATCCAAGATGACAGCCGTTCATACAGGCTGCTCCGGTGAATTTATTTCAACAGTGAATTCAATGAATTTTAGAGCCTTTAATCAGCATAAAGAACTCTACTGTCCAGCATGTGTCCCTTTACATCATATTTTTGATGCATAACTTGTGTCAGTTTTGTGTTGAGTGAGGACCATGCGTCGGCATGAATTGTATGTGTATTAATTGTGTTCTTACATGTGAGTACAGTGCATGTTCTGTGGTGTGTATCCATGTCTATATGTGTCTGTGTGTTCTTTCCCTTGAAGTCCATGTTTGTAACATTGTGTTCTCCTGCGTACATCGATGTCAGTGATCTATAAAACTGAGCAGCTCCACGGAAAGGTGAAATGAGGACAGAAAAAGTAATCAATCATGGTATAGGTGTGTGGGGGCATAAAGATTTCCTCCTCACTTTCTCCCCTATGGAAAAAAAACAATGATGTTCAAGACAATGAGAGTAGAGTGTTAGACATATGAAATATACGGATCACAGTAGATTCCATTGCTGACAACGCTGGTTGTATGTGCGTGCATGTGTGTGTGTGTGTGTGTGTGTGTGTGTGTGTGTGTGTGTGTGTCAGAGACACAGGAGGAATGGCTGGGTGAGTGCTGGATCTTATCTGTGTGTGTGACAGGGAGAGGGACAATGCAGAGAATAGATGCCAAGCCAACTGCCACCTTGCAGGGCTATAGCGCTTTTTATAGCCTCACTCCTCAAAAGGATCTCTCTCTCTCTCTCCCTCTCTCTCTCTCTCTCTCTCCCTCTCTCTCCCCCCTTTCTCATTGTATTCTTTGGAGTGTTCTACTTTTTAAATGTTCTTATTCCCCATTTAGAAGGAGAGCTACGTTTAAGCCCACAGGTACTATGGCAACCCCTATTTGTATCTGAAAAAGTGCATTTGAAGGGGCTAACAAAATGTACAACAACATGGCTCGGCATTGTGCTTCGTTTAGCAAATACTGCACATTTGCTCATAGGAGATATATGTGATGCGTCTTGTTGAGGAGGGGGCTGAATGGGGGGCGAGGGTGGGGGGAGGTTAGGGGATGAGTTGGCTACACGATGATACATTTGGTTTCTGGAAATCAGAGCGCTTCGACGAAGTGAAAATGCTGGATGGGCTATGTTGTCTCACTGACTGAGAGATAATGTCTCTGTGGCAAAAAAAATGTAGCAGCCTCGTGCTAAATATAGCTGCCTAAAAGGCTTGACACACCAGCTCACAGGAAGCGGGAGATGGGAAGCACATTATTGACAAAGGCCCATTCTGCTGCTCATCAGGAAATATGGAACATTACTCCCCTTCACAGATGATTTGCTCTTGGCATTTGGAAGGGATAAAAATCCAATATATTGGATTTGTAGGGGTCTATTTACAATGCATAAGTGTTATATAATTTGATGCATTTTTACCACAAATAAGGTGACTGTTCTATTAATGCAATGTCCACCACTTTTTTGATTTGAGGATTTTTATTTGATAAGCCTATTTGAAAAGAAATCCACATTTGCCATACTTGCCATAATTTAACATTTGAGACTAATGGCAGTGTCACTGGTGTTAATTGGTGAGAGTACAAAGCAGGGTGAGGACTCAGAGGTGTTTGTGTCACGAAAATGCAGCCATTATTGGCAAAAAGAAAAGAAACAAGTGGAGTCACTGGAGAGGCTTCCACCAATTCAGAGGTGAGCTGCCAGGTTACAGACACAATGCAAAATGGCTATATAATGAATCTCCAAGGACTTTTCCCATAGGATTCTCTCTCTCTCTCTCTCTCTCTCTCTCTCTCTCTCTCACACACACACACACACACACACACACACACACACACGTGCACCATGGCCTGCATGCGCGCAGCCATACCGCTTCTGTGGAAATTCACAATTCCACAAACTGAAAGACTGAGGAGAGAGGGTGATTATTACATTACAGTTTTCCTTTACTGCAGCAGTATGAATATCAGACGGTGAGGCTACGTTGTTGCCTCATGTCAACTCAACTGGGAAGGTCAATTATGAAACCTTTTGCTTTTTTCACTGAAACACTGAAGCATATCACCAAAAATATTCGAAACAAATATGTTGAATCTTTCTGTATCTTATCGTTTTCCAGTATTACTTCACCGTCACCTTCAATCATGACAACCAGAAGGCTTTGGAGCTGCGCACGGAGGACGTCAAGGACTGTGACGAGTGGGTGGCTGCCATCACACAGGCCAGGTACCTAACATGACCTATCACCTATCTGCCTTTAACTGAGGATATACTGAGGAGAAGTCATTTTTAGAAAGAAAATTGTTATATTAACATGTAAGCATGAATGCAGTGATGCAGTGGGACAATTAAGTTTCAATCAATCAATAATAGAAAAGAAAAAGTCTGTCAGCACTCTGAGGAGCACAATCATCAATGATTGCTAAAATAAATAGATATATTAGTTAGATATATAAGTATTCATTTATGTTTCATTTTCTTTTTGCTTTCTATTTATTTTCATTTCACTTAAAATTATTATTATTCAGGTGGGTTTTCCCTCCACTATATCTTTGTGTGGATGCCCTTTAGGCTTGATGTATGGACCTTGTTGTGATTAACCCGCTGCTGACGAATCACAAGGTGATAGATTGATCGTCTGACTGAATCATTGCTGCTGTATAGCACAGTGCTATTGTTATTAAAGGGGCATTTCACCAGAAAACAAAAACAAAATGCCATCTGGAGATTAAAAATAAACATGGCCAAAATTCTCAGTAAGGAATACTATTGGAAAATTATAGAATAATTAAATAAAGTTTTTTTGTGTAAATGTGTAGAATGGATAGGTTTTTTTTTTAGGAATGAGCATGTTTTTTAACCAAATTAATAATGAACTTAAGACAAGAGTTATCTTAATCCAAGAATAAATTGGAGGAACGGACAAAAGGAATGGAAGAAGGAATGGACAAAATAGTAGAAGTAACAGTAGTAGTAATTAGTGAAATGCTCCTTTAAAAATCAGAGGCTAAAGAAGGTCATGAAAGCCAAGCAATATTATCACTGTAAATGTCAGCAGTGGACATTTGTATGGTGAAAGATCAATTGATTAGATGGACTCATTGAAGAGTACATTGATTTGTGCTTGCTCAAAGACAACAGCACTTACTGTACACAAGCAGGTTGGCCTGTAAGCATGAACTACACAGCAGGGAAATGAAGAAGTTGATTTTTTACATGGATGCCATATTCTAATGAGTGACTTTTAATTTTTGGCATGTTTTATTTCAGCTCACATCAAGTTTCACTACCTGTTTGATTGGCAATTCACATTTAAATTTGTTGATTTGAATTTGGCTAAGCCCCTCTTGTGTAGTCTTGAAGTGTCAGAGTGTTCCAGCAGTATTACATTCGAAGTAGTTTGAGCTCTGTTGTACACTAGATTAAAGGAATAGGCTGTACTGAATTCAAGCCTCACTAGCAAGCGCATACACTGATGAAGTGGGCAATGTACAGAATTACTGCTCATGCAGAAGTGCCTTTTTTCACATGGTTTGCTAAGCCTGCTAGTATTTGAAGACCTGTTGCATAAGTGCCTTTGCTCTGTGCTGAAGGAAGGTCTATGGGTCAAACACATGGTGATAAGAAGGCTGCTTTTGCTTTGATAATCCAATCGTGAGCCCATGAAACATGTGTTAATGAGGTCCTTACAATGTCTGTTTGTGTGTGTGTGTGTGTGTCTGTATAGTTACAGGAACCTGGCTACGGAGCATGAGACCCTCATGCAGAAGTATCTCCATCTACTCCAAATAGTGGAGACGGAGAAAACGGTTGCTAAGCAACTTCGACAACAGATAGAGGATGGGGAAATCGAGATAGAGCGACTAAAATCAGAGGTAACTAGTCTTGTAATTTAAATACCTGTGTGTGTGTGTGTGTGTGTGTGTGTGTGTGTGTGTGTGTGTGTGTGTGTGTGTGTATTCTCCCTTATTGGATGGTGCACAGTGGAGAGAGACAGGAAAAATGGTATAGAGGGAGCTGTCAGACAGAGAAAGGACAAAGAGAGAGAGGGGCCGTGGGACAAAGGTCACGACCTGGATTCAAAACCATGCTGCTGCGAGAACATGGCATGCGCCTCAGCCGGCAGAGCCACCAGGATGTCCTTGTTAGAGACTTCTGTGATAGCGTTGAGTGTTTTGTAACTCATTATTCAGTCCAAACCAGATCAAATACATCTCTCTTTAATGTGCTAATGGTGGCTCCAATTGAATCCATCTTCTCAATATGCATGAATCAGTTTCCATTGTACCTGATACTGCAGCACCACCAGAAAATGATAATCCACAGTCTCACTCTAAAATATGGACTATGTAATGGTTTTAGGGCATTTCAGTTCTTAGTTAAAAACTGTTTTCTTTATTTTCTTGTTCATATAGAGTGTCATTCTAATGGGAGAAAGTGAAACAAGTGTAGACTGAATAAAATTGTGAAATGTGGTGCAAAAAAAAATTAAAACATCAAACAAATTAAACAAGAATAATCTGAATAAAATAAAACAATTGGTATTGACTTCTAACCAATGTACAGTAAGTGGTATGGAACTGAAATCAATTAAATGTTTTGTTTGCGGTGAATATCAGATCGCTGGACTGCTCAAGGACAACGAGAAGATCCAATCAAGTCCAGAGGTTCCACCCAGTGATGACGACACTGAGATCAAGAAGATCAAAAAGGTGAGATCAGACTGCAATATTTATAATTCTGCAGTTTGTTTTATACAGGAGCATGCACAGCTCACTTCCCTGAGCAGTTCTGTTTATTGAGACAGTAGAAATGCAAAGAAGGAGAGAGAGAGGAGGACGAAGGGTATTGGTGGTGATTCCGAGCCAGCAGGGATACAAATGGTTTCTGAGACAGGGGTTTTAAACACTACATCTTCTCCGGGCACCTGCATTTTCTATTTTTAACCTTAATTAATTCAGGGAAGGTTGACATAACACACTTGCTTTTTTCCCCACACATTCACACACACGCAAACTTGGGAGGTGCCCAGTATAAGTACGTTCATCTACTTTTGACCACTGAGCATCTGAACTGGAGCAGCTGGGGGTCATGTTGTCCTGCTCGAGGGCTCCTCAGCTATCGGTGATCATGGAGAGAGCATTGCTTATGTACTTACCTCAGCCAGAGTTCCCCAGTCAGTCTATAGAGTGAAACTGGAACTGGTGACATTGTAATCATAGGCCCGCCTTTCTAACCATCAGACTAACTCTGACCCCTGATGTGTGGAGTGCTTGGCCTTTTGGCAAATACAACATTTCACAGAGATTTGCCCAGGAGTGAGAAAACTCTTAAGTAAGATTTTAGTAGCCAAATATACAGCATATGCACACACACACACACATGCACTCCCTGCCATACACACACATGCACACACACTCAAATAAAACAAATACAATGAAATAAAAAAACACAAACACAGACCTTCTGACACACACACACAGTTGCACACATCCTTACCTCATTTTTAACCTTTTTTCTCATCCCAGGTCCAGAGTTTCCTGCGTGGTTGGATCTGCCGCAGGAAGTGGAAAACCATCATCCAGGACTACATCCGTTCACCACATGCCGAGAGCATGAGAAAGAGGAACCAAGTGGTGTTCAGCATGCTGGAGGCGGAGGCCGAATACGTCCAGCAGCTTCACATCCTGGTCAACAACTTCCTGCGGCCACTCCGCATGGCTGCCAGCTCCAAGAAGCCACCCATCACCCATGACGATGTCAGCAGCATCTTCCTCAACAGGTGTGATAGTTGTGATAGCTGTGGTAGCAGCCAGTAGGGAGAAACCTTAAAAAAAATAGCCGATGACCACAATCTTTGCTTGTTTGTTTTGCAGTGAGACCATCATGTTCCTCCACCAGATCTTCTACCAGGGCCTGAAGGCCAGGATAGCCAGCTGGCCAACACTGGTGCTGGGTAAGAGACAGACAGGGACACACATTTTACATTTTAACTTCTACTTTGGTCTATTTGGTTTTTTTTGTTGTAGTTTGATTTTTTTAAGGCATTCCTGTGCTATCAGATAGGATGTAATGAGCAGTGACAACAGTATGGGAGAAAGAAAGGGGGTGATATGTGGCAAAGCTTGTGAGCTGGATGCATACCCAAACCGTCATGTGTTGATGGTACACCTCAAGCCCATCAAGGCACCAGTGCACAGAATTGAATTGAATTGAATTGAATTGAATTGAATTGAATTGAATTGAATATACTTGTCCACAGCTGACCTGTTTGACATCTTGCTGCCCATGCTGAACATCTACCAGGAGTTTGTGAGGAACCACCAGTACAGCCTGCAGATCCTGGCTCACTGCAAGCAGAACCGGGACTTTGACAAGCTGCTGAAACAGTACGAGGCCAAGCCTGACTGTGAGGAGAGGACGCTGGAGACCTTCCTCACCTACCCCATGTTTCAAGTAAGATTACAGGGGTACAGTGTTGGTGGTAGCACTATAATATGCAATGGGTCAGAGAATACATGTTAAGATGGAGCGCACAATTTCACAAAGGAATCTGATTGGTTCAGTTGTGCTGTATAAGTCTGTAAAGCACATATATCATACATATGAAAGCCATAATGCACTGGAGCATGTTTTCTAAATGTCATTTGAGTACTTTGTTGATCCTAACTAGCTATGTCATTCCCAGAAATCCAACAAAAAACACCATCTCAGTTGTTACTGCTCCAATAGAGCTGTAGCAAAATGTTTTCATGTAGAAGGTTGTGACCTGAATGAGCTTATAGTTTACCTAAAGGTAAACAGCTTGATGCATCTCTCTTGTTTGGTTTCCATGACACTTGAATTAGATCACTTGTCTGGTCATTGTTTAAAACAACGATGACGACCTGGCTCCATGCATGATGAATTTCAGCAATGAGATGATGCTGTTCTCCACTTATTGCTTCTAGTTTTGTACTGGCAGCAGCAGTACTATAGAATACTGTGTTCAAGTGATGACCGAGGTTTTCACAGTGATATTATTAGCAGAACAGTGGTGCTGAGACTACCCCTTGTTTGAAGTGAAAACATAGTGTGTTTTTGTGATGATATTATAGGAAGGGTCATGTTCGTGAGATTAGCCTATTTCATGTTTCAAGTGAAAAGGCACACAAGTTGTTGTTGTGCCGATATTATTAGAAGAAGAAAAGATCAAAGACGCATTTCGATCAATGCAATTTTGTGATTTCAGTGATGAGCTTTCAGGCTGAGACAGCCTTCCTGACCAACTGGCCACCTGTTGAGCGTCATTAGAGAAAGGAGGCTTCACAATGCATTCTGAAGTGTGCACTCATCTGTGTGCTGTGTGCTGACATCTTTCATTTCCTTTGACTTTTCAAAGTATAAAATAACGTGTACACTATAAATAAATATAAATAAAACATATCCATGCAGCTGCATATCTGTGCCCACGTGATAAAACATAAAATAATTAAAACACTGTATTTCCAAAGTAGTTCAAGTGGTGCAAACTCTCTCTCTTGCTCTCTCTCTCTCTCTCTCTCTCTCTCTCTGCACCCCCCCCCCACCCCACCCTCTCTCAGATCCCTCGTTACATCCTGACCCTGCATGAGCTGCTGGCTCACACCCCCCATGAGCATGTGGAGAGAAACAGTTTGGACTATGCCAAGTCAAAACTGGAGGAACTTTCCAGGTAACGTCCACAGCACCAGTCAGTCAATCAACCAATCAACCAATCAATGTTTTATTATACAACACCAAGTTGTTCAGTTAAAATGTGCAGTTAATGGACACTGAATGACCGTAAGTTACAACTTTTGACATTTTGAAGGAAGTGAATTCATGAGCATTTCCTGTGGCTGTTTCAGAATAATGCATGATGAGGTGAGCGAGACCGAGAACATCAGGAAGAACCTGGCTATTGAGCGGATGATTGTTGAGGGCTGTGAGGTGCTGCTGGACACCAGCCAGACGTTCGTGAGGCAAGGTAAGAAAAACCGCACAGCAGTGTTCAGTATAATTGGTATAATTGGTTCAGTATAACATTCTCAGTATAATTAAAATTAATCTAGAAATTCCAACTGAGCAGACTTCACAAAATCACAAAACATTATCACATCTTAAGTGACTGTATGTGTGTGTGTGTGTGTGTATGTGTATGTGTATGTGTATGTGTATGTGTATGTGTATGTGTGTGTACATGTGAATGCATGTGAATGCATGTATTGCATGTGTGTATGATGCTGGATCTCCACAGGTTCCCTGATCCAGGTGCCAATGACCGAGAAAGGGAAGATCACGCGGGGGAGACTGGGCTCTCTGTCTCTGAAGAAGGAAGGGGAGAGACAGTGTTTCCTGTTCTCCAAACATCTCATCATCTGTACCAGAGGCTCCGGGGGAAAACTCCACATCACCAAGGTGTGGCTGTAACCAGAGGGCCTGGTGCTTAAAAATGGCAGCCCTCTGAATTGATGTCACCTCGTCGTTACATCTCCGGTCAACAATTAAAAGCAAACATGGTGTTTCCAAACCAAATGTTGAGATCTCAATAATGTGTGGGATTGATAGGTAATGAAGTCAATCCCGGGGGCCGACATTCATTTTTTCCATTATAATGCACAGCAAAGTGGGGAAAACTCCAAGCTGGGTTTTTTTCTTGCTATTCCTTATTGAGGTGAGGGCACCAAGGGCTACAGCCCCTTTTAAACAGCCCCAGACACATTGGAGTCAACTGTTAGAATATATATAGAGAGCAGAAAAAAGTAGGTGACAGCTTGCAAAAAGTAGGCTACCAACACTAACTTAACTGCAGTTCCTACTTCTGTCATGCCTTATGTTAACCACATTTTCCACTAAACCTGCACATTAGTTAGATACTGTACTCACTCATGCCGCTACATGCCTGCCTGTGTTGTCTGTCATCTCTCTATTGCTGTGGACAGTAAAAGCCGACAGTGAGTTTAACCCCGAGTTAACCCTTTGTGGAGCTTTTGAAACAAATGGTAGGGCTAATGTATGTCTTCAAAAACATGTATATCCAAATCTACACCCATGACAAAAGATAATTGTTAGGCTAGGCAAACAAATATCAATACAAAATCAGCACAGTGCAATAATTACTAATTGAACAGTAAATTAAATTAAGCCATTTTTGTGTTCACAATGATTTCCAAAGATCAATATTCTAAAGAGCATCTTTGATCCCACTTAAAACAACACAATTTTTTCATAAAGGTAATGGTTTGCCGGTAACCTTGTAACGGTTACATCATTGTCTTTGGGCTAAGCCGCTGATGTAAAATCCTAATCACGCCCCTGGTGACACATTTACAAATTCTGTACTATTCTTCAGCAGCAGTTGTCACGTTACAGGGGAAATGCTTGAGCTATCCAAAAAGCGGTATGTGAGAATTATTATTGCCTTCCTTGCAGAAACCAATGGGTACTGCTAGCTGTCGGCAGGTTTATTACCTCACAGCTAGCACTGCCCATTGGTTTACATGCAGAATGCTAAAAATGCTTACATTCATGCTTCTATCAGCATACATTGCACATTTATAACTCGGGTCTGAGTTGCTTTTGCCTCTTTTACTTTTAGAAAGAAATTTGTGTATATAAAAATAAATCAAAGTGAGTTAAAATATATAGAAAATGTCACTGTATATCAGTGCGTAATATACTGTATGTAATCTTTCAACTCGTTCACAGAATGGAGTGGTCTCTCTCATAGACTGCACACTGATGGAGGAGCCAGAGGGGACAGATGATGAATGTAAGTTACATATTTTCAAATATTTCCTGATTGTATAGCATAGATGTAGAAGAGACATTAGACAGTCATACAATGAGTCAGGGTGGTGCTGTTGTTCTGTTGATATAGCTACCAAAATATTGGCTTTAGTTTCAGCTTCTCTCTCCTGCTTGTTGACAAATGACTATTATTGTACAATTGCAGTGATTGGTCAAAACTGTAAATGCTTGCAATACTTCTAAGGAGCTGTTAGTAATAAAAATCCAAATGAACTTGTAGAGATTCTGTCATTTAAAAACAGCAAAATATACCATTATTCCCAGAAAATTATCCTGGATGGTACCAGTGCCACCTTTTCTGAATTTTCCTATTCACTCCATATCTGCTGTATTAGATCAGGGGGTGGGACAATGTCTACTTGTTTCTGGCAATGGGATTCCATACTAAATGTTCATACGGACCAAACTGTCTTTGCAGGGATAACAAACCTGAAGCTCACTCATGATTAAAAAACAGTTGAGCTTATTTTGTCTTGTCTATTTTCTTTTTCTTTTGTCTGTTCTTTTGTTCTTTCTTTGTTTTTTTGGCTTGTAAAAGCGACACCTGGAAAAAAGCGTTTGCTCTTAGTGTATTTTATTTTTCCCTGTTTAAATAAAGGTTCTTGAATTTGTACCTTTCAGCCAAAGTGGAGAAGAGTGGTCAGGACACCGAGCACCTTGACTTTAAAGTGATGGTGGAGCCTAAAGACAGCCAGTCCTACACAGTCATCCTGGTGGCGTCGTCCCGACAGGAAAAGTCAGCCTGGACGAGCGACATCAGCCAGGCACGTCTCCTCACTATGCTTTCACTGATTCATGACAAACAATGTTCCACACAAATCCACAGCACAAAGGAGAAATGTTGCTTTGACTGAAGCATGTCATAGAAATGTACTCATTAGGTGTAGAAGTGTCTTGCATATGGTAAAATAAAAACAATAAATAACTAGATGACCCATTTTAATAGAACATTTTTTGAAGCCTTTCATTTATTTTCTAACTACAGATTGTACTGTAGGCCAAGACATGGTGGCTGACAAATAGCTCCCTGTTTCTCCATAAGGTTCCTGAAGTGAGAGATCCAACATTGTTGAGATCAACTGTCCTAATCACAAGTTACTTAGCAATGCCTATGGAGCATAACAAAGAAGTTACTATGGCTGCCACTGAAAACTGCAATGGCCAAACTCTGTGTTACTCTGTGTTAAAGTATTGCTCTGGGTCCAAAAAATAAGATCAGATAGGATCAGTTGTCATAGAAGTGGAAGTAACTTAGCAACAACCATGGAGCAGGACTGTGGGGTTAACATGGCTTTCAGTGATCTGTCTTTTAATCTTCACCTCAGCATGTTACCATAGCTCCAAGTCTCGTGAGATGAACTTGGGGACACAGCCTAATCATTAAATGGATAACTACAGTAAGGCCCTGTGGCTTATTGCCATTATGGTCCTTGCTGACAAATGACACCCTGTTGTGGGAGTAGGGACTCATGGCATGCAGTAGATTGTGAACTCACTCACCCTCCTGGTGCTTTATTGTGCTCCCAATGAGCCTTTTTCTCTGTCTGTCTGTCCGCCTTACAGTGCATCGACAACATCCGCTGCAACGGTCTGATGATGAATGCCTTCGAGGAGAATAGTAAAGTCACCGTGCCACAGATGATCAAGTGAGTCGGACACCACATAGCAAACTATATCCTCAGCAAATCACTTGGTGGATGTACATATCAGTTGGTGGTTGTTTTTATCCAAAGGACCTCACTACGGTTGTTTTGGTTAAAAGCATACATTTATGAAGTGGAGTGGGGAAACAAGCCCCTAACCATGGCGATGTTAGTGCTCTATCCATTGAGCTACACATAAGGGGGCCACAGTGTTGCCCAGGAAATCACTGTGGTTAATACTCCTGACCTATCACTGCTCCTCCACCACAGGTCGGACACCAGCCTGTACTGCGATGATGTTGACATCCGCTTCAGCAAAATGATGAACTCCTGCAAGGTCCTGCAGATCCGCTACGCCAGCGTGGAGCGCTTGTTGGAGAGGCTGACCGACCTGCGCTTCCTCTCCATCGACTTCCTCAACACCTTCCTCCACTCTTACCGCGTCTTCACCAGCGCCGACGTGGTGCTGGACAAGCTCATCACCATCTATAAGAAGCCCATCAGCGCCATCCCTGCGCGGTGAGTGATGGATACTCTGAGTGAGTTGATGCAGACGGTTTTAATCAGGGATTTTAGCTCACATGTGGGCCAATGAAGAAGGTATGACGAACACCAGTCAAACATATGTCTTCAGAAAGCCCTGGAGGGAGATTTTGTTTGTGTGTGTGTGTGTGTGTGTTTTGGTCATTCTGCACATCAAGATGCAATTTCTTCAACTCACACATTTTTCATAACATGCATGGTTTTGATTCCAGGACAGTGGACAGTTCTGTCTTGATGGTTGTCCAGTTGAACAAATGGCTCTTAAACAAGCAGGATCGTTCTTTGCACCTTTTGAAAAGAGAACAAAATTTGAAATTCCCATAGATTTTCTCTTGAGGATGCAGCAACAGTGCAGTAACAGTGCAGTAAAAAGGTTAGACGTTTGTCTTGGCGTTTACATGGACCGTCTGCAACCAGCCCATCATGCTATCATACCCTGTCCAGGTGAGAGGGGAATAGGGGAGAGAGGGGGAGAGAGAAGAGCTGGGAGCAGCAGCGGAGAGAGGTCACACCGACGCATTCACTCCTGTGTGTTCTGTCCACCATCACAGTAATTGGGTCCTGCACCCTCCCCCTCCCCTCTCTCTCTCACTAGTTCCTCTACCCTCTTTTTCTTTCTTACTCTCTCTTCCTCTCATCCCCCTTCTCTCCATTCTCTCTCTTTTCTTTTTCTTCCCCTAGTCTGACCATCCCTCTCTCTGCTGCGCTGTCACCATGGCAACCCTTCACTCTGCTGCAGGACCCCACCCTCTCCCTCTCTCTTTCTCTTCTCCCTCCCTCCCTCCCTCTCTCTCTCTCTCTCTCTCTCTCTCCCTTTCCCCTATCGTCTGCAGCGGCTCTACAGTATTAAATATTGATGGTGGTGCTTTGCACCCAGACCCTCTCCTCTCCTCTCCTCTCCTCTCCACTCCTCTCCTCTCCTCTCCTCTTCTCTTTTACTCTTTACCTATCCCCTTTCTCACCTCTCCCATTTGCTTTAGTTCTTTTTTCACTTTTATCTCCTCGTCTCCTTTCCTCACCCTTGCTCGCCATCCCTCTCCTTCCCTCTATTCTCTTCTCTCCTCTTCTCCTGCGCTAACCTCTCGTCTTCTCATCGTACTCTCTCCTCCTCTATACTTTTTGCTCTTCTCCTCTTCTCTGACCAACTTCTCTTCTCTTCTCCTCCCCCTCCTTCCCTCCGCTCCTCTCCTGTTTTGTGATTTAGGCGAGGAGACACAACATGGCCGCAGCTAACACAATGCAGGGCTGGAGTCTCCCTGCTCGCCCACTCCCAGCCAGCAGCCCCCACTGTAGTAGAATCCATATCCACTCTCTCTCTCTCTCTCTCTCTCTCTCTATCACTGCCTCTCTCTACTGCTCTCCCTTGCTTGCTCTTTCTTTCTCTCACTCACTGTCTCACTGTTTTCTCCCCTGCTTGCTTTCTTTTTCTATGGTGTATTTGTCTCTCTCTCTCTCTCTCTCTCTCTCTCTCTCTCCCCATGTCTCTATGGGCCTCCCCTGGGCTGGTTGCTGTTGGCAGCACCCGTGCCTCCCACACTGTCACTTGACATGCTATTTATAGGCCTTCAGAGGGGGTGGCTCTCACTGTGAGGAGGATGCTGTCTTAAACAATGTAGCTTAAATAAAAGAGGCAGGAGCTCCCGAAGAGCCCCCGTGGTTAATGTGTTCCCTCTCTCCTTCTCTGTTCAAACACCAAGCGTACCATGCTCCCCCATCACCACCATTCCTCCCCTTCCCACTTGCTCCTATTTGGGTCACAGTAACGATTCACGCAAAACGTGTTCTCTGTCACAGACATGTTGTGTCCCTGTCCGATGCATGAAACTTGCAGTTGATGCTGTTGTCTTCTTTCCTTCTTCCTCTCCTTCTTCCTCTTCCCCTCATCTCTGCAGTTCTCTGGAGCTTTTCTTTGCCAGCAGCCAGAACAGCAAACTCCTGTATGGCGAACCACCCAAGTCACCCCGTGCCAGCCGCAAGTTCTCCTCCCCTCCACCCCTCTCTATCACCAAGACCTCCTCGCCCAACCGCCGTCGCAAGCTTTCCCTCAACATCCCCATCATCACTGGGGGCAAAGCGCTGGACCTGGCTGCGCTCAGCTGTTCCCCCAACGGCTATGCAAGCATGCACTCGACTATGTCACCCTTCAGCAAGACCACCCTCGACATCAACAAGCTTTACGTGTCCAGCACCATGGCCAGCAAAATTCCAGATGAGGGGGAGCCCAAAGCCGAAGTCAAGGCCGAAGAGTCGGCCCTTAGCAAGCAAGGTCAGAATCACTGCCTGAAGTATAAAGAGGCTCACATTTACAATGCACAAATACAATGCTGCCTATTCTATCTTACATGTTAAGTAGTACTGGATGGGTGTATTATTGTGGGCATATATCATTTATCAACTGGTTGCCAGATCATTACTAATGCTCTCTGATGCCTAGAGGGAGAGAAAATGGTTTTTTAAACAATATTCTTAGGGGTTGATCGACAAACCAGCAGTAGTGCAGCAAATAGTGGGTCTCACATGGGGCATGGGGTTGTTGTGGAGGCTGCCAAGGGGTTTTATATCGCTTTTAATTTAAGACATTTTTCAAATGACAGTCCTCAACTTAAGATGATTGGCAACGAGAGGGATCTGAAAATGCAAACAACTTTCAGACTTTATGGACCTTGTAGTTTCCTCAACTGAGTCTGTTCAAACTTTGTCGTTTTCTTGAGTATGTCTGATGATTTCCCCACCACTTAATACAACTCAGCGTATCCTTTACCCTAACCAGGGCTCATATCCCTTGTCTTGTTTGTGTGTCTTTTGTTTGTGTTGATTGTGAAGTTCTTCAGACACTGTTTTAGAAGCAATGCCAAAATGCAAACACTGTTATTGTTCTTATTATTATTTCTGTCCAGATCTGTCAGTGAGAGAGGAATGTGATGAAGATCCAAGTCAGAGTGACGAGGCAGAGGCAGAGATGTCCCCTCCCAAGTCACCATCTACACCCAAGAATGTCAAGTCCAAAAACTCTGGTATGATTCGGACAGTCTGTCCTCCATGGTGTCGTGACCCAATATTCCCTATCTAAGCTGCTCTATGTCTGAGACCTCTTCATGTCTTGTGATACACTTTTCAAGCTTAGCGCTAGTTACATGCTTACCTACTGTGAACGTCTTGGCAAATGAAAATCTAACAATGAAAAATAAAATAAAATCACCAATAACTCATTACTACAATTTAACAGTTACTGCTTACTTACACTTAGCAAGGAATACTATGAATTAAGCCCACTTACCACTAGGAAGTCCAACAAACAATATGTCAAAATTACATCAAACAATCTAATGTTGCAAAATGACATGACTTGCCTCTTCAGGAAAGCAAGGAACTTGAAATAAATCTTCTTCTAGCTAGTGAAATGCTTCCACAAACAATTTGAATTGTAGAGAAATGTGAAAAGGATAAAAGCAATCTTCCAGTTCTGCTGCACTGAAAACATCTGCAGCAGAAGCAGTAACTTACAGGCCATCAGGCCTATAAAGCTTATTATCACAGGCAGTTCAGACATATGCAGTTCAACAAGGACGCAATGAGTGTTATTAATTCAGAAATTGCTGCTAGGAAATATGACTCAGATTAAATACATTTAAGATCAGGCCAACTATTACTATGTGAAAAATAAATATAACGCCTGCCTCTTTACGTAAGGAGAACCTATAAGTATTTTGCAAATATTTTTAGCATGGTGGGTAATGATCTTACCGTGGTGGGAAAATACATTTAGGGGAAAGACTGAAACACATAGATGTTTGTATTCACGCAGCTGTCAATCAACAGTAAAAGAAAGGGACATTTTTGAAGTCCAACACACGCTTTACGCAGGACATCAACAATATGCAAGACCATACCAGGATTCAACATGGCTTTTACCATCCAATCATAAGATCTGGACAGATGGTGATCAGAGCTACGTGTGAACGCAGCTCAGTCACAATGTTCATATGAGCAATGTAAAGGCACTGAGATGAGAAGGGTGAGAAAAGATTCACATTTAAATAAATAAATACAGCCCCAGGAGACACATAATGGACATTTTCTGAAAAAAGTGATACCACAGCCAAATAATCTCTTACACCTGCAGCCCCCCCCCCCCCCCCTCCCCATAGTGCAGATACAGGGAGCATCCACCCCGTAGGTAGTCAAGCACAATTCATCCCCAGTGTGTTCTCTTCCCACGGTGCTGGATACAAGGGAAGCCAGCGCCTCGTGTGAGTAGGTGGAAGGAAACCTTGTACCTTAGCAACCATGTGCGTGTTCTTCTATACCGCCCCCGGTAGAACGGGGGAAGGCAGGAAGGGAGGGAGGGAGGGAGGGAGGGAGGGAGTTAGGGAGGGATGCAGAAAGGCAGGCGCACTGGAGTGCACACAGTCACTGGCATGAGGTGCAGGGCCCGCTGTCTTGAAGTTCACAGAGTTCAGACGCACACGCACGCGCACACACACGCGCACACACACACACACACACACACACACACACATTGTTCCCCCATTCTCTATTGTTAGCATTGACGTGCCTGTGTGGACTACTCCTCCTCAGCTTACACCCACTCTGCTATGTTGCAGTAGGAGCCAAGGACAAGCAAGTTGTGCTGTGTGGCTGAGAGCAACATCACATCCCCTGTACTTCCTGCTTGAACACAGGGGGAGGAAGGAGGGAGACGACTGTTGCTGATGAACATCCCGTGTAGTATTTAGGAACGGCAGGGTGGCTTTACGGCCCCAGGTTCGATAAGCCATCACCACCAGTGTCCATCCCTGCCCAAGTGTCTTTGAGCACTGATTTGACACTGGGCCCCAACTTGCTTCAGGGACGCAGCACATCTCTGGCCCCGTGCCGTGACACCCTCTGGTATAACATGAACACATGTCCTGCACTAAGACGATGACTGTGGGCGCTGACTTCCCAGAGTTCACTTTACTCTTTGAAATCATTGTTGTGGCTAAGTTAAGAGATTGGAGGCACCATGAACACGATGTAAGTCTTGAGTGTAGCCAGATGGAGATCTGGAGAATACAGATGCAGGGTGAAGTGTGGTCTTTTTCAGCTCTCTGTTGCCCTCCACTGGTTGTAGCGCAGAACAGTATGGTCTGATGATACAAATGCCAGACTGCACTCACAAAATACTGACACACTCTACAGTACTATTCACTCTTTTGTGTTTTGTTTTCCC
>JAXDDX010000010.1:1022500-1230000 GCA_034670405.1 Hoplostethus atlanticus | reverse complement strand
TCTCTGCTGCATATTTCTCATATGTACATCTGTTGATGTTGATGCATTGTTTAAATATGTAATGATGTATTTACTTTGTCTAAAACTGGGCAACACACAGCCAAAAGGACCCTGGGTGATATGAGGGCTAAAGCCGTCTAGTGCTCAGTGGGCTTGGCAGTTGCAAAATGAAACATCTGTAGCTCTGTCTTTGCAAGTATCGAAGCAAAATGACAGTTAGACAAAACAGTCACAGCCAAAAGGATAATAAAAGAGATCCCTAGGTAAGGAAGTGAGGTAATGTTGGCATTTTAAGCTTACGGCATTGTAGTTACTGTCAGCTAGCAATGTTAACGAAAGAGCTGTAAAATGTAAATGTAACACGTATTTGAAAAGATGAAGGTAAAACAGTAGCACCATGATAGCAAGCCTCAGGAACATAATTTAATGCACTTATTATATTATATTATTATATTATACTGCCGTTGGAAAAACGATGACAAACTACAGAACAAAGTAAAGTGTAGTTTTAGCTTCTCATCGGCAGAGACGCTGAGCACACGCATTTTCTGCCCCAGGGATGCGCTCTCTTAGTGTTCACAAACCAGAAACTGGTCTAGCCACAAGTTTGTGTTTCATGTGATTTTCATTTGCTTTGTCTCCAGATATCTCACATAATCAGAGAGATACGCCAGTTCCAGCAAACGGCTTACAAGATTGATTATCAGCCAAAGGTGAGGTGATTTTTAGTCTGTGCTGTTGTTTTGTTATATAGTTTTATGCTGTTCCAGGAACCTACAGATGTTGGTCCACTTGGCTGGAGGAACTATGTGACTGCCAGCTCTATAGTGATACACTGATACTGGCTTTGGATATCGGGCTGACACCTGCCAAAGAATAGGGTAGCGGACACCCGCGCAGTGTGGGGGGGCCCCGGTGTGGGAGGGGGCCCCATCTGTGCAGCCCTAATGTAGGCTGCAGGCCCCTATTGCCACTGCAAGTGCACACACAGAGCAGTGGGGGGAAAAAACATCTGTGTAAGCGTCAGCAACAAGCATCTGTTTGACTGCGCAAATGCATTGGTAGTCAGTACGGAGAGGATTTGTCAGCAGAGTTTGCCACCCAGCTACTGTCCTGTAGAAATGCTCTAAGACCAGCAATAAAGCTAGTGAGGACACTGTTGCACCAGTTCACCTGAGAAGAAGCCACAGGATAATGGGTGCAATGCCCATGTCCGATTGCTAGTGAGTGATCGTCCACGAATAACAGAACTGACAGACTTCCCACCGACGGGCGAAATATTGGGTATTATAGCTAGTAGCAGGTATTCAGGTATCCACACCCTCAGGCAACATATCCATTCTAATTGTCGCACTCAAACAATGAAATAATGAACTAACTGCTTGGATTGTGTTCCTGTTTGATTAGGCGGCACAGTATTTGTTGGACAGCAGTTCAGTGCTGGATGAGGAGAGCCTATATGAAGCGTCTCTGAGAATTGAGCCCAAAACTTCATCATGAAGAGGACCTCCCTCCCTCTCTCTCTCTCTCTCTCTCTCTCTCTCTCTCCCTCCCTCCCTCTTTCCCTCAACCATATGACGTGTACAGGAACTATATATCATAGTGTACATAAACTACTATTTGTATTAGACACATGTATTAGGCTGTGCCCTTCCAGTATGTGCTCCCCAATGGACTCGTTGTGTATAATCGTTATTAGAGATTGAGTATAAGCCAGAGAGGTTTTATTTATAGACTTACAGAGTATTTATATGTTGATTATTGTCTTAAAAATCATCTTATGATGAAGTTATTTTCAACCGCAGAATACACAGAGTACAGAGTATATAGGCAACATATTGAGTCCTTATGGGAAGGTGTAGTACAGTATCTCCTAAGATGTTCCAGTCAAGGGAGAACTGCAGATGACTGGTAGTCTTTATAATGACCCATACAACTATTCTGCATTAGTACTGCAGCTGCAATCTATTCTTCAAATGTAGATCTCAAAAGTGGAACTAATTGCTAACCCTAACCCTATTCTAAAAAAAGGACAACATTTTCCAAACAATTCCTCTTAGCGGTGGAAGGAAGGAGGAATTATGCAGCACATGCAGGAAAAAGTGGGACTGATGATGACTGAAGTTGCATCATGTGTTGTGATATTTCATGTAGCCACTCAATAGATAGAGATCTCACTCAAAGAGAAGGAAGTGTTAGAGTCAAACTGACACAAGGCCACCTGTTGATTTCTGATTTAGTTGGGACACTTGCTGTTTCAGTCCGGAGTAGTGGGTTTTAATGCTTCGCCTCTGTCTCCTAATTCCCCTGGTGGGCAACATGATGTATATATATATAAGTACTGGGCAACGTATGTAGCAGATGTAACCAATATTGAGCCACTTCAGGAAGTTTAATTCCCAGCGTCTACACTCAGAAAGTGAGAGCATTGTTTTCATGGTTAATCCTCTTTGGCCAGTACATTATGGTTTTTGCCTTAATCATGAAATGGATTAGTATATATATATCACAAAAGTATGTAAACTATTTTGTTCTACAATTTGCCAATGAAACAGAAATATTTGCTGTGTACAATATTGTGTACAGGCAGTCTGATGCATTTCCTAATGTGTAATGTGTTAAAAACATATCCCTTGAAATGTGTTATCCTTATGATCGTTCAACTCTGTAATACCTTTTCTGTGTATGATAATATAACACAAATGTTGAAAATAACTTATAAGTGTAACACATACTGTATCCTGTCTATTCCGATGTTTTAGCAGGACTATACAGTAGTAATATTGTGCTTATTCTTGGAATATTTATATGTATTTTTTACAAGCTTTGTAAAGAAAAACACCTAAGGCTTAAGTGGCAGGCATGTACCACTTTCACGTGTTCAATCAAATCTATATTTAGAACAGTATGTGTACTGTATTTAACTCCCACCCATGCACACAAATCTATACCTATAAACAGACACATCAAATGTTTGCAGTGAGCAATACCCAGTGGTATGAGAATTATCTTTCAGTCTATTTCAACAGCTTGAGAAGTATTTCCAGTTTTGTATAAAACTGTATTCTTTCCTGATTACCTCTTGTTAATAAATCTATTCTTTCTCAGGGGGGAAAAGTGTTTTCAAGGGTACCAAATGAATGTTTCAAACTGTAGAGCAATGCAGCCAGTAACTTGTATTAATTAAAACTTTCTGGGCATGGCTTTTTGAGGGCAAAATCAAAGGGTTTTGCTCCAGTGTAACAAGCCTTGTTAAAAAAAGAAAGAAAGAAAGAAAGAAAGAAAGCAAAGAACGAAAAGGCGTCATGAAAACAGACCAAGTCACGTGACACGCACACAGCTTGAAGCCTACGCGGAAGTATGGCGCTCCTCAATGCCGCTACGTGGTTTATTACGGCCGTTCTTGGCTTCGTTCATTTAACACCGTTAATTTTACTGGGAGGTGAGTATATGAGATTTGTTGAAACAGTCGAATGATTTTGTTGTTAATCAGTCTTGTCTTGTCGTTGATATGTCATTGAGAGAAAATCAGCAAATTCAGGATGAAAAGTGCACAACGGGACTGCATCTTTGTTTCCCAGTACAAATAGTTGCAGCATGTCCAGTAGTTCAACTACTTCACAGTGGACATTTAATTTGGCTGCAAAGCGGCAAGCTGTCATCAGTTCATTGACGCAATGACACTTGATTGAAAAACAGAGTGAATAACTTATTGACTGATACGGCTTCTTCTGTGTCCTCTCAGAGGAGTATCAATTCAAAGAATGGATGACACAGGTATGTACATATTAAGAAATAATGTTGACTATGACAGTTTACTATAATATCTTCAGCTACTGTAACATATTTCTTTCTGACTTTCTGATGTGCAGCACAACAAAGTTTATGACATTGAGGAGTATTACCACCGGCTGCAGATATTCACTCAGAATAAGAGGAGAATCCATCATCATAATGCTGGCAATCACTCCTTCACAAGTACACTAATACTACTCCAAATACTTTAACACATTTTAAAAAGAATGGCTTGTCCTTACTTAATTGACCCTGTGATTAATACGACTTATATATTATTACATTGAGAACTATGGAACTTCTTATTAGGTCTGTGCTAGGCATATTCTATTTTCACACAGTTCATTTTCAAATTTCTCCTAGTGGGGCTGAATCAGTTCTCAGACATGACATTTGCAGAATTCAGGAAGTCTTTCCTTTTGACGGAGCCTCAGGTATAGTATGTTTTACAATGCATTTACACATTTAGCTGGCACTCTTATCCAGGGTGATTTACAATTAGTGCAACAGTAGAGTAAAGTATAGTAATCCTATTGGCATGTATGTGGATATGACTGGTTACTTTATGCATGGCGTGTACAGAATATTAGAAACACTATCCATGAAATTGACCATGTTAATCCTAAATGATCCCTTAGTGAATTTACCTATTAAATCCACTTCAGTCAGGAAAGGGAGATGTAGATGAAATAGGTGAGACAGATTAAAGTTTTTCAAGCCTTCAGACGACTGATGTGTGAATTTTGCAAAACAAAAGTGTTTTATTAAGGTGTTTCTAATAGTTTGTACACTCAGATGGTTACAGTATCCAGAAAGTCTTCTGAATTAAGTGATTATTTGCACTTGTTATGCCAAGTTGAATTAATTCTGATTATACAATGACCAAATAGTATGAAGTTTTCACCACCCTGGGTCCCTGGGAGAGAGAGCTAATTCCAATTAGCTAGATTTTTTAAAATTCTTTTGGATAGAAATTATTTCCATTGCAAAGATATGATTATGCTCCTCCACAGAACTGCTCCGCCACTAAAGGGAGTCATGTCAGCAGGAATGGTCCTTACCCTGAGTTTGTGGACTGGAGGAAGAAGGGCAACTTTGTATCTCCTGTGAAGAACCAGGTATCCTATGTGATAGATGGGATTACAACCCATTCTCTCTTGCTGACACCAAAAACATCTTCCAGTTGGTCAAAGAAGCGTAAAGCAAAGAGCTCACCTTGCTAGGCATCCTTTGTGCGCACTCTGCTCAGTGAGAGCTAACAGTGCCACTGCCATTAAAGCGACAAAAAGGCTATCTCCATAGACATCTTAATGGCTGTCTACACGCACGGCTTTAGAAGGCTGCTAGAAATCCAAGAAACACTTCAATCTCATTGGTTTCTTTCCTGTGGGCCATGGAAATTGAAAAGCAGCTGCAAAGTGATATTTCATTCCGTTACTTTCCTTCTTTTGTGGTATGCTCACCTTTCCACTACTGTAAATGGGTAAAACTACCCCTTGAAAAACACCACAAAGGAAGCAGAAAAAAAGCATCCGTTGCTACTTTTTAGTTTGCATTTGTTTGTGTGTAAATATGATTGTCAGACTAACATAAGCAAAATGCAAGGCAAGTGAGTGACGTCATTACAGGTAATATCACTGAAAGTACATTGGCCCAGTATTTATGTTATGTTGTGTTTGGTTCCCCAGGGTCACTGTGGAAGCTGCTGGACCTTCTCCACCACTGGCTGTTTGGAGTCGGTCACTGCTATCGCTACCGGGAAGCTATTACTTCTGGTGAGATCTGCTGATCTATTATTTAGTAGCAACAATGTACATTTCACAGGCTTCCTTTCAGGTCACACCGATCTGTGCTGAGAACTGGAAGGGAGCCCAGGAACTCCACATTACTCACAACTCACTTGCTAGTCTTACATGCACAAGGAGTCTCTGACTGTCTAACAATCTGTTACAATTTGATCCAAGAAAATATATTTGCACATTAGTACACAGTGGTACAATTATTTGGAGTTTGCAATACAACTACAAGTAGTAATAATTGTATAAAATATTATTGCATTGTATCTTTTGTTTACCTCTGTTTCAGTCTGAGCAGCAACTGATAGATTGTGCCCAAGACTTCAACAACCATGGATGCATGGGGTTAGTAACATTAATACAGGCCTTTAGACAATGGTAGCAATATTTGATCACTGCCCAGTGAAGGTAAAGATGCACTGGTTTGTTTCAGTGGGCTCCCCAGCCAGGCATTTCAGTACATCAAATACAACAACGGGCTTATGACAGAGGATGACTATCCCTACAAAGGCCATGTATGATTTTTCTGGAATACAATTTTGTACTTTTCTAATCTCATTTTTTCCCCTTTAATAAATAACTTTTGTCCTTGCTGTCTTAGGATGACACTTGTCATTTCCAGCCTGGGCTGGCAGCTGCTTTCGTCAAAGATGTTGTCAACATAACAAGTGTGAGTGTACAGACACGTGAAAACGCATTGTCACGCAAGTCATCGTATGAGAAAGTCACAATCTGCATCGTGAAACTCAAAGATGTATTGTACTGTCACACAACAACTAATTACTACTGGGTAACAAAATCAGTCTTACAACTCCATAACCAAGACTAAATTTGTTTTGTCATTAGTTTCAACTAGCAGTATTTTGAGCTCTTGGTTACAACCCTATGAGTACACAGTACTGTGAACAACTATTACAACAACTTCTGTAATTTTACCTCCTCACAGTTTTCTTATTGACTTCCTTATTTCTGTATGTTTGTCCAACACCAGTATGATGAAAAGGGCATGGTTGATGCTGTGGCCAGGCTCAACCCTGTGAGTTTTGGCTACGAGGTCACAGCTGATTTTATGCACTACAAGGAAGGCGTTTATACCAGGTGAGAGGACGGCCTCAACAGCTTAACAATAACTACTGTTGCCTATGTGTGGTCAGAGACATTGAGAGAGTTTGCTCAGATTGCACTGTGGGCGCTGTGTTGCTGCCCTCTGCACCAAGAAAAAACATTGCCACAGTGAAATGACCTTCTGACCCGACCTTCTAAAAATCCATCACGTTAGCAACAGCCACGGAGCAGGATTATGAAGCTAGCATAGCTGCCACTGAAACCGTAATCGCTGTGGCTGTGGGATTTGACAGATGTAATCTGCTTGGGCCCACGTGAGAGCACAAGGAATGTACCACATTTTTGACAAATAAGCTTCTTGCTCAACTTCCAGGTAGTGTAATGGCAAGATTGGAAGTAGTGTCACCTCTGTATGGTCCGAATGTAGTGTGCCGTGGTGTTTTTTAGTTCATGCAAAGCTGTTGTAGCTTGTACAACGTTGGCATAAGATTAATGTTGGACTGCTACCACTCTTCTCATCACACAGCATCCTGGTCACAGACAGCTGGGCTAGGAACATTTCCATCCCTATTAGGGAGTTATTCAGATGTAGGCTACTGTTATGGTCTGATGGCTGCTGTCCATACAGTGTACTTTAACCTTGCTCTCCTGTCTATCATAACTGTGCTGTCTGAAAAACTAAGTCAGAGGACTACAGCATTGTAATCGCTTGCAATGTTACCCAGTAACACAGTGAACAGTGTTGAACAGTGAACAGTGTTTAAAAGAAAATGAGCCACTTTTTTAAGGTCAAGATCATGGATTATTTTTTTCCCACTGAGCATTCTGTTTTTTGTTTCAAGGTTTTATCTAGTTGCAAAAATATCTAGACGGAAAACAAAACAGCAAACAGACACCACCAACACAACTCTTCACAGGCAGGATGTAATAAGATACTGAGGGAGGATGGACAGCCCACTCTCCCTATAAAAGAGATGTACTCTATATTGATCTAAAATCATCAGTGTTCTCTGCTCTGTTCAGCACTCAGTGTAAGAACACTACAGACAGGGTGAATCATGCGGTCCTTGCTGTGGGTTACGGCGCTGAAGAGAACGGCACGCCATATTGGATTGTGAAGAACTCTTGGGGCACAGCCTGGGGAATGGACGGGTAAATATAGAGCTCAAATCACTTTGGTGGTGGGATTGTGTGTGTGTGTGTGTGTGTGTGTGTGTGTGTGTGTGTGTGAGTGTGAGTGTGAGTGTGAGTGTGAGAGAGATCTTTTCAAGGATCTCAGACACATGGTCTTTTTTTATTCCCTCAGATATTTTATGATTGAGCGCGGGAAGAACATGTGTGGATTGGCTGCATGCTCTTCTTACCCTCTACCTTTGGCTTGAGGAACAACGCAACAACAAAGAAGAAAAAGAGTCATAAAACTCAGGAACACCTCACCCACAGGAGGACATATAAGGAGTATGTGTGATACTTTAATAGGAAGTAGATTTTTTAGTATTAAAAGTGTTTGTATGTTCTCTTTCCCCCTCTAAAATATGGATTTAAGGCTACTAAGGCCTATTTTGGAAATTTTAGTGAGGCTATATAAAACCATTCTTATCATTTGAAATGTATGCTTTCAAATAAACTAAATATCAGATACTCACAAAAATAAAATGTAGTCAGCATGTCTGCACTAATTATTTGTTATACTTGGCCATAAAAGATGTTAAAAGATTAAAAAATATGCATGTGGTTTGGAGGTTGTGGAATTTAGTGTGCTTGAGTGTTGAGTGTTGCTCATTTACTTTACCTGCCCAGATTCTCCCAGTTCCTCCCAGAACCTAAACAATGAAGTGGAGCTGCAACAGAGGAGAACCTGAGAGTCCCATCCCTACTGACACTGTAGATTCGCCCTGTTTGCCCAAATTAATTCATGGTTTTGGCCCTGTGATGGGCTGGTGACCTGTCCAGGATGTTTCCCTACATCTTCCCCAAGTTGCAAGATGAAGCACCTAAACAGCATGCAAGAGCTCCAGCGAGATCTTCACCACCTCCACCCTCGCCAGCCACTAAGAAGAAGAAATTAAGATTTGAGGAGTGTATAGTTTAGTGATGCCGTGTTACATTATTTGTGGGCTTTGAAGTCCCCAAATTTCAAACAATTACATCTTGCTGCCATTTGGGGCCGCCAGTGTGTGCCAAATTGCCTATAGTGCAGTTTCAAGGTATATTCCATAAAATTACTCATGGGGAAAACAACTGAATCCAGTCAGCCAGCTGATGGGTAGACCAGATAAACCTGCGACTTCAAGTATGCAATCCACCTCAAACTGTAAAGATGCGTCTCTCATTCTGCACAAGAACACTATTATCAACTCGGAAATCTTGTCTTTGATAATCACATTTGTCTTTCCTGGAGTGATAGCTATGTGGTGTGTGTCAACATGTCTAAGTTGCAAAGACAAAGAAAACTTTCTACTACTGATTTTTGTTTTTGTGTAATGAGCTGGACCTGGTGTCTGTTTCCCTTACATCAAAGTATTCATCTTTATCACACCATTATTCTGAGAACATGTGAATAATCACGGAAATAGATTAATGGTATTGTCTAGGTGGATAAATGACATGGCCATCAAAGAGCTGAATAGCAACGTGGAGAGGGAGAGGCACTAGTTCTGTAGCCCACAGGTGCCAAACAGTTTATTTTGTGTGGGGAACAAAAGGCTCAACAAACTTAACAAAAGGCAAATGTCATATTTTCCATTTTTTTCTTACTCTAACTGGCTACTTTTCTCCATTTATGTCAACTTCCGATACAGTCAGGCTACTGATACAGGGTCTTGAACGTCACCAAACCACTGGGCTGGATGTAAACATTTGAGTTTCAAGTGTAGAGAACATTTTCCCCATATGACCTGAAAGCAGCATTTGTGCCTTCGTGCTCACGTGGAGATAAGAGCCAATGAGCTGTTAGAATCCTGTTGCACAACCCAGAGGGGAGGGGCTACTTACAAAACATTTCCTTGTGGCGCCAATTTTATTCTGCCTGTTCAGACCCTCTCTAGTTGGATATACTGCCGGTTAGGTACGGATGTGCAACTACCACTACTGTTCTCTTAAGAAATACAAAAAAATATCGTTAGTAGCGTACTGACATGGCTACAGAAGTTAGACGACGCGAACCAGTGGTGAAGCTGTATTTATTACAGGTGAGATTATCGAAGTCGAGAAGGTTAATTGAGTATTACAGGGAATACTGAAAATGTCTTACATCACACTATCTAAACTCAATTCCTTAAAAGGTCTTGAATACAGTTAAATAAAGCATTTCAAGTCTTAAATTCAGTTGTAGAGGTCTTAACAATGCTGTGGTTTCTTGGTGTTGAGAAATCAGCCCAGTCGTGCACACCTGTATTGTAAGATACATTCTGATTGATCTACAACGGTTTTCATTTTTGTTCATTACAATTGCCAAAATTGTCTTGGATCACAGGCATTACAAAGGTGTTAGTCTTAAATTTAACTTGATTAAACTTGCTGACACCCTGTATTAATTTGGCTAACTTGACTATTGTAACGACGCTAAAGCTAACGTTACATATAACGTGATGTTGGCTGTTGCTGGAGAACATCACCAGCTATTAAAAACGTTAATTGCAGGAGCTAAACTAACGTTACATCTTTTAGTAGGACGGAAAACGTCATTTGCAAGCTGAACTTAGTTGTTCAGTGCAGCTAAATTCAACTTTCAGCAAAGCACGCTAATACAGCTAAGGGCTTTGACATAACTTACTGAACCATCTTATAATTTGTAGGGAGCGACCTCTTCTGGGCCCGACAACGGCGGAACGGTGGTACCGATCCGTCGCTCCGCACGAGTCCTGGCACCCAAACGCCTCAACTACACATGGAAAGATGATTCTCCTGAAAAAGCTGCCAAGAGAAAGGTGCGGTTCTAAAAGAGGCACATAAATTCACATAACGAATAAAAATCAATAGGTATTGACCGAATTGACATTTTTCTTGTTATCTGTTTTCAAATATTTCCCTTGTTAGAGAGCACCTTTGAAAAAGAAAAGTGGTGAAGAAAAGAACAAGGTCAAAAAGGAGGACTCTGATATTGAAAACAGTGATATGGAGAAAACATCTGTAAGTTTTAAATTACTTTAATTCATTATATGTCGTAATCCTGTATTGTTCATAATATGTCTGCATCCTGTAGAAACCTTATACCGCAATTTGCTTTTTTGTCACTGACTACTAACATTACTCCTTACATATAAAAAGTGTTTCATGATTTAAGGTCCAAGCCAAAACATTGGCAGTGGAAAAGTGACATTTTTGAAGTTCTCTGCAGAATGCCAATGTTCTGTCTTTGTTTAATACAGCATAGACACGGAGGACTGTCGGCATATGAACTAGAACGCCTAGAGAACATCAGACAGAACCAAGCTTTCCTGTCTTCCATCAAACTCTTCCAGGTAGGTTGAAAGCTGGAGTCATCAGAGGTGATCTTTGTTTTTTTCCTGTGGTCACCGTACAGTATCAAATGTGGGAGACTTATTCAGATTTAGTAACGGGGTGGTTTGTAAGGTAAATGGTTTAACCCTCATGTCAGTCAAACCTCCATTCATAGGACCACCAAACACGGAGCGAGTTAGCCCTCGTAGTTCATCGAAGCTAACATGGCTTCTTTTTACAGCTCCAAAACATAAGCATAAAATGTCCATCACATTTCTCGAAACAGCTTGTGCAGCATAATCCAAGTGTTTTGTAGCCAAACGATTTCACTGTGGGCCCAAAAGTCCAATATTTTCCTCATTATCACTTATATTTTCGTCACTGACAAACTACATGCTGACAGCCACAAGACAAACTGAGGGGGCTAACTCGTGTGTTTGGTGGTCGTACGAACATCAATGGAGTCTTGACTGACATCGGAGTAGATAATGATTGAAATTAAACTTTGGGGTGAACTATTCCTTTTAATAGTAGTGACCAAGTGAACTAGAGTATCCTAGTGCATGCATGACTTATGAAAAACTGTATTTGTGTGTTTGCATGGACGTGGGTTGCTGTCTGAATAGATGTAATGAGGGCTAATTCAAATTTTTCTGTTAAAAGGCAACTGAGGATCTGAAACAGTCGGTACGGCCAAAACCGTCACAGAGGGGCCTCATGAGGTACAGTCAGCTGATGAACTCCTGGCTACTGACTGGTGTCTTTTAGTCAATGCAGTGATAGTTGCTATCTACTAAATAATATGTATGAATGCACAAAAAATATTACACTTATCTAATACGTAACCTAACAGCTATATGCGTAGTCAACTATGTTTTATCTCACTTTAATCAGATTTTTTTTTTCTGGCATTGCCTTGTTTCCAACTTCCCCAGTAGTATATTGAAAATGTCCACTGAGGTAGTAGGTAGTATAAGCTCAGTGTCTTCTTGATGTCATGGTAACGCTAACTTTTTTGGCGGCAGGTCAAAGGGTGCTGTGAGAGAAGTGCTGCCTCCTCGCAAGTCCCTACGTCTCCAGAACAAAGATGCGGATATCCTCCCGCTTCCCCCTGAATTAGGAATGTTAAAGTGGACCGATAAAGATGTAAATGGACGACTAGTTTTAATTTCAGACGCACCAATGCCATTTTTTTCTGATTCTACATACTAAACATAAAAAGTTTGGCCTATGCAGAGTACCAAATTGATCCATTACTTTTAATGAGCACACAGACTTAGTTTGGTGTTAGACAAAAATGGAGTAGACTTATTGTGTATCCCTTCATGAATGCCATTACACTACTGTTCCTGAGTTTGTTTAACCTTATTGTTTTGTTTTTCTCTCATTTTTCTCTCTCTCTCACATAGAAGTCTGAACCATGTAAGAAACCTCCAGGCCCTCTGCCTATGGCTCCACAGAACATGGAGGAGGGCACTCGACTGCCTCCAGAACTTCTTAAGCTCTGCTCTGAGGTTGGAGTCAAACTTGTTTTGTTTCCATCATACAGTGGTGGTGACTTTTCATACCTTTTTTTTTTTTGTATTGTCCTGATTACATCCCTGAAATCTTAGTGCAGTTGCTCCATTTTCAAGATGCCCTCCATATTGCCCTGTTTTAATGGTTTAGTCCTGCATGTTGTTTTTGCCAGCCTTTCCAGAATCATTCGGTAAATCTTGTAATGTTGTCATTCTTTTCTCAGGACTCTATAAAGGAAGAAAAAGTGGAGCTTGCTTTGAATGAGTAAGTTTTTTTTATTCTTCAAAACTTCTGGTTCTGCAATTTGCCATTTCAGCCTATAAAGAGGTCACACACTCCACCTCTAAGGCAAACCATTGCATGGTTTTGGTCACTGCATTTTTGGCAGCATCTTGAGAAAACGAATCATATTTTTTTAATATGGACTGTCTCGATGCAGGTACTGCTCCACCCTCAAGAGCATGAGGATAACTGAGGATAAAGTGGCCAAAGTGGTGAAGGGCCGCATCTTCTCTGCTGCCTTCCACCCCTGCAGCCAGCAGTCTGCTCATGGCGACAGGAAACAGTTCAGGGCATGTGGGACTCTGGAACTTGGTGAGTATCTTTACTTTGACCTTAACAATTTGCTACTCTGAAGACCATCTTTTTAAAATTTGGGAAATTGGATCTGAAACCTATTCTACCAAAACTGAAAACTACATTTGGTTTACTAATGCTACCAGTCAGTGGGCAGTTTTGGCTATCATGACCGCTAAGAAATTGGAAATAAAGCATCATTGGACATCAGCATTGGACACTTACAAAACAATTACATGCACAACTCTACATTAGGACTCAGTGTTTTGTTTTTTTTCATGGTTGTACTCTTTCAGGATGGTGGTTGTGGTGATGATGGCGTGATGCTCTTTGAGCCGCACACTCGTCCAGTGTGCTGCATGGCATTCTCCAGGGCTCATCCTACCCACCTGCTAAGCCTCAGCTACGATGGATCGCTACGCTGCATGGATGTAGACAAGGCCATCTTTGATGATGTAAGATTTGTTCCATTAAATATATTAAATATATATATATATCCTAGAGGCATCTATCAAAAAAGAGTTGCTAGAATGTTTTCATGGCTCATATTTCCTGGTAATAAATGTAATTTCAGCCAGTAAGTACAGTTAATACTTAGTAAATACTAAAGTAAATTGAATTTCCCTGCTCTATTATAGACTGATAATTTGCCCCTTTTTTTGCAGCTTTGGCTTTTTTAATAGTTACACAGTTACTGTTCAGCAACAAATGCCCTTAGTCTTGCAGTGTCTTCAGATACGTGTTCACAAGTCATGGTGTTTTACAGCGTCTGTGTAAGGCAAACCCACTGGATGTAAACTCCCTCGGAGTTTAAAATATCGCCTCTTTGCCAGAGCTGAATCCCTTTCTACATTCTATCAGGTGTATGACATTGAAGATGGCCTGAAAACCTTTGACTTCCTGTCACATGACTGTTTGACACTAGTGGTCGGGAACTGGTTTGGAGATGTTGCCATTGTCGATAGGCGCACCCCAGGGTAACGTACCATTGTCTTAAAATACATGAATATGTGTATTATATTTAGCACTTCTCTTTTTCCCATCTTGTCATTGTGTTTAAAGAACAGCAATAACTGAAGAGTGAAATGTAATATTATTATAATCACCTTAATCCAATCCACCCTGTAAATGTATTAGTGTTTCAGACGGGTACAAAGCTTGTCTCAGGTGTTTGTTTTTTAATTTCTCTGCAGCAACTCCCACGAGTCCCTCCACACCCTGGACCCCAAGGGCCTTCGTTGTGTCAGCGTCCACCCTGTACACAAGCAGTACTTTGCAGTGTCGGAGAGCAAGTATGACCCGTCATACTGATTCATTTATATTTTCTCTGGAACAGATTTGATTTGAAAACGTTTTAGTCAGTTCAATTGAATTGCTTGTTTCAGTTGTCGTTCCAGTCTTTCAGTAGCAACAAACTAATGTTTTCTTCTTCTCTGCAGGGTAGTGAGTATTTACGATAGCCGCTGTCTGAAGACGACCAAGAGCCAGGCAGTCTCCCAGCTGCACGGCCACTCTTTAAGCGTATCCAGCGCTTATTTCTCCCCTGGCACAGGGAACAGAGTTCTCACCTCCTGTATGGACAACCAGATCAGGTGAGGCTGACACACCACTTGACGCAAACGTGCTTTACGATGTCTGTTTTGTCATTATAGCTCTAATTAAATGTTTTCACAGGATATATGACACCTCTGCAATGACCACCAACGCTCCCTTGCTGACCTCCATCGGGTACAGTACATGCAATCACTTGAATTTCGCCTCAGTGGAAATAATTATTTTACCCAGGGGGGCAATCAGGAAAGCTGTCCCAATCTTTCAGTGGCACAGTGGCCAATGCATTATAGAGTATTTATTTTCATAAGGCATAAGTAGGGGCTGTGAACTCTCCCATAATACTTAGTTGCCTTGTTTCTAATGTTATTCCATTGTAAGCCAATATCATGACAGCAGGTCTTCCATTGGTCCAAGCAATTTTATCAATGATTGTGTGTCTTCAGTGGAAATAACCACAACAGAGCAAAAGCAGCTGTTACAGTGAGTCCATACAGTAGCTCATAACTAGAAGTGGGTAACTCATTCTTGATCAGGCTGTACGTTAAGTTTTCTGAAATCCTTATTTTGAGACATAACTCACACCCTTTCTTTTCTGAAATGTCATTTTCAGACATGACATGCACACCGGCCGTTGGCTGACCAAGCTGTCAGCAGTGTGGGACCCTAAGCAGGAGGATTGCTTCGTGGTGGGAAGCATGAGCAGGCCTCGGAGGGTGAACGTGTTTCATGAAAGCGGCCAGCTGCAGCACTCTTTCAGAGACGACGACCACCTCACCACCGTGCTGTCCGTCACAGCTTTCCACCCCAGAAGGAATGCCTTACTTGGGGGCAACGCCTCAGGACGCCTGCATGTCTTTACCGACTGAGACAAAGGACTAAAACACAGTTACAATCCGGAGGGAAGAAATGAGCAAGAAACTGTTGTGTCACAGGAAGTCATTAAGGGTGTACAACTCATACCCAGTGGAGAGACATCTCACCTGCTGGAAACTGTTGGAGAGGCCTCCTGTTGGCAGTGCACGTGTCATATACCCAGCTCTAACTAGTCGTGACAACATTGTCTCTTGCTTGTTCTCCCTTATGGATTTCAATCTATGGGTGGGAATCTCTAGAGAGCTGATACAGTATTATCACAATACTTGAGCCACAATACAGTAGCATGTTTTAAGGCAATAAAATGTCAAATCACTTATACTATTTCAGTGTGATTTTCAAGAATATCAATATGTGGTCTTGGATGATACGACTAGAAAAGTGAATAGAGATCACAATACTTGGCATCAACATACTACCACATTGTGTGGTAAAGTATCACAATATTGCACTAAAAATATTTTTTCCTCCCCTAGTTGCAACCAACTACACATGCATTGCTACATTGGGTAGGTAGTCATTCATAGTGTAGTGATGTTCAACATGTAGAAGGGATCAGGTGGGGTTTCTAGCTGTTTCTGCGAAGGCCGTCCAGGTGTGATGTGTTATCGATCACCGCTACTCCGCTAGCTTCAGGTGTTATCGATCACCGCTACTCCGCTAGCTTCAGGTGCCAGGTGTTTGGACTGTCAAGTGGCTGGTGAAAGTCTGCTGTTTTTTTTTTTGCTTACGGGATGAATATTTTTTTTTCCTCTACTCCGTTGTCTGAGTTGCAGGGAAATGGATCACAAATGGCTGTTTGGACTGTAAAAGGTGACAGTAGAAAAGTTATTTGTGTTGGTTTTGTTTTGTCTTCTGTGGTTATTTGTGTTCCATGTTGACCCTGTTTTACAGAAGCCGACCAGTAGTACAAGTAGTTGTGTAAAGCGGTTACCATCTGAAGGAATAAAACTATGTACTGCTAAATGTATGTATCTTAAACAGAATAAAAACTTCTACTTTTTTTTTTTTATGTGTGTGAAGGGTGAGATTAAAAAGCCCAGCTCAATTTTGGGTCTGTCAACGGTAGTGCCATTGTGAACTTTAGATGGCAGTGTTGTCACATAAAAGCACAGTGTGTGTGTTGCCAGGTCTTCCATGAGAAAATGAGGGTGGATCAATGCTGAACTTCCAGACACTGAAAAATCTGACTTTTGGTTCTGATCGACTGTATTTCTTGAGCTAAACTTAAGAACGTGCAGATTTGGGTTTTTTCCCTCCATGTTTAAACTCAAACCTCAATCTCAACAGCCAGATTAGGTGCCAGATGTTAAGAATATATTATATTTATTGATAAATTAATTGAATACACCAGTCTTCAATCTGTGATTGGAAATAAGCAGTCTTGTTCAGAGGTAACAAAATGCAGAACACATGCTTACAGAGACATATCCATATGCATGGCCATGGTACAGGAAGGGAGCTTACAGTAGGAACACAACAGTCCTGTGTACGTAATTCAGTGACATGAACACAAGAGTTGCCTGTCAATGGAACCGTGACCCCCTTTTCACCGTGACTTTGCAATTGTTGTGAAACAGAGTTTAGCAACAAAGTTAAAAAATACTCCATATATTGAACTTGCATCCCATACAGCAAGGTTCACTGTAGTCAGGTAGGTAAAGTATGCTACTTCTGGTGTTAAAAGTGAAATACAAATAGTTCCGCTACCATTGCAGTAAAACCTGTTCTGAAGTCGGGTGAAAATGGGGCTACTGTCTTGAGATGTTCCAGCTCCTCTACACGTACTTCCACAAGAAAAAACAATTTCTAATCTGTCTTAGATGAAGACGAGGAAGAGCACTCTGGGTTTAGTTGCTGGCGTGGCAACAGCTAAACAGGATTTAAATTAACACAAAGTCACACTAGTATCTTTTGAGATCGGTCTCCTGCGCTGCACAGCGGCACCGACGTCTGGAACACTGCCCATCCTTCCCTTCACACATGCATCTACAGGCCCTTTACTTTCTTCCTTTTTCAAAAGGACTCAAAACACTTGCATGTCTAGCAGAGAGCAAAATATCACTTTGCTGTTTAAGGTTCTTCATTTTCATTTCAATATCTATTTTGGTAATTATTGCTCAAATTATGTTGTATAGTTTCTCGTACACATACAAATGAGAATTCAAGGTACATAATACTATTGAAGGTACAAAAAAAAGCCAATTTTCTGCCTTGACTGGCCACTTCCAGTGTTTTCATCACTTCACATCACTTTTCATCTAAACACATCAATCAAGAACCACCTAGCACCATCTGATTATTCATTAAAGCACATACATCAATACGTTAGTTTATCAACTCTGAAAAAACAACCATAAAATATGAGGGATTTGTACTAAATATAAATATATAAAACAGTCGATATGTCTGTTACTCTGACTCCACCCACTTTTAACTCAAGAGGAAAAAATAGACTGAGAATATGTTACTTATACTTCTGGTCGTCTCGTTGTTTTGGAGTTAGAAAATATCACTACTGTACAAATTAAAATAAAAATTTGAGACATTTAAAGCCTATTTATATTTCGAGGGTAGATTATTCCTTTGATACTACAGGGACTCTTGAAACAAACTGCTGTTGAGTAGTAACTTTCAACCTGTGGGATTTAAATTCAGTTTACTGAGGAGAGTTAAGAGCGTCTTCCAATAACTTCCCTTAGCGCCACACACCCTCTACAACAAGCTGCCCATTGGTAGCATATCCTAAACCTTCATCCAATCACTAGCCTCAACCACTCCCTTGTTGCATACAAAGGATTTTTTCTGGGTAATATGTTGTATACCCACTTCCTGCCAGCCTATGAACAAACTGACCTTCTTGGTTTGTGGTTGTAAAGACTTCGACTGACAGGGACGTTACATACAGTAAGGCCGGAGGAGGACAGCAGTCGATGGAAGGATCCATCTGCCAGAAATGTCAGAGACAACAGAGGTTTCTTTGGTAGACACGATGTCAGGAAATTGCAATAGGACGTAAACATGACTTATCTCTACCCTCGGCTATCTCTTGCAAGCGAAAGCTAATCTGAGCCACAGAGCTAAAAACTACATATCCATTGTAAAAAATAATGTTTAAATTCCATTAAAAGTGGTTATAAGGAAATCTCAATATGTTGAGGAGACACTAATTTGTACAAAACAGAAACATGACTTCAATATATTTGGCCTTTACAGATAAACTATGTATGCTGAACACACCAGGGTTGAACAAAGTTAAATGACCGACACTCAACATGGGTCTTGAAGCAAAAACAAATATATTAGCTTTCTTAACTGTATACTATGGGAAAATATCACTAATTTTTATTTTAGAGTGCACTTTACGAAGGTAAAACAACGTCAAATTTCCCACCACGGAAAGGATCTTGGATTTTTTATATTAACAGTATTGCACATTAAGTTAAACTCCCTTCTACAGTCTAGAGCGTGGGATTCAAAAAGCTCACCAACACTTCTCTATCACTACGTTGGTAGCTCACATAGTCCCGTCACCTTCACACATAGGTTTGTAATATTGTAAAAGTTACTACGGCAAACTCACAATTGTTCCTTACACGCAGAAGTTGATTGTAATTACTAGTATTACTCAGCTGCTATTTTGTGAAATCAGCAAACATAACACCTCCATGACATTTACCCTTACAAAGGCTTAGTTTATAGTCATTGGACTATACAAGACGACTTTAATGCTGCTCTAGTGTCTAGACAAAAATAGTAACAGAAGCATCATGAGCACACTGTCGATGGAAGTCTAACGCCTGATCATAAACCAAGTCACAGTCATTACAAAAATAGTCTTTCAAGCCTTCCTGCAGGACAGTGTCTACACCAGACCTGGGTCAAATAGTAGTTGCATCTACTTCTCAGTGTTTGTTTTAACTTGTCTACCGGATGGGAGGTGCATACCACATCAGGACAATTCAGGCAATGTCAGGTAAGTTGTCAATCACTGAAGAATGTACTACATTGATTTTATTGATGAAATTAATTCCTGTCATTGTCTGAACTTTGTTGTCTGTAGCGAGCCCGACTCATCTGCCTGGGTAGGATCAAACAAACCATGACAAATATTCAGGAAATAGTATTTGACTCAGGACTCAGGTTTGGTCTACATTCAAAAAAGTGCCACTTCATTTTCCATTTCACACTTTCTCCAACCTCCAGATACCGGTACAACTCAAGAGAGCACTTTTCAATCTCATAGCAGCCATAATAAGATGTTTTATCATCATGGACGTCTGTTGAAATAAGAGAATGACATGAGCAAGCCTGGCCCCCGTTGCGATTTCTCTCAACACTTTTCTCAAGCCCTCTTCTGCAGTCAGGTCAAACACACACACCCCGACATCTCAGACCATTCTCTGTCTTACATTAATGTTACAACATATAAATTAATAAAAAATAAAGGCAACTGTTGTCTGTGGTTGAAGAATGTGTTCTATCCTTGAGTCTGTGTCAGACTTAGTGTCCCTTTCAGCGTTTAATTAAACCCTGTTGCCGTGACTGTGTAAAAATAAAGTACCTTGAAATGACCTGAATTTCCAAAGTAAAATGTGAGCACTGATTCATTTCCTCGCAGTGATGGTCAAACAAAATTGGGAGACAAGGCTCTTCAGGGGACAGTCCGTGGCTTGTGACAGGACCTCTGTCCTGGGAGAAGCTGGGTTCATGTTCAGATAGGGCTTCCTTACTCTCATCCATCTCTCCTGGCCTGTCTTTATCTATAATTTGTGTCCCAGTGGAGGCCCCTGTTGTTTCATTTAGTCTCTTTATGTTTCACTTTGTCTCACTGATGAGGAAACCTCCCATCCAACGTAACTTACAGGCGAACCAGCGCCGCAGAGGGCAGAAGTACTCAAAGTGGAACTGCTGGAATTCGGGCGTCCGGCGGATGTCCCTCAGGAAGGCAATGTCCAGGTCCGACTCTGTCAGCATGATGAGGAGCAGCAGCAGGGCGAACAGCAGTCCTATGGTGACCAGGAACAGACGTAACACACTGAGGATGAACTTGTTCAGCTCCTCCACGTCGCTAGGAGGTGACGCCCTACTCTTACCCCTCCGCAGCCCCCTCCGGCCGGGCCCGAACTCCGCCGCCTGCCCCTCCATCGACGTCCCCGCCTGCCGCTCCTTCTCCTCCTCAATGCTGCAGGGAGAGCCGTTGGGGTGGCGTGCCACCTGCCAGCTCCATGCTGTGTTCAGCCACTGGCGTAGGCAGCACGCTGTCTGAGGGGCTGTAGGCCTCATCGGAGATGACTGCCGACGCGCCTGCCTCGCTGCCATCCACCATCTGGCCCCGAGAACGAGGCATGAAGGAGTCGCCATGGGAGACAGAGCGCACAGGCGTGGAGTGAGCGCTGTCTCGAAGGGACTCCAGACCTGGAAGCAGCACAGAGAACAGTCAACATACAACTACAATACAAGGGCAAAAAAGATATTCTGTAATTGGTCTTTATTGTTGCAATGTATTTATATTTGATAATAATCTACTTGTTACATGTAAATAATCAATGTCCAATAGCAGTATAAGGTCCATCTCCAGTTAACATTTTGTCCCTTGGCCCTGAAGGAGAAAGGGGCTTTTATACCCCTGCTGTATGTAAATGTTAAAATATCACTCGATATCTATATTATATCGAGGGAAGCTGAGAATGTAAGAAATACTGTAGAAAATGAACACTACAATACACATTACACACAGTACACATTACACACTACAATATACACAGGGATACGACACCTGCGTACTACCAAACTTCACGGTTTACAGCAACAAATCATTTTCTACAAATCATATCTGCACTGAATTCTCATGTTACAAAATGAGTATTGTGACAATGCAACTATGAACCTTCACACCCATGCCTCGTCCCCTCCTCCCCTTCTCGCAGATGATGTCACACGACAGGAGAACATACGTCTGGGTTCTTCTATTAGTTTGCAATATTTAAGCTATAGCTATCTTTATATGATCATCATACAGCACACACATGTACATACATACTATGTGTGTATGTAGTATAAGTTCTATTAGTAAACTCACATTTCTGAATGGTCCATAGAAGACATTTAAGGGCCTCTGATCAACTGGGGCGCCAAAAAGCTGAGATCTCATTCACCTGCTAATTCTACAGGTTATACGTCATGGGACTGTGCAGAACCTGGACTTGTTCTTACATTTGAAGAGGCCTAAGGGGAAATAATGTTCAGCTGGAGTTGAATTAGTCTTAGCAGAGATCCACTCAACCTCTTTTTTGAGCCTGGCTTGCCAGGATGCCAGAGTACTCAAAACATGATGCTCTGCTGAACACTGTGCCAAAATGTTTTAGTTCGATGTGGCCAGAGGGGGAAAATGTTTCTGGAGTGCCACCGTGTTCACGATGACTGGCTTGTCATAACATATACTCAAGACACTTGTCATGTAATCCACGTCTAAATGAAATACGTCCGAGTGGCATTGGGTGTCGTCTCCTGCATTCCCCTAAGGTAAACATGCAACACAAGAAGAGCTTCCTCTAAGAACTCCCCTATTACTCTTACTCAGATCTCCCTCGATCCTAATGGCTTCCAAAGCTGTTCCCTGGAAGCTCAACACACCATGAAACCTGTTAAGGTCTGATATCCACTGTAATGGTCTTCAACTACATACTAACAGACAGTTCCTCATTTTTATGTGATGTTCAGAGAATCACATGTTTTGCTATCCATTAGCCACAGAAACATCATTATATCACTAAGCCACCACTAATGCTGAATGAATCCGTCATTAGGACAACCCACCCAAACTAAAGGCTTCCAAAGCTGCTCTGTTCAAATCCACCAGCCAAAGTAGTACACTCCATAATCCTGCATGATGAAAGCCAGCCTGTTTTTTTTTTACCTGCAGAGCTGTCTGGTCGGCTGTAGCCGTACCCAGCACCGTAGACCTGGGGTGGGACGCTCAGCCCGGAGGAGGCCCTGGAGCTCTCCCCCGACTCGGACCCAGAACGGGAGGAGGGCCCCGGGAGGGAGGGCCCCGGGAGGGAGGGGAAGAGAGGCATGGCCCCCAGAACCTTGCCCAGAAGCCTGGGTCCCAGGGACAGCACGCGCACCTTCACATCGCGGTAGCAATGGTTGATCATGCGCAGGTGAACGTTCACCTTGGTCTTGATCCGAATCAGGCACTTCACCATGGCTGTGCTATGCTACTTCACTACTACCGTACAACCCACCTTTCCTGCTCTGCTTTCTTGCTCTCTATTTCTTTTTCTCTGCCTTTCTCGAAGCTCTCCCTCGTCCCTCTATCCCTCTGCTGTGTGTTTTGTCCCTGACTGTGGTTGGCTATGCAGCCCTCTCTAAGCTAGGGTGAATTCCCATATGCTGGCAGGAGGGCTGACAGAGTGACGGAGAAATAGACACACTGACAGAGTGAGAGACGAGGTCCTGGAATGTGGTTCACTAGTTCACCTCCTCCCCGCTGCTGCTGGTTGTGACATACATGGCATGGCCCTGACAGAGGAAGCTATTTTCAGGCTGGGATATTATTACCAGTGGAAATACCAGTGCAGACAGAGCAACAGGACAACCAACACACAGGGCCTTTGTTTCAGTGTTGCGGGGTGCAATGCCTCTTAGTTGATGACAGCTGGGAGCTAGTTTGACAAAATACCCTTTTTGTTGTGAAGTGGCGATGCTGGAAGTTTATTTATTTAGTTGTTTTATTTTATCCAGGCAGGTCAAGTAAGAAGAAACTGTTACTGGAAATGATGGCATTGTCTAAAGGTTAACAGCCTATTGAAGGAGAGAAAGGGTTGACTTAATATGATATGTATTGACTTGTAGCGACAGGAAGTGCCCTTTAAAAACTGACAAGGTGACTTTCTCCTGTCAAAATATATGTGTGAGGCCAGTGGATGGCTACTACTCCTTCTCTCTCTGTGTGTGTGTGTGTGTGTGTGTGTTTGTGTGTGTTTGTGTGTGTGTGCATTTGAGAGAGAGCAAGCACGCAATAGCAAAAGAGCAAGAGATATCTCACTAAGTACAGAGAGAGTGACTGACGCACACAAGTGTGGTACTGTTCACATGGAAAGGCACTTTGTTTACTTCTCTATGAAAGATATAGTTATTTGTGTGTGTGTGTGTGTGTGAGAGAGAGAGAGAGAGAGAGAGAGAGAGAGAGAGAGAGAGAGAGAGAGAGAGAGCGAGAGGTTAAAAAGGCCCTAGAATATTAGGGATGTGGGCACGTCACACATCCTGGCTTAGCTTTTAGAAAATATCCCATAATACAAACCCTGACCTCAGTGCTTTGAGTAATCAATGACCCAGTTTGGTAATGAGAATGAAAACTCCCTTTGAGGGAGCAGCCAACAAGCTGTTTCACACACGTTTTATTAAGCTGTGGCCTGCACTTGTTTATATGCTTGCTTGTGTGTGTGTGTGTGTGTGTGTGTGTGTGTTTACCCTCCATGATGGAGATGTGTACAGCTCTCCGTCGGGTCCTGGGCACGCTGGTCAAGCGAGGGCCGTGTGTGATGGACGGACAGCTCCTACTAGGCACCAGGCCAGCCCTGGACACACACACACACACACACACACACACACACACACACACACACACACACGTGTAAACCATTGATAACACAAACCCCAGTTAAAATTATACAAAGTTGACTGCAGACAAGATTACACAAAGGTCTGACCTGTGAATCTCAGGGGGGTCTCGCTTAATTTTGGCACTTTGTTCCATCACCTCCTTTGCAACTCTTCCACTGAGAGGAAAAACAAAAGCAACAGTCAGGAAAAAGGAAATCTACTCATCTGTGATTCACAAAAAACACACCTACAACTGTAATGCTGCTACTATTAAACACTGCATTGCCATTGGCCCATTGGCCATGTGTTGAACATCTTCAGCCCAGGTTCCAGGCTCATTAAAGTATACCACTACTCTTGTCATGGAGACCCATAAGATAAAGACCCATGGCTCACTTTGGGTCGCCTCTCATGGTGGCAGTCCATGTGCTTCATATTTATATACGGTCTCTGTCTAGAATATGATGAATGTACTTAGTCGGCAAACCCTGACGCCGTGATTCCATACCTGTATCTAAAGCGACTACCCTTGAAGAAGAGATTACTACTGGACACAGTGCGGACCTGACTCGACTTCTCCAACCTGTGAGTGGATAGAGAGAGAGATGAATTGAAAGAAAATAAGAAAGTCATGAAAAATGCCAAAGACTTGTGAGAAAACGTTTAGAAGTGATGTGACTCACTTGAAGAAGGCCTGATTCTCAACTCCACACTTCCACAGGTGCTTGCAGGACTCAGGAGTTGGTGCAAAGTACGTCAGTATGATCTTCTTATCCTGTAATGAGTCCATTATATAGCTGGTGAGTGTGCAGAATATGAAGAATACCTTCCTAATACTGCGTTAAAAGAATCAATAATGGGTCACAGCTTCCACCTGGATTCGCCTGATCAGTTTATGTGTTGAAGGGAGCGGGTCTTATGAATCTTTTGTACAATCAGTGTACATTGCTGCTGCAGTGGATCACTACTCTGAACACTTTACAGCCCAATCAGAGGTTGTAGATTAAAGCATCTCCTGGGACACTGCCTCCACACGTCTGGATGTTTGTTTCTGTTCTTTTCATTGAATTGAAAACATTTTTCACTCTCAGATTGACTGAGCACCTTATAAAAAGGCAATGTGATCCATCAGCAAAAGCAATTCCCACAGTCCTGTACTATACACTAATCAAATCACAGGCTGTGGCTTTAATGTGCTCCTTTGTCTCTCAAAGCCAACACATCTTAACACATCTTTTTTCCAGTCATTTCTCATTTACTTCCCTATTAAGGAGAGATGACACCATCTCCTCAGCGGCAGCTTCTCCATGCATAAAACAAGGTTACACTCATTTCAGATTTCCAGAGGCTAGAAAAGGCGACCGCTTCAATAATGCATCCACCTACCTCCTTCTGGTTTGCATATACATGGAATGTCTTTGCTTCGAACTTGAGTTTGGTCACCTCCTCCCTGGGTTTGAGATACAGAGAGGAAGACAGGGAGGGTGAGAGAAAGAGAGAGAGAGAGAGAGAGAGAGAGAGAGAGACAGAATGAAACAGACGGAGACAGCGCGAGAGAGAGCGAGAGAAAGACAGAAGGGGGAGAGAGGGAGACGGGAGAGACAGAGATGGAGGAAGGTGGTAAAATATTCATTGCGACCGGAGACAAATTATGGGACCGACTATGTTTAACTTTCTATGTTGAAAAGTCTAGACAAATGGATCGGACTCACAAAAGTGACAAGAGCAAACTGCAAGACAACAACAGCAGATTTCCAGACGAGCACAACCCTGCCTCTACAGCTAACTCTCTAGTGGAGGGTGTAGACAGATGCCACGGAGAACATCTGGGCCTGCTGCGTCAGAGACACATTACTGTTTGCTGTTTCTAGCTGGGGTAGCGTTGGGAAGATTAACCTTCCACATGTCATCCATCACAGACTACTGATGACTTTCTGTCTCTTTTGGACTGTTGTGCCTTCAAATTCACAGTTAAATGCAGCTAAATGAACAATGTATTTACTATTTACAGACTGTAACTTTAAGACTGTTATCATCACAAACAAACAGTTCATCATTTCTCATTATTATTTCAAGACGTGTAAAACCATCGCTGTCGATAATCACACACTGTTGCCTCCAAGCATGTTTCTAAGTAATCGTCTACTTTTTAACAATATATTGGTAATCTGATTACTGTGTTTTCATAGTAACTGTAATGAATTATTGTTACCATTGTTGTAATCCTATTTATCTTGCTCCCCAACACTGGTGTGAATCCTGCATTGTACAAGCGTTAGGAATGTCACATTGACTTTATTAAAAGTCAATTCAATGTGTTGAGGATGAAAGTTTTCTCCCCTGAGTTAAAGCGGCTCGTTGTTTGCTGGCCCATTACATGAAGAAATTAGCCGTTGTTTGAAACTTCAAGTGACTACTAAAAGCTCTGGATGCAGGGAGGAGAGGATGTGGGAGTGTTTTGAATTGCACACATCTCAATGGTAGGAATCTGCTACCTATCTCTTCCTCCCTTTTTAGGGCCCTTCACATGTCTCTTCTGGGCTATTACAATTGAATCTAATTTACAAGGAAACTCGCTCCACACACACACGCACACACACACACACACACACACACGGGCCCTTTCATTTGAATGTGTTTCATTAATTATTAATTTCATTGTGTCCATCTCCTCTGTGGTTTTCTGTACTCACCAATTGAGGAAATGAACCCTCCTGTTCCCTTGGAGCACAGTGAACCCAAAAGGAGTGAAAGCCAGAAAAGCTGGGTTGCCAGACACATCCTGACACACACACACACACACACACACACACACACACACACGCACACACACAAACACAGAAGAGACAGAAATTAAATAAAATCTATCATTATTTCTAATAACATCAGGATGGAAAATAACAATGAGATTTTCTTACATATTTCCTAGTGAATAACAAAGTTGACACTGCAGCCCATTATTCCAACATCAGAGTGTAAAAGCTTTCTTGATCTAAATTACCTTAACATCATGATCTCCAGCTAAATCAGGATTATGTCATGATCTTGCCACATAGATCATCTCACACAATTTAAAACATACAGATGAAACGGATCTTTAAGAGTTAACTAGGATTGCAAGGTTATATTGATGTATATTGTATATTACACATGAAAACATGAACTCATAAATACATACGTCCTCATAAATATAGAGGATACTTGTTTTCATGAGTAGGCTCCACCTTGCATGGATGAGGGTCAACTCCATACGTCTCCAGCATCTGAGCCTTCTGAAGGAAGTTGAGCTCGGACGTTTCAGGAGTCTGTCCTCTGGGAGGAGAAACAATAAGTCAGTCCACCGCGGCCTATCAGTTACAAACCCTGTAACATGTAAGTCAAGGCAGTTATTTTTATGTCATTTCAGCTTTACTAGGTAGTTGACAGTGGAGGGTGACAGGAAACATGGGAGATACTGCAGGTAGCAGACAACACACAACAAAGGTTAGATGTTTTGGGTTCAAGCAGAGAGCCCCCACCCTGTTTAAGTTCACCCTGAATACCTCCCATCTCCAGGGGCAGTGTTGTGTAGCTGACCCTGCACTCTGACCTCCGAGTGGCACTCACAAAAACATAAGGTGGACCTGAACCCCTGACATCACAAGCACATGCACACCGTAGCCCGTCGATGCATAAGTCCAGTATGCCCAAAAGCCCTATTTGTTTATCTGAAAATATAGAACATCTATCATTTGGCGTCAAGATGTAAAAGAAACCACAGAAATGATTTGGGAATAAATGGGCAGTGTAAATAATGAATGGACCCCAGGTGGCCCCGTTTGAATGTGTAGTAGAAAATGAACGTTTGCCCGGGGAACCTGGGCCCACTAAAATGTATTTGTACTCCTGTGGGGCCCCACTAGAGAAAGACTCATGACCCATTTTTGGTCCCGACCCAGAGCTTAAAACCTGTTTCTGAGTGTGCAGGCACACACACGGTGTCTTGTTTTGTTAGAAATATTGTCTTCATGCAGCACTCCAGTGGACGGTCCTTGAGGCCAAACCAATCTTAAGTTGCAACTTCTTTTCAAAGGGTGAGCCAGTTTGTTTGAGCAACTTTCTGATGCTGATGAAGAATGTATCACTGCAACATGTTCAATCTGACTAATGAATGACGCCAAAGCTCATTTTTCCAGGGTGCTGGAAAAAAAAGCTTTTGACAGCCCAAAGCTTAAGAAACTACTGACCTTGCCTGTTGATAAATTGGTGGTATGAGTAACGTTCTCACAGCTGCTGCACCAGAACTGGCGTATTGACGAACGGAAACGAAGGATTAAAAAAATAACAACTACAAAATCCAGCTTTTTTTCTACTTTCAACCATTAATGGAATAGACAGGTATTATCAACCTAGTCTGACTCAAATGGAGAACAGAGATCTCTATTTCCACTCCATAGATGGTGATGGTTTCTTTGCACCATTCCTTTGCCACACCTACAACTCAGTCCTTGTCCCCATAGTTTTGAACGTCCTGGCAGAAGGAATACAAATGCTCTCTGGATTTTCCCCCCCCATCTTTATTCTAATGTAAAATGGCTTCAGGCAAACCTTCCTCCTGTGCTGGCAGTGCTAAGGCACGTGAGGAGTCTGTTGCCAAACAAGATGGTGGAAATGAGCACTAGAGGGCAGTGTAGGATAAAATCTACAAGGATCTGTGTCTACAGAGTGAGATATTCTGTTGACAGGCAAGGGTGACCCAGGTTAATCACAAACTACTGAAACAGCACAGTAGAGTGAAAAAGTAACCACACACACACACACACACATACACACACACAGAGTAATACATCAAAGGAATAGAGTGAATAGTCAGCATATAACGCAGCTATGAAATTACATACCTATGGTGTCTCATATCACATCTCAATATCTACTTTCATGCTGACTGAGATGTCCGTTGCTGGTTGAACTGACACAAAAATGAATTTTATTTCCTAACCATTTATAACAGGAAATATCCTGCATGGGATACGTTAAAGGTTACCCAGGTAAGATTTTCTCTAAATATATTATTGTTAAATGAGTTGTGGTAGCAACCATTTGGCTACGCTCTCCTTTCTCACTGCTTTTGATTCAGAACTTTTTATCCCACCATAATGGAAAGTTATGAATTGCCTACGAGTCGTACCTATTGCATCATTTACCCACAATCATGCCCTCTCAGTGGTCAGCTTAAGAGATCTGGCCCTATATGATCAATTCATATAAGATATGACAAGAGTTAGGCGAGCCTGTGTGAGGGACTGCACTATGGTGGCTGTGGGAGTGAACCTGAAGGAGAACACAGGGACTTGGACAGGTGTCACGTTACATCAGCTCAGTCTTGTGGATATCAGCGATCCGCCGCTCCAGCCTCTCCGAGTGCTTGGGGAAGAACTGGAACTTGGAGCTGTAGCCCTCCGGGTGTTTCCCAGGGTCGTAGTCACCGATCTCAGCTGGGAAAGAGGAGCACAGGGGACAAAGTAAAACTTAACTTCCACACTTTGGGAGGAGCTATTGTTAGACTTGGCCTAAAACTACCTTTTCCATGATTAAAACCAAAACCCAAACCCAAATATATACTTTTTTTCTGAGAGACACCTGGGACATCGTCAAGGATCCCTGATGGATTTGCGCACCACTGGCCTAGCTCAGAGGTCTTGAGGGCTCAGTCTGTAATAGTAGTATATAGTAGACAACACTGCAGGGTGCTCAGGGGTGCTGAGAGATCGTTTTAATGTCCTGAGTTTAATAGACGTCCAGTGGATCCAGCGTTTACGTATGGATAGGGGCAGAGCCAGATCGCACAGCCGTCATCGCTCCTGTGTCACTCCAGTTAACAGTGCCCTCTCTCCATCCTGACGCCAGGTGCTGCGTCAGCCAGACAGGGAGTCCAGGGACGATGTAAGAATATCTCAAGCCTGACGGAGATCTTTATACAGGGCTCCTATACCTTTTTCTAATCAAATTCCATGACTCCCAGACTATTCCATGACATATAGCACGATTTCCAGTCTATGTTGCAAATGTTCACGTGAAATATCTGATCTGAATGTCCCAGGTCTTGTTTCTGGCTATAACTATTACTTAGGACCGATACTATCAGGACATTTCTGATTCCTCAAAGGAACGAGCAGCCAAGCTTGACATTAAATATATCTCTGGTTGGAAAAAAACAAAAAATCAACAAATTTCCAAGACATTTCCAAAACTATATGCACATGTTCCATTTTCCACAACTTTTCCAGGCTTGGAAAACACAATTTTTTAATTACATTTTTTTCCAGGATTTCCATGACTGTAGGAACCCTGTCTATAGTACTGATTGGACACATCAAACAACGTACTGTATGTACTGGCCCGGCACTGACACACAAAGAAGGACAGTTCACATCGTATTGGGTGGCTTTCCAAACATCATAGGTGTCATCAACTGCATGCATGTGAGCACCAAGGCACACAAACAAATGATATAGTAATTATAGTTATAGTAAACAGAAAACACAACGTTCCAGGGGACACTCATTTGATACGTGATGCAGACATAACAAGTGTTTGCACACAGTTTCAATGCAATGAGCAATTGGCAAGTGGCTTGTCAGTAAGTTGCAATTAAGAAACTCTTGATATAAAATCTTTCAGTGAGCTCTGATAATTCATACTAGCCTTAATCATTTCAGAGTTTGTAAAGCACATTTTATTATGTCCATATCCAATTAATGACCCAAGGGCAACTGCCATTTCAATCTTTGTGATTTTCAGCAGAAAGACATGAAAAGGAGAAAAGACCATGGCCCTATTTTCCACCATACCAAAGGGAAGGAGAGAAGCCAAGGTTTTGATAAACCTCAAGTCTGATTAGGAACAGCTCTGACGTTTGGATCTCAATCTGCACAAGACCTGTGAAATGTAAGTGGTCTGAATCAGGCCAGAGTGAAGAGTAAAACAACATAAATCTAAACTATTATTACTGTAAAATAACACAATCTCAATCTCACTCCCAGTTTAGCTCTCCAAGACCTTTTTAAAGGATAATTCTGTTTTTTTTTACAACCTGGAATCAATTTTTCTATATGCAGCATCAGACCATTTATTTTTAATAGAAATCTTATCAATGGAAAGAATCTTGGTATTCAACTGCTCAATCTATCAGCGTAGAGCAAAAATGTGCCGTGACTTGACAAATTCTGTTTTCACAATAGATGTTGTGTTTTAAAATGGAGGTTAAACATTACAGCTTGAAGCTCGTTCTTGTTGCAGGTAGGAACACAGAAGCATTAGAGTCTGGAAGAGAGGGAAAGGCTGGCTGGCTGGTCGGCTGGCTGGCTGGCAGGGTGTGTGACAGGGGAGCTGTTCCTAAACGTGGCTCGGCCCCCTGCATGCCAATGAGCCTTGTCAACCAAAGGGGCCTGTCAGTTGAAAACCTAGCATCTCCTAAAAAAAAGGTCAAGTTTCACTAAGAAACGGGCTCATTTCCTCACTGATGTCCCTTACTCACCATTCAACAAGAGTGAAGGGCACAAGTCTGCACTAGCAGCCTGTGGCCTTCAACTGCTTAACACACACATCTAAGCTTGCACAGAGAAAACACACAAGCAGACATGATTGCACATTTGCACTTACCCACACAGTCACAAACATGTGCATGTATGCAAGTACGTACACCCAAACACACACACACACACACACACACCCAAACACACACACACCCACACACACACACACACACACACACACACACACACACACACACACACACATACACACACACACACACACCAAAACATAGAACGCAGCTGGCTATACATCTGGCAAATGTTTATCAACTGGCCAAGGTTGTGTGGAAATCATATGACTGAGAAGCCTGCAGAGGGACATTTCTATTCAGTACTCTCATGCTGTTGCTGCTCTCTCTCTCACACACACACACACACACACACACACACACAAGGCACCATTATTGTTGTATTTATTCATTTGATTGATAAATTGATTTATTCATTCATGTATTTCTGTCCTCCACAGTTCCCGGCACTGTGGATATTAAACTTGCCCTTCTACTACTAAGCAGCCTCCCTCACTGGCCTGCCAACATGCAGGTCAAGGTCATTCCCATGACGTGGTTGAAATTCTATGGTAGACAGCTGTGTCAAAGGAGATGTTATGTGGGTACATTACAGTCATGTAACAGACGCTTCTATCCAAAGCAACATACAAATTAGAACTCAAAACTATTACTACTACTAATAATAATAATACTAAGTGAAAACAACCGTAGCACCAATAACATACTTGTGAGCACCTGTGAGCATCTTGGCAAACAAACTGTTTTTATATTAAAAGAAAAAGTCTCCCAGTTCAACTGAAGACAGCTGCAGCACGAGCAGTAACTTACCTATGAAGGTTACTACTGCAAGTATTTCAGACAAGCGCAGTTCAACAAGGACCTAATGAAAATACTACAGTCTCCTAGACATCAGCGCATGTAGTTGCTGTAGATGTAGCCAACAAAAAAAAGAGAGAAATGGCAAATGGACTGCATTTATCCAAAGTGCTTTACAGTATATGGCTCTCATTCACACTCACACACCGATGGCAGTGAGCTACCATGCAAGGAGCTGGTCTGACCATTGGGAGCAATTTGGGGTTCAGTGTCTTGCCCAAGGACACTTCGACATGCAGACTGGAAGAGCCGGGGATCGAACCTACGATCTTCTGAGCGGAGGCCAACCCGCTCTACCTCCTGAGCCACAGCTGCCCGAGAAAACTAACAACATTTACAATCAAGCTTTACCTTGCAGTATGTAGGCAGCCAACAGAGCAGCGTCGGATGTTTTGCACAGGAGGCGGCCATGGTACAGATCCCTCTTGATTTGCAGGAAGACTAGATATCTGTGGAAAAGAACACAGAAACACTGATTCAAGTCATCATCATATAGATAGGACTGATAGGGCGTGTTTTCCCTTTCCTAACAACACTCACTGTGGATGTTTACAATCTAAGATGTCCCTGGCACCATACAACATTGAGGATACAGGCATGGTTTATAAGTTATTTAGAGAGGGGTTGTGGAGAAGAAGGCTTGAGAATATTTGGTAAATGAAGGCCTGAGGCCAAGTGCAGTGGAGTGTGTGTGTGTGAGTGTGTGTGTGTACGTGCATGTGCTCCTGCTGCTTGCCTAGAGACACCAGAGACCAATGTGTAGCGAGAACAGCAGCAAAGCTCACAAACACAGACAGACTTCTTCTGATCTGTGTCTCCTCCCTTAATTGGGACCTTTTGCTTCCTGATTGTCACACAGATAGTGAATTCTCACTTTGTTCTGCTACAGCACGAGCTTCAAGGCTTCCTGTCAGATAAATTCATCCCAGTCATCCAGACCCACCCAGGTCCCTTGAACCTTCATTTTACTGCAGTGCGCACTGACTTCACCTGGATGCACTTTAATAGTATCGTTAATGAATGGATGGAAAATGAGTCTTTTAGTCATCTCAATTAATACAGAACTTTTCACCTCACTCAGTTGTATTAGACTGGACTTTTAACCACTTCAATTCCATTCTGCTCACTAGAAAAAAAATGCACTTGGATATGCACATGGATAATCCACTTGGGTAGCCTGGGAGTCATGACCTGTTAACCCACAATTCATCTGGGCATGGGGAATGCTGTTGACTTAGTGTGTAAGACACAAAGACATTTGCCAAGTTGTGTAAGTTATGTATGAGAGTGTAGAGGGAATACTGTAAATAGCGCTTAGTATAGCGCTTTGTTCAAGTCTGTTCAAGTTGCAAAAACGTTAAATGTTAAAGCTTTGTGTTTTTCCAGTTCCTTGAATTGCAGATTTACATGACCCTTTATGTGCTGAGTAAAGTGCATGACCTTTGGGCCCGTTCAAATCCATTGAAACCATTGAATTACTACAAGATTAATGTGTAGAATTTGAGAAACGAATGCATGATTGCCAATTCTTGCATGCAAGGTTTTCATTAGGCATCAGGGACATGGAATGTGTTGCCTACCTTGAGGCAGAACTAATCATTTAGAGAACTGGTGATATGATTGCTGGGTTGGGCTGCGGTCCACTGGGAGCCAACAAATCTTCTGGTTTCATCCACTGTGTTCAGAGAATGCCCACATCTCAACTCTTCCACTAGCATTCATTTCATACGCCTGTGATTCTGCTTCTCTCCAAGCAGCAAAGCAATAAATAGTACAGTAGCATTAAGCATCGTTGAAAATGTCAGAGAAGAGTCAGTCCGTGTGGGAATGCACCAAGCCTTTATATATTAGAGTATGCAGGAGATTCCTCCTTTCTTCCTTCCTCCTGTCTTTGTGGGTATTTGTGTTTATGTGTTTTCATTTGTGTTTTGTCATCTGTGTATGTGCTTGTCATACTTTATTGATCCCAGAAGGGAAATTTTATTTTTGCTTGCTGAACCCAGATCGTCCAATTGAAGGACAGTCTCTCTAACCACTAATCCACCCTGCCACCCCATTGTGTATACGTGCACGTATAAATGAGCGTGCAGGTGTATGTGTATGTGTGTGTGTGTGTGTGTGTGTGTGTGTGCGTCTGTACAACATGCTGCAGTTGGAACAGATGGCGGAGGATGGTGAAGCTCTCCCTTGCTGGAGCTCTGAGATATGAAGAAGGGCTGCGAATAAGAGATTTGACTGCATGGCAACCGGTTGAGGGATACGATTTACAGGGATCTCTGTGCTCAGTAGCGTCTCTGGCTTACTCCTCGACCACAGTTTGTTTGGCTGTCACGAATGCCACACATAATACAGTGGTGGTGCAGAGCATCCTGACATTACAGCTTATGAAAAGGGAAATACGCAAATCCCCCCCCACACAGGCTCGCTGTCAGGTTCTTGACACTGTTATGAAATTGAAGTTATGCACTTTCTTTTGTAGCTGTATCTCTTTCAAGATCATGCCCTTCCAATATTGAAGGAAATAAGGATGGCTACAGACCTATAAACAATAAAATTCCCTCTTTAGTTCAAACAAATAGTCATGGTGGGATAGTTCAAGAAGCATGTGCAGACACTGACATGCACATAAACACACAAGTAAGCTTTGGTCCCATTTTATGATGTTTTCTGAGTTTATGATGTACTTCTACATCTTGCGTTTAATATCCCCTGTAAATTTGACTTGACTGTCTGATTTATCATGAACTGGGAATCTTTCAGTCCTGTCTCTGGTTCACCCCTGAACACTGAAAGTGCATTGTTGATGTACTGAAAGGACGCTCTCATGCAAAGTCAGACAGGCTTCCTAATAACCTTCTTAAAACTATGCTAAGCTGTAATACTACTACTACTGCTAATAAAAAGAATAACACACACACAAATAAATAAAACATTTATATAGCATTTATCTAAAAGCAGAGTTGAACTGTTTTACAAAAGGCATAAAAACAAGAAGAGGAATAGTAAAATATAGTAAAATATATGTGACCTGGTTTTAAGAGACGGGGACAGTAAATAGAGGCAGAAGGATGGTGAGACATCTCCTGTGGTTCAGAAATAACCTGAAGGCTGTCTCCATGACCCCCCCACCCACACCTGCGGTCATTTTATATCTGCCATTTTGTGTCATTTTTTGTAGCATGCGCTCTTTTCAATTAAATTAGGGATGCAAAATGGTGCACGTGAAAGCAAACCACTGAAAAGGCATAAAGATGCAACTTCCCTCAACTTATTCTACTTTCATCCACACTGTAACACACACCCAGCCACCTTTTTTCTGTTTAGATGTTAATGGAAATTCTAGTGTATCATTGAGAATACCGTGGAGAGTGACAGGAGCAATGGAAGAAAGAGAGGGTACAGACATGCAGCGAAGGTTGTCGGACTCAATCTCACAAGCTCATGAGTACATGGAATGTGCCCCGGGCCCACCGAGCGTCTGGAAACCTTACCTGGTGATTTCCTCTTTCAGGGCAGCAGGGTCAGGTGGGTAAAACTTCACACGCAAACACATGGTGAACGGAGGCTGGGCTGGGGACGAAAAGCAAAGGTTTGTATTTTGATAGCATCATAATTTGTCGCCACTTCTATTCTTCATGCACTTTAACCCATCCGGTCTACTGATCTAGTCAGATTTGGAAATAGTGGATATAACCATTCAGTAAAAATAAAATAGTGGGCACAAATTGAACAAGCATGTTAAATGAACTACTTACATTTCATTTGTTTGGCAATTGACTTTGTAAACTCCAACCAATGCTGAAAGGCAAAGAGAGAGAAAGTGAAAAACACGTGATAGTAAAGATCAGCATTTTGGAAACTGAATCTTTAGCTGCTAAACTAACAATCTGGGGCCAGATTGCTCAGCAATGGAGCATGATGAGTGGTAGTCTGTAGCTGGGAGGCATACTAGGGCTCCTCTCGCTTTCCTTGCCTCATGTTTATTTAGACTCGCTCCCACCCAGTCACAGAGAAGAGATGAAAGAAATCTGGTTGGAAGATAATCAGAGAAGGCTGTTTTCTGTCAGAGTGCTAACCACCAGGAGGAGAAAACTGTCTCTAGTGAGTTGAGATAAGGACATGTGTTGACAACAGTCTTGCACTAATATGTTGACAATACAATAGTTGTGCAATTATACTGACGCCATGTTGATTTTTTTAGCTTAACTTTTTTTTTGCCTGGCTTCACATTCATAAAGTTACACCTTGAGGAGCTGCCCAGTAAAATTGTTCTTCTACTATGAGCAGCTACTGAGAGGGGAGAGGGTTGCTTATTCACCCATGTGATTTCACACAGCTGTATATATTTATTTATTTACTGACAATTATAATAATCAGGTACAATAAAAGCAATGTTTTGGAGGATGTCATCTGGTAAAATCAAGACTTACAAAGCCCTTCAACAGATTATTGTAGCACATTTTGTGCAAATAGTGCACCCCAAATAGTCAATGTCAAGTTCTCCAACTGAAAAAAAGTATGCCAAGTACTGCCAATTGATGCATACTCAAAATTAGGCTCTCATACCTGGTGTGAAAAAAAATGCTATGTATTTTTTGTTTGACAATGTTAAACATCTCACACAGTCTTCACCCGTTCTCACAATTCTCTGCTGTGAGGCAGGACGGCGCTTGGTCTGAACTACTACAACACAAAGATGGTAAAGAATCCACAAAGAGAATGGAAGCCTTGGACTCATTTATTATCCTGTTCACAGTTCAAAAGTGCAAGATCATCAAATGCTCAGTTCAAGACCTACATTAATATTTGACCTCTTTGACTGATATTCATGATATTTCAGTCAGAGCCTCTTGCCTGTTTGCACAACCGACCTGTGAGCCCAAAAACACTCATTAGACCAGGAAGACCTCAATACTCCCCCAACATCCTTAGAGAAACGTATCCGGCTGTGCTTCTGTATCTGAGACTATCTGAGACACTAATCCCTATATGCTCTACCTGATGATCCACAGGCTCCACTAACCTGAACGAGGTGGTGAATATTGACTGGGACAAAGACGAGGGATGCACACAGAGTTACAGACTGAGGAGAGCTGTTTTAAGCAAGTGGCCACAAATGATTTCTTATCCTTGCATCAGCTGTCTGGCGTTCCCTAAGAGCGCTTTAGATTTGCATTTGAATAGCTTATCATCTTCAAAAAGGCAGATAAAACCACACTATCTCTGTGACGCAAAACAGCTCCGATGCAAACATGGAATTTAGAAAAGTTTCTGAGAGGGAGACGTGTCGCTCGCCATTTCCAGATTCTCTGAAACCAGACTGGGAATAAGATGATGGTTTCTGTTTCATGTCTCTGGAAACAGCTGCAGCAGCTGCCTGACTGTTTTAATGGCTTGCATTGTCAAAAAGTAAATTTCTCATGAAAAACGTCGCCATTCTTTGTTTGATGCCTATGAATTTTTCATATTATTCAATATATTTGTGCCCTGAGGTGGCAAAACTTACTTGGGATAATAAAAGGCTCTAAAAGACTCGAAATACATGGAAAAGACCACAAACTGACTTTCAAGCAACAGCATCACTGTGGTATTGTACACAAATTACCAATATAGTTACAATTTTTAGCAAATGTTTCTTAATTTCATTGTCAAATTTAATAACATAGTTTTAATGTTAAAATTCAGCACTGTTGAGAGAGAGAGAGAGAGAGAGAGAGAGAGAGAGAGAGAGTTTGTCATTTGTCATGGAGAAGACATAATAATAGCAGCGAGGGGAGCCAAATGGAGGGAAAGGAAAAAGAAAAGCTGCAGAGATGATAGAAGGAACGGCAGGAAAATCATAAGTCATGGAGTGACAGAGTGACACATCACCGCTGTCTGTCCTGTGGGCACTCTTCCAGTTCGATCGAATCCAATTCAGTTGAAATTTTGTCGGGTCTGATGTAAAATGAAGACTCACCCTCTGCTTGTCTGGGTCAACATATCTTATACCAAAGTAGTCTTTCTCCAGCAGGTTGAGGTGATGGCAGATGAGGTCGAATAGGTACTGTCCCTTGGCATCCCGCTGGAACAGAGAGATAATGTGAGGAAATGATTAATTTACTCCCTGTCATGGGATTCAAAAGACTATAATACACTGTAGCACCAAAAGAAAAGGCCTTGCACATACCCAGTGTTGCAAAGTACAATTAAACACCAAAATAATTGAGAGTGAGAGAGACAGAGAGAGAACATCCCATCCCCCCCTGTCTGCCCCCGTCCCCTCCCAACATTTGCTCATTTACTGACGCAGTGAATACATAGTGACTGAATGGAGTATGAATGTAAACACTGAGATCCAAAGTCGACAGACGATACTGTAAGGCATCCAAGTGGAGCAGTAGGCAGTGTCACAGATTATCAAACAGGGGAGAAACTTTGAGTAAAAATATGGACATCATCACATGAAAACAAATTTTCTTGCTCATCAAAAAGTCAATTTTTCAGGGCGTTTGAGAAGCTGAAATTTCAATAACGGACACCAGAAAATGTTTTAATATTTCACCAGCCCTCGGGGAGATATCTGAGGGCTATCAAATATTCATACTCGGCAGCAGCCATCTGCGACGTCACTGAGAAATCTCGGCTGCAGAGAAAGACTTGAGAGAAGTGGCGAGACAAGGTGTAGGCAAGGTGAACGGCAGGGGGTGAAAGATTGGAGGCACTTCCTATGCAGCGCAGCGCAGAGATCAGACTGTGGTAGATATATTAACTGAATGCTTTATGCATCCTTAAAATAAGAGAGGGCCTTGAATTGTCTTGACTAGGAACGCTGCGGAGCCCACCAACAGGATGATACTCAGCATTTTTCAATTAGTTCAAATATATTCTTGCATTTCTGACAGTGAGCGGGAGAGGGAATGGGAATGGGCCTGCTATACTGTCATTGGCTGACTGTGTGTGTGAGTGGGCAAGGCCTTTCCAGAAAGCTGCATCTGCCCCAAAAGAGCCAGTATATATTAATTCAGGGTTGTGTTTTACTCAGAATCAGCAATAACAATAACTGTAATTGCAACAATGAGCAGACTATTGCCTGTACTGAATACTGTAACTTAGAGACTAATACAACATCCAGCAACTGGAGCTTTAATATTGCTTAGCAAGCAAAATTCAGTCCCAGTCCCCTGAATCTCGCAGCTTTTCTAGATGCTGTAGCCTACCAGTATCACTATCAAGCCACTTCAGATGCATGCTCTTCAGTTGGACTAAGGAAACCATTTATTTCAGAGGATATAAAAGGTTAAACTGATTTACACTCACCCCTTCAACTACATTGTGATTCAGGTATACACATAATACTGGTGTTATACATGTTAACAACTATAGCTTCAGGATGAGTCGCCCTCCTGGTCTCTTTCATTGGATGAAGGATAGCGTATCTGACAGAAGAGTGGGTTTAGGAAGTAGCCTTTCTGCCCTTTAGCACAGACACTGCATTCACACAGTCTATGCACAGTCAGAGAAAGACAAAGGTAGATATATATGAGAATGGAAGGGGAGGGAAAGAGAAAACCAAACAGGGAGAAGGAGAAAAGAGAAAAGAAGAGAAGAGAAGAGAGAGAGAGAGAGAGCGAGAGAGACAGCAATACAGCACAGCAGTCCACAACAGAAGACAGGGAACTAGCTGCATTGCTCCATGTTAAATTAAGATGAACCATTTAAAACAACGTGAAGATCCATGTGATGAGGCTCCTTCTACTCTACTCAGCACCAAATAACCCCTCAGGTGACAGGGGGCAGTGACTGAAGAGTGCCATGGCACCATTGGGACGCCATTCATTCTGATTAGACTCAGACAATGATGCAGACCACGGTGAGACCTGCGCTCTCGTCTGGCTCGAACCGCACTTGTTGTCATCAGTGGCTCGAGGGCCACGTTCTGAGAGTTGGATTGGTTCAATAATACAACATAACAAAATTGTTTACATTCAGTCCTTGTATATTGATGATACATCCTCCACTCCCTCACGTACTGAAAAGGTGCTTAACCCCCAACTGATCAAGTGGAGCTGCACCATGTCCAACAGTATAAGAAAGCGCGTGTCATCCTGGTGTGAACTGAACCCAATAACTTTCCACACTATACCTAAGGGAGTATATGCCTGAATTAAGGGTGCACTCATGATAGAACCAGAGTTCAACCCAAACCAGAACAATGGCGTGAGAACTTCAACACAAGCCGACCCCAAACCCATGGCGTCCACGACACTAGCCCGACCTTTCCCCATGGTCCCCAGGGACCATGTGTCTGTATGTCACTGTCACAACACAAACCGCCTCACCAGGACAGGCCTGCTGACTAGGCCAGCAGCAGAAATAGAATCACACACAATCACGTGCTATCACACACACACACACACACACACACACACACACACACACACACACACACACACACACACACAATGCACAAGAGCCCCAATGCTTCTTGTTCTTGTATAAATGTCTATGGTACACCTGTGAAACCTTTACATCCACAACATTTTCAGACGCTGTAACTCCCACTCCCTCCATCTGGTGTGCACTGTAGTGTAAACTTCAGCGAGGCCCAAAAAAGCCCTCCCAATTAATCACAATGTTACTGTGTGTGTGTACTGTGTGTTCGTGTTTGTGAATATGAGTATGTGTGTGTGTGTGTGTGTGTGTGTGTATGTCCACGCCAGAGTGTGAGTCTGTCTGTGTGTGTTTTCATGTCTGTATGTGCTTGTGTGTGTGCGTGTGTCTGCCTTATTGATGACCTACCTCCACGCCAGTTAGTAAACAACAACAGAGAGGCAGGGTCATTTGTCTCCGCCCAAAAAATTTGCAAAGAAATGAACTGGAATTAAACGTGTTAGTAGCAGTCACTCATGAGGAATGCTCAACTCCCAAGCATATATTTCCCTACTCACAAAAATATGTTTCAGTGCACTGGATTTATCAGCTGTTCTGACAAAAGGCGGAGTAGACTGTATATGCTATCGTCTACTCACTAAATGTATGTCTGGCACTGTTTCCTGTTTCTGTACCAAGACATATCGTCATAATAAAGAGCCTCTAAATCTGATTCTGCTAGTGTGCATTACAAAACATTACATTTTTTGAGTGCAGGCAATCCTATCGTTCTTGATGTCCATGAGTCTGATGTCCTCTAAAATGAGTCACTGCTTCATGTCCTGGAGGTTCATAGTACACCCTTTCTTTGTTCTATGCTCGGCTCCCGCTACAATGCCTTGACTAAACCAAATACTGCAGTAGCCATACAGCAGCACAATCTGTGGTCTATAGGCAGCTGCCCAACACTGCATCAATGCATGTGCCTGCGTTGTGTTGCATACTGATAAGATGCATTGAACCTCAGCAAGTCGACCAAGGCCCCTGGTGGGATAGGAAGTATGGCTCTGAGGCAGAAACGTTATCGACCTGAAGTTAAGTGTTCTTCAACATCCTTACAAGATTCATGCCCAGAGTCAAACTCCAATAGAGTGGTGTTTACTTTACATTATCGGTTAAAGCACTGTGTTATTGTTTTATAGTAGATGCACTGTCGACCTATTATGTGGTTTGAGATCATGCAGTGATTTCAGTGTGGGAATTTCTTCTCTCCCTGTTTTCTCTCTCTTATATAAGGCTGTATTGTCCTGCAGAAATAATTAGCTCAATGCTGTTTTGGGATTAAAACCTTTCATCGCAAAAATGTCAGGAAATAAAATAATTTTAGATTAATGCCCATACAATTTGGACCTAATGGGGTTTTGATTTGATTTTTGTGGGCCCAACAAACTAACTCAACCCAAAGGACCTTACACTGTAAAGGTGTAAAAAATATACTGCAATCAAATAGCTTTTAGTTGCATCCCCTTTTGCACAACCCTCAAGTCTTACTGACCTCCTGTCCCTTTGCATGTCCCTTTCATGACTAAAGTGAATTTAAAGGACAACACTGACTTTTTGGGAGTTCAGACAATTTTTATTCTATGGTCTATAGAGTCATAACCAATGAACAGCGCAAACACCTTGGCTGTGTGGCTAACTTCACTCACTTCCTGTGTAAACAAAATAAGTTATGTTCAAAGTCTCACAGGAAGAGAGATCTTCTGGCATTGAAAGGGTATTATTTTGTCAAAACGTAGAACGAAGCCTTGCTGCTACACGTTTTCATTCTCTGAGTTTTAAGATAATGCTAGTCTCCTGCAATTACATAACATACTGTATGCTAAAGCGTTAGCATGCACACCAGGACAGAGATATCTACCCGACTAACAGAGACAATTTTGGTCCCAATCCTCTCGTCAGATATTGGGTATAAGGTGTAATCTTTTAAGATAAGAATCCATCGTGCTGTAGGTGTCACATGGATTCACTTGGTCAGGCTTTTTCAGGAAAAGGTGTTCTGAACTGTGTATAAACATTCAACATGAGGAAATTCACCAAAATGAGGTCTGGAGGTTTTCATACGACAGCTGAGTCCTGCAGTGACGCCACAGTAACTAGGCATTTAAAAAGGTTTAATGAGTTGAAGTAATGCTCCGTCTCATTTCAGAGTGAACAAAGGACAGCTTAGCCACTGCCTACTGTCAGCTCATCTCATCATTTTCTGAAAAATTGGACTTATTCATGAGCTTAATGCTGGCCCTTTCCCTATGGGTTCACTTGGAGTCATTCTGGACGCACATACAGTCGATAACAGACTTGAGCAAAACAGCGGCTGAATACGTTTGAATATTTGATTTATCTCCTGCAGATAATGTGTGCACTCTCAAGGCTGATTAAGTGTCTGGTAAATTAAATCAAGTGCACCTCAACTAGCTTTTCAAACATATGAAATGGAAATATTCTTGCCCTGGACTGGATAACTTAACAGGCTTAGTGCCGTCTATAAGCACCTGTACAAGTTGTGTCTCTTAATCTGTTTGCCAACAGGGCAAGTCCTCTAGATTCATCTACATCTACTGAAGTCACTAAGTGACTGTACAATTGTGATGAATTGTGGTGAATTTGTCTGAAATAACTTTGCTAGTAGCCTTTAACCCTAACCCTAACCCGTTAGGATTTTGAATCAAGTCTCTAGCTCCGCTAGTTTCACAGTTATGGCTAAAAAAAACAACGGATCACCAAATGGCAGAAATCCCAGACCTAGATCACCACTAAAATCTAATCAATTGTTCCCTGCCCCAAGGCTTTTCTTTCCACCAAATTCCATGGAAATCCATTCCTAAGTTTTTGAGATATCCTGCTGACAGACAGACAGACAGACAGACAGACAGACAGACAGACAGACTAACAGGCTAATAGGAAGGTATGTGGGGGGACAGGGGAACATGTGTTGTTGTTCTCTATGCCCACCCTATTCATCTTGGCAGCCATAATGTTATCCAATTCCAAATTGTAAAGACATTTTTACTCCAAACCCTTCATCATCTCAATAAGTGGTCTTGCTAAGACATGCAATGAGATGTGTTGTCTGTATCCGTGACAGAAAAACACCTTACACTTGTCACATTATTTGCCAAGACACTCACAACTGGCAATCATGTAACTTGTGCTAAGCTCGTTTTCATTGAATGTGAATCTCCATTAAGACTAGGCTTAGTTCATGCTTCAGAACATATCCTATTGTGACGTGTAGTGAAATTGTGTTTCCTCTGCCTCTTCCACACTGAACACGCTCAATCCCACAAACAGATTTTCGGGAGTAATTAAACTCCATTCATCAACTACTTTCCAACCCCACTTGGATCTTGAGCACTAAAACCTTTCCTCAAAGCAACTTCCTCACTAACATAGTGAATAGATAGCTCTTCGCCTGATGTGAAGTCGTGGCACCATCTATGCTGGGACTTCATGGGAAGGGAAGGAGGGAGCTGGGGCCGCTATTACATTGTCACCTTCCATTCGGTTGGTGGGGACATCATTAAAACCAGCCTATTTGATTTCACTCCTTGGACAAATGGTTGGCCTGGAGGCTCGGCTCTGTTCTGTATGTGCTGTATGTGTGTGTGTGTGTGTGTGTGTGTGTGTGTGTGTGTGTGTGTGTGTGTGTGTTTGATATTTGGCAGCTGTGGACATGTTCGTTACTGCTAGTGCCTCACAGATTACAGGGCTATCAGAAAAACGCCAAACAACTAGCAAAGTTCTGTTCGGTCTACAGTAACATCTAAGTGGTGAATGAGATGCCAATCTTTAATTGTGTTTTAGCAAGACACCTTGAACCTGGATACATCTGAACTTATGTAAATTCTAATTACAGGGAAACGTCACCTTTGGATACTCTTCACTGTTAGATATCATTAATCTGTGATGTTCGATGCATTCCAGGAGTCATTTTGTGATGAAGTCTAATTTACCTTTTTGTTGTGTCTACTCTCCCTCAGTCTGCCTCATCTACTTCTGCTTCAGTTACTGAGCTCTTACATTCCCCAGAATGCTACTGAGAAATTGCTGTCTCTTCCTCTTCAATTTGGAGGGACTGACACCCAAAATCTGACGGTTACCGTTGATCATTGAAAATGTGTCTCCTATTAAACTCCATTGTAGCTATGTTTGGCCACTTATCCACAGGAATAAGACAAATACACCACCAACAGAAAGGACTATTGGTGTACATCACCAATAGCCGTTTTTTTTTTGTAAACAGTGTTTTAGTGATTTTCCCTTTAATAATTCTATATTATCATAACATTATAATTAAAGTCTCTGCATGTGACTCATAGTGTGACCGTAGTGTGACCATGTATATGTGCACACGCAGGTGCACATATACATGGGCACACAATGAGTCACATGTAAAACATCCTGTGAGCGTGTGCCCAGTCTCTATAGGAGTAGTAGCATGGGGGGTACACATGGGGGGGTCGGCAGCCTTAATATCAGCTGCTGTGACTCATGGGTAAATGGGATTAGTGCAGGCCTGTCAGTTGAAGAGGAATGTTTTAAACATGCGGAGGGCAGTTAGAGCTTTATGGAAGCACGCGCAGCGCTTCATCACAGACATAATAAAAATGACAAACGGAGGGATGGAAATAACCTACGAAGGGGCCAAATGATCATTGGGTCCTTACTGGAGCGTCAGCAGCAGCATGCTACTCTCGCGGCCTGGCCAGGCCTTCAGATTAATTATTGAGACGGGTTCCATATCAGCTCGGGAAACACTGCATCAATAAATGATGGTGTCAATGATGGTTTAAGACAGGGTATAGAAATTGCAACAACTGAGGAGGGGGCCCCGATGGGCTACTGCTTCTGGTATAGCATCTGATGACAGTGGTGCTTGACAATTGTGTTTTTTTTTACATAGAGGTGTGAGCTCCTGGGTAATGGGTGATTAAGTGGGGGAATAGTTTCACATGGGAGGCTTTAATAACTCCCGCTACTGTGGCGCTTAACCTCGGCGTTGCCAGTCAGCATATCTCAGCCCCACATTGAATAATCTCCATGCAGATTCTCACTGTGCTTAAAGGTGCTGCTTCCAAGGCAAGAGCAGCTTAGCCTGCAAATGGCTTACCATAATCACATGATATGTTAATGTGCACTCGGTATACTCCGGGGAACAGGCATAGAAGTGACAGACTGGAGTGGATGCTCCGGATTGGCAACTGAATGGTATCGGCGGCTATTCACTCTAACCATGCCTTCTCTGGTTATTCTCGGGCTTGTTGGAAGGAATAATTCTATGACATGACAACAGCTGTATGCAGGTAAGTTGCACCAGAAAGCTGGAAAAGCCTTTTCACACTTTGATCAACAGGAATTACACATCTTGACTAACTTAAAAATTTACAGTAAGAAAAAAACACGATGGTGATGTAATGGTGCTGACATAAATTTCAACAGCGTGGCGATGTGTAATGGAATGAGCATTACATAAAGGTATCTCAGGGTTTAATGTGTCTCTCAGAATATACATAGTACAGCTGAAATTAAATGTTAAAATCAGCAGATAAAGAATATGCACTGGACAAATTGAGTGTTTTAAACACTAAGATATTGAAGGTGGAATTGGTTCGAGTTTTTTTAGCCATGCTAGTGAAAGTGCTTCCAATATCAAACAAACAAAAATACTGAAGCAGGGAGAGTGTGGATGGACCGAAACAACAAACCATTTATGATCAGCCAGGCTTCTTTAAAGCAGTTCAGTTGGAATTCCAATAGTTACACGTGTTAGCCAAGGGCAGACAGGGGAATGGTGGAGCGAAATTGTAGGCTTAGTTTAGTGTCAGACCTCAGTGAGTGTGGAAGACACTGTTGTTCGACGAGCGAGCCCAGTTTTATACAACTCATCTAAAAACACAGTGTCACACACCAATGCACCGTCCAAAATGCTGACTGGGTATATCTGTGAATAAAATGCTCCTCATTGGTAATTCCACGGGGATGACTCCTTCCAATATTTATGGATTAGACTCCTGAATCGCCACAAAATTCTCTCTACCTCGCTGCACAGCCATCATGATTTTTGGCATTTTGCAGTATGCTGGCGATCCATTCTTGCCTTACAGCACAATTGCAACTATTCAAATTGATCAAGGTATTTTGCTTATTCCTTAACCTTAACATGGCTTTCGCAGCATTGAGACTATGGCTGGGAACCGTTACTGATTCTGATGTCTTTTTCAATTCTCCTTATCGATTTGATTCTTTACCAATTCCCTGATTCCCTTCCCTTATGATTACTCCTATCAGATAAATTGTGGGGGGAAAAGACTATATACAGGTTTATACATTGTTTGCAATAATGTATTGCACATCGGAAGGTCAAGAGTCTGTTGCGCAGATGTTGGAACAAACACCAACCAGCTGAGCAACAGACTCTTGGCATCGATAAGAGAAATCCATAGTAAAGGAGCTTGTCAATTGTGAGAAATTCGGCAATTTGGAACTGGGACTAAAGTGGAACCGGTTCTCGATATCCAACCTTTATTGAGACCCATCCAAACATCTAAATGCTACAGTTATCCAGCCACACACACCCGCACCACAATGTAGCACAGTTTGCTGTGGGTTTTATTTTGCTGCAATTGTACGCAGTATAACATTCCCAAAGACAGACATCTCCTCCAGACAAAAAGGCTCTCTGAATGAAACACAACAGCTCCTCTATGAAAAACGCAGAACAACAAACCAGTGCCAAGCAAACCCTTGAGCGCTTTCGCCACCTTGGATAACTGGAGCACGTATTCAATGTAATACACCTCCACCGTTCCCTTCTTGATGTTCATGCACGTCCCTAAAAACCCTCTCATCTGCCAGAAGAAAAGACAGCGATCCTCTTTCAAAGACGATCGCCGTCAGCAGGCTGCCGTGTTACTACCCTTGAAGTGGCCCAGTGGGACTGAGCTATGCTGCGTCAGTGGTGCGCTGTGTAAATAATTTCTCCTGTAGAGTGGCTCCGGCCCCTGGGGGATCCATGACAGCGATGCCACAGTGGGGCAGCGGCCCTGAGAGCAGGAAACCCTCCACCTCATGCCTATGTGAACAAAAGGGCTGGTTAAACTGGTCTCATGACTGGATGGAGAGGAGAGGAGAGGAGAGGATAGGAGAGGAGAGGAGAGGATAGGAGAGGAGAGGAGAGGATAGGGGGGGAGAGGAGAGGACAGGAGAGGAGGGAGTTATGAGTGAGAAAGGAAAGGGGGCACAAAGGAATGTAAGAGAGAATAGGGAGGAGAAAAGGAGAGGAGAGGAAAGGACGGATGAAAGGAGAGAAGAACAGAACAAGTGCACAGTAAAGAAAAGAAAGACATCTCCTGTTCTCTCTCGGTTGCCCCAGTCAAACAGTCTCACAGGTATTTGTCCAGGAAAAGGGCAATGATGTACATGGTATAAAAAAAAGAGCAGAGCCGCTGAGCATCTGTTCTCTCTGCCCTTCCCTTCACCCTCCAGCTTGAGGGACAGAGCAGTGCACTTCCACTAAGTCATCGCTGAGGCTTAAAACTTAAAGCATAACTCTGGCCCCTAAGCAAGATGCAAGTAGCTCTGTAGCGAGGCAATTGACAAGATAAGATTTTGGCCAGAATCAATCCAATATAATGGAAAAAGATAGTGCATAAATGAACATATCCAAGTATTATGAACTCCCATTTGGGCTCACAAGGCACACTGCACTACAAATTCAATAAAACTTAAGCCAATGTAATTCTTAGCATGTGGAAACACAAATTGGGCTGTAGCTAAAGGGCTCTATGCCTGGCCTTCAATGGCATGACACTGCCTATCTTTCTAAGGAATTCAACAGGTTTTTAGCAGAAAATGTGTCAATAGATTTGATTTGAATGAATCCATCTAGTGTTGAACGAAACTGCCTGAAATAGCTAATCAAATGAGTTGATCAAAGGAGGAGCTATCTATTAAGCATGGTTCCTCTGATGGAATTCCACATCAAAATATCTGAATGAATACACTGCATCAACCAGTTCCAACCCTTACTGTAAGATGCAAGCGGATGCATGATAATAGTAAGTTTATTGAAGACACAGATGGATGGACAGAGAGCCAGCTAACCAGCCATCTACACATCTACACCTCTTCATGGCCAGAGAGGAGACAGGACTATCCTAAATAATAATCAATTCCCATCTCAACCACACAATCTGCAAACCAGGCCTGTGTAAGGTTAACATCCCAGCAACAGAATGACTCACCGTCAAGGTGATGCAAGTTGCCCTCTGAGGCTTGTAAAAGAGTTTGTGGTGTGTGTACACCTTGAGCAGGCAGGTAGAAATAGACAATCAAAAAGAGCAAACGTTTTTCAGTGGACTGTGACCATGAAACGTGAAAATAACTATGAAGTAATGAAAACTTGAAAACGAGCATGAATTCAGAGCAGGGAAATGGCTCTGGTGTTAAGGCAAGTGGCAATGCAGCTGGATCCTTGCAACGGGCTGGTGCCATGCAGGGTATTTAAACAAGCTCTGCAGAAATGTATCCCCGGCTAACATTTTCAGAATAGTCTAACCTGACCTATCCAGACCTAATGAACTGAAAACAATCCACAGTGAAGTGAAAATTGCATTTATACGGTGGTATCATGAAAATGTCATTAGCTGTTGTATGTTAGCCCATACAACTAAAAGTGTTTCAACTTTCTAAAGCATGATTATGTTACCATGAACATTATGTGGATCATATTTCCTAAACTGGTGTCTTACAAACGTCTACAGGTGCACCATTGAGAGCATTCTGTCTGGTTGCATCACATCAAAGTACGGCAGCTGCTCCGCCCAGGACAGCAAGGCCCTACAAAGGGTGGTGAAAACTGCAATATCCACCTCACCCGATGCCTGAGAAAGGCTCATAAACTCATCAAAGACCCCAGCCACCCAGCTAACACACTCTTCACCCTGCTACCGTCTGGTAGACGGCTAGAGGAGCATACAGTCACACACTTCCAGACTGAAGGACAGCTTCTACTTACAGGCCATCAGGCTACTTAACTGTTGACCCACAACCTCTCACCCTGACCCTACTGCTGTCACCCAACTGACTCTGTCACCTCATACCCATTTCACTTTACGTCCAATGCACATGCACTTTTGTCAATCCTGCTGCTTTTTCATATTCATACATTTTTTTATTGCTATTTCTATTTTAGTTTATCAGCCCTTTATTGTCTAATTGTTATTTTGTTTGTGTTTTATATAGATGTGTGATTTAATGTATACCTACCCAGTTGAAACGTGCCTCGTCCCAAACATTTCATTGTCCAGTATGACTGTAAGTGATACTGTACATATGGCAATAAAAGACTTGAACTTGAACTCGAACTGAACTGTAACAGATGCACTGTCAGCTGTATTTGAGAGTGCTGCTTTTGCCCGAGCTTCCTGCTGCTGTTGAACAGTATGGCTGATATGACATCAACAGATGCACCAAGGGCAGACCATATCAAATCAATATAACTGGCACATCCTGGTATACCACCACCGTCTCCTTTGCTAGAGTTAAAATAGATACACTGGGGCCATTCATTTAGGGTATAGCTAACACTACCAGTCTCTCTTAATGCCTGTGATTTCTCAGTAGAAGTTATTATTTCATACTATTTCTTGGTCTAGTGACTACATAGCCTATCGGAGACAGACAAATATATATGAGTTGGCTTGATTAACAAAATGAGAGGCTAACAAAAATACAAAACAGATTTGGTTTACTGGCAATCTAAAAATACATGGAAATCTTGAATACGTACTTTGCGTGTGTTTTATTTCCTCTTTTGTTGTGTTTTTTTGTGTGCTCAGCCCTGTATCTCCTTGTGTATATATACAGGATCCTGTATCAGACACACTGGCACACTATGTTTGTATGCACAGGTATTGGTCTTATTTGGGTTAAGCTGTTTAAATGAACCTTTGATATCCTGTGATTGGGAATCCCTGTTTCCATAAATGCACCAATTAACAGAGTAAAACGGTGCACCAGCCAAAAAGTATTAAATGTGGGAAAGAAATGATGAGTCCAATAGTAATCTGTGCAATGTTGCCATCAAAATGTACCCATAACCTTGCAAAAACCAAAAGTGAAAGGCATAAGATATTTATATGTCACAGTAACTCTTTTAATATCAGAGCAAGCCAGGCATCATAACTGGGTTTCTCATAATCAGGGTATGAGCTTAGCCGGGTTATTTTGACTGAGTTAGGATAGTTACATGCGTCAAGCCAAAACCAGGTTACTTGAGTACCTGGGTTAAGAACGTACTTCTCTGTCAGCTGTATGTGAGTGTGCTGCTTTTGCCTGCGCCTCCTGCTGTTCTTGATATGTAGTAACTTGGCTGACATGCATCAACAGACGCTTCAAGGGCAGACCACAGAATTACAATGAATATAAGGTGTGTCGTGGTAATCTTCATCAGTACAGCTGAGATGGCTGTCATGGACATTTGATAATATGGGCATATGGAGCATTGTTTCATGTGCAGTGTGTGAGAGTCAGAAAGTCAGATTGAATAGGAACTTGAATAGGAATGTCCTCTCTATCCACTCGAATTATCTAATGCAGCCAATCACAACATGGATGATACCACTAATGTGATCCCTGTGCTCCTGAATGTCCAATGAGAGGCTGATGAAAACCAATACTCCCTGGGCTGGGACTAATCTCAAATCAATAATATTTGATATACATATTTAACTTAGTGATACAAAAACAAAAACACGTGCGTCATCAATCGGGCAATGATGTCATCTTCAATTCCAAGAAAGCGCTGGAGATGACACAGGCTTCGAGCTATTACTGACTTAACTTGTAAATTGCCTCACATCTGACTATTACCATTCTGAATGGAGACATTTAAGGAATGAAAGGTCACACTAAATTGGATCCACTCAAAGACATTAAACTGTGCCAAAAATCTGGAACACAGCTACTAATCACATGAGACTTTCTGCAAATAGAAATGTAAGGTAATGTCCTCTACAGCTTCGGCTATTAGCCTTTGAGGGTTTCGACATGAGACCTCACTTTAGTATTGGAGCTACAGTGTTAATGACACTATAGTGAGTGAAACGCTTGGTGGTTAGTGTTGTAAAGGGCAAATTTTATGAAAAAAGGGAATAAGGCACACAAGAAACTGTACTGTATGAAGGCGCTAGTCTGTTGTCATTGTGTTGCCTTTAGGATTCAGAGCAAGATGATGAAATAGTTTCAGGGTGTGCATGATCTACACCTCTGACCAAACTAAATTTCACCATCATTTCACATAAATGAAAATGCCGTAGGCCTATTTTAAGCATCGTGCCGTGTTTCGGCATCGCATCGACACTGTTTAGTCCGATGCAGTTTGAGCATCTCTGCAAACACTCCGCTTGATACCTGTACCATCTGGCGTCTGTTAGGGTGTGAAACGGTGCTAGTAAACTCACAGATGTCTCTAAGACGGACCCATAAAAAGCTCATTACGCACGGGAGAACACACCAAGGGCTCAAACTGCTTGCTTGAGATCCGAACTCCACAAATCACACTGCTCCCTAAATAACAGGGAAAAATCAGGCAAACAAAAAATAAAGCCATCAATCATCTTCAGTCCAACTGTGTTGACAGTACAATGTTGTCTTGCAGATTCATGTGCACAAATGGCTGTTTGGTTTGGGAGGTGTGAATTATTTCATCCACAATGTTTAAAGCTCTTATTTAACTAGGATAGTTTAGTTAGGAGAGTTTCTTGCTCAAGGACACTTCAGCATTGTCACGGCTGTTCAGCCTTTCACCCTCACTTTCCCCTGAATTCTAGTCTTGTCTGTTACTGTCAGTTACTGTTCCTGTTGTTGTGTGTGTCTCTCTCCCTCTGTCTCTCTCTTCCTTGCAGGTTGGTGGGCGTCTCACTGAGGTCTTCCATACCTGCTCATCTGTTTCCCATCTGCCAATCACCTGTGTATATGTCCTCTTCCCTCACCATGCTCCAGTGCTAGTTTGTCAGTTTTGCCTACTGCAGCTACTCCGGTTTGTCAAGCTGCCATGCTTAGCTTCAGTGTGTTAGTCCCTAGCCTTTTGCCTGTTTTGTACCTGCGTCTCCGATCTACCAGTAACGCCTGCTTTACCTTACTCCCTGCCTCGTCTGCTTCTGGGTCCGCTTGTACTAAGCCTTACAAGCATTTATTGTCGTGAGTGTACAAAACACTGCTCATTCACCAGCCAGTCTGGGGAGTCAAACTGGCAACCTCCAGTCACAAGCCCACTTCTCTAGTCTTCAGACTACCATCAGACTACAAGTTCAGTCGTGTTTTTGACATCCAGTACTCCATGCGTAAAACTAACATCAGCTTTAGGTACTTGAGGTGTCTTGATCCCTGCTAATGACATAACTATGCCTGTTTGGTTGTCAAAGGAGCCAATATAGCGAAGATATACTGAATAATGTACTGAGCTGAGAAAACAAGCCTGTTATTATGTAAACAGTTTTAATCCTCTGCTACAGAAGGTGAAATGGGTAACACGCAATACTGATTGAACAAAACGTCAGGCCACAGGGGGCTAATGCTCATGTTGAGCTCAGCCTGATGTAGCACAGCTAAATGATATTAACCCGTGACTACTGGAGTGAAACAGCCAGTCATCAGTGCCAGCACATATACAGTCTAGTGTCAAAACCTAATGTTGAGAGGAAAAGTGTTTAATGGATTTACTTTGAAATTCTTATAACATAATACTTCCAATTCTTGGTCTGCATTTCATTTCAAGTGCATTTCTTCTCAATATAAAACATCAAGTTGAACTAATGGAGCAACATTTTACCATATGGCATTCTCATCAAATGTGGTGATTTTATTAATTGATAGATAATAACTGATCGATTAATAATGATCTAGATGAATAGATCCTTTAGGGTGTGACAGCAAGTCCATAGGGTAGAGACAGGGAGAAATCCACCTCACCTAGTGACCAGACAACACAACCAAAGACAGCAGTATATTATTGATGACTCCAACACTGCAAGTCTGGCTGCAAGATGCTCCTGTTGTATGTATTATTAAGGTCACCAACAGCTTGTACGCTTGGCTGGCCCAACAGGAGAAAAAGGGACGACGGGGATACACAGGCAGAGGGGATAGAGAAAAAATAGCAGAAAGCATTAAAATGCAGAGGTGATCTGATCTCCGTGAAGCAAAACCTAAACAATGTTTGAATACATTTTAGACCAATCAAGCCTACAAACACTACCTAAACCAGTCCCAGTAAAATAAGGGTTTATTGTAGCCTAGAACACATTCAGCATCTGTTCCTAATGAGATCTTTTGAGAGGCAGGAAAGATACAATTAAGACACAACTAAAAAGCACTCTAGGGCAGTGCCACTTACTATAATGTTTCTTAAAACTAATTTCATCATTCATAATCAATAGTGAGTGGATTTAGTAAGCCTACTAGTTTTTCACAATCTAAAATGATTAAACTACAGTGTGGACATGCAAACAACTATTGATACTGGGTGATATAATTCAGATGGATTTAGACCAATGCCCTTTCAGAAGCTTTACAGGCTTTAAAAAACAATGTCATGATCAATAACATCAGTGCCAGTGGATTTCTCTGAAATAATACAAGGGACAAGGGAGCCAGCCACAAATGTGACTTGATTTGTCAGCTGTTTAAGAGTGTTAAGGTTCTCTTTTCTCAAATGTCTACTTTGCTTACATCTACAACAGGGGTGTCAAACCATGTGCCATGGAGGGCCGAGAGTATGCAGGTTTTCGTTCCAACACTACATCAGGTGATTTGACTGGTTATCACACCCTCAACCAGAGAGGAGGGACTAGTCAGTGAAATCACCTGGTGTAGTCTTTGGTTGGAATGAAAACCTGCATACAGTCGGCCCTCCATGGCACATGGTTCGATACCCCTGGTCTAAAAGTAGCCCACACCTTCTACGATTACTTGAATGGCGATGCAAAACAGGAAGCTCAATTTCCTTTCAAACATGGTTCAAAAGCTGCACGACTTGGCCAACCAGCTGTTGGGACTGTCAGGTGTATATAAAAGTGAAGAAATGTCATTACTGCAGAAATGTTATGCACATAAGCTAATGACTTCCGAAAGAGATGTTGCATTTCTGTGGGAAGTTAAAACAATTTCAAGCACAAAATATACAATGTATGTATGTATGTATGCTCATTTTAGTAACACGTGTTATGTAGCTCAGTTAGTGCAGATATGACTGTGTACTTTTGCAGAAATACTCTGAAAAGTGGTAAATATTTTTCCTTGCTGTCAATTTGAGGAGCACTCTAAGAGTCACAGAGTCAATTTAATCCGGTATTCTTGGGTTTGAAGTTATTTCATTCCTGCAAAGCGGCAAAAATATGTGGCTTAACTGTGGAAGCAGAGAGGCTAACTGGAGCAAATGCCCTGAGGTCACTTTACTCAACAATTACTCTGCTTCCTACACCTTATAATGGCAGTCCATTTAAGAGATTAACTGAAGGAGCAGTGCTAATAGATGCTATTACTTGGCTGAGCAACCACTTGGTTCACCGTCGAAAGTGAAGCAATAAGATTTGCTGCAGTAGATTGTGGTTGAAATAATGAACCCTTGCAAAAGGTCTGTAATGTATACAAAACATATCAAATAAATATGTGACACAGAAATGGCATTTACAGTTCTTACTAGAATTCAGTAGTTCTGTAAAATATAACGCAAGATGTCTGGCACTAAATGCACATAGATCATTCTTACTCTTTTTAAAGTAGGTTTATATTGTAGGGTGGCTTAGTCTCACTAGCCAGACTTTCAGATGTGATTTACCATCTGAAACTGAGATCAACAATAGATACATTTTAAGTGTACATCAGTACATATTATGGACTTTCATCTTTCACTGAGATCAAGCTTCTCCAAATGCACTTGTATTTAGACACATAACAACAATATACGTTTTAAATACACATACATAAATCAAGCGGTAATCGGTTGCATGACGACCATTCACTTGTATATTTTTGTTTGTTTTCTATGGAAAGACCTTGGTTTCATGCCTACAGAAAACACCCTCCATCTGAGGGCAAGACTATAACAAAAGGCTTTGAGGTCTCTGACACCACAAACTGTGGTACTCCTCTGTAAAAAGTGCCAACAGCCGATAATGTTGTCCGGACCGAGCAGTCAGCAGGTCAAACGTGTTACTGATCACGGCTCCTGATAGAGGGAGGCGCCCCACATCTGCTGTGCTTGCATCCAGACAAGGAGTCAGAAGGACACGGTGGTGTCAGAGCTCAGACATCATGTCCTTAGGCTCAGCTGTCTTACAACCACGCTCACACACACACACACACGCGCGCATATACATGCACATGAGCACACGTGCGCCCAGACACACTGATACACCGACACTGTACGAGCATTGTGTCCTCCACGCCCAAGGTTTCTCATTTCTCTTTCTTTATACTCGGAATATACCAAGAAAAAACTTACATTTGAAGAATTAGTCCATTTCCTCTGGGGACAGTGTGAATGTCAATGTTCTGTCAAAACATTCGGGATGCTGCCAAGAAGTTTTTGTGAAGGGAAAACAGAGCCAGAACAGCAGTAAAACAATTTCCCTCTTGTACTGATCTGGCAGCTGGACATGCCACAGAAGCAGGCAGGGAAACCTGAGTAATATAACAAGACAGTGTATTAGCAGACTCAAAGGTTGTGGTTCCTCATACACACTTGGAAAGAAAACAGCACTTCAGTAAATCAAAGCTGCATTTAACATTTATGAACCTGCTTCAAAGTTGGCCACAAAAAGACGAAGGTCACATTTTCTGCCTTCATGGACAAAGGGACTGAATCAAGGTCACACCTCCAACTCACTCTGAGCAATTTGGAGCCAATACCCTTGCAGTTAGGGTCAAATGTTGGTGTGTGTGGATGATGAAAAAGAGACTGGAAAGGACAGAACCCTCCACAAATGACTAAGTCTCCGATTCAGAGTTGGTGCATGTAAGTCATGCGCCTACTTCCTTCAGCCAAGACAAAAACTATGTGAGACAAGATACTATACTACTAGATAAAAATGAAGCAGTGGCCACTGTACTTAAGCCACCTTTAATCCAGAGCAGACGTCACGTAGTAGAAAAAATACATAGGTTGCAAGTCAGAGTCCCCGGAGATGTCAGCGAAAACCTCTTTTTGGGGAAACTGCGCTCTGCACACATAGCTGCTCGAAAGGTGCCTAGCGAGAGCTTTGGTGCATGGACAAGGCTGAAGACTGAAAGCCAGACCGGAACAAATTTGTGGTTGAATCCCCACTAAGTGCACTTATCTCAACTCTGAATATGAGCCTGAGAGAATAGGGTGTTATGTTACCATGTTGAACTTGCACTGTTTTTGCAACAATAAGACAAACTGTATGAATCACACTGGCTACTAAGATGAGCGGTCTGTGGTGTGGTGTGTGCGTGTGTGTGTGTGTGTGTGTGTGCGCGGTATGCCTCCAACTAAAGTCTGTATCTCAGAGATTGCGGTAGACTCAAATACTAGGATTACATCTTTAGAAGCTGCCCTCCACATACACTCGCTCAGACATGCAATTCACTGCAACTGAGTGTATTAGCAGAGGGAAAACAAACTATTAGGAATAAACTAGGAAAACAAACTATTTCAAAGAAGTGTAATTTCTAATATCATCTCAGACACAAATACTGATTTTACTGTCAGTCTTGCTCCTTTTGTTTAAATTACTGGGTTCCCCGCTTGTTTAATATAAACTTGGAGGACAATATAGTGAACTCTTTACAATTTTCAATTTCTCTTTGGATGATTTGAAATTCCTTGGATGTCTACACATTTGGACAGTGCTATCTGGATTATATTGTTCAGAGGCTGAGCTTTAAAAAATCATGATACCTGCTGAAAGTAATTTTATTTATTTGTGTAACACCCTTTTTACCGACCACCGCAATCATTTACAGTTACCCACAGAGAAAATTGCCACCTTGGATGGTAAACCATTTCTGTTGGTTTAGCTTACATTAGGGCACACACTGTGTACTACTGTATAGCATCACAGTTTAGAGTAAGTTCAAAACGTTCTGAATTACAGATTGAGCGATCCTCTTGGCATATTGATCAATTCTATCTTCAGCTTTACTCTAACCGTTTATACTTAAAAAAAACCCATCTTATGCTCAAGCGCTTATGAATCAGTACGTGTTTTGAAAATCTGCTTGTTATGGAAATGATGCACTTCTCTAACCCCTATTCTGCACACTACGCCACAGTATTGTACTGTGTTTTAAGCTGCAGGCATAACCAGTCCTCCGCCCCATCTCATCCATATAACCTCAGCACATGAGCAGTAACATCCACCCACATAAGACCTTTAACACTGCATATGCTTGTATTTGATGGAAAACACAGCTTGGAAATGTATCATGAACTATCTGATTCTGATCGATGATGATGTGTGCTGAAAGAAGAATGTCAATGGTCCAAGGTAGAGAATTAGAAGGTCACAGTTAAACATCCATGATCCTTCCCCATATGGGACACAATATTGTACGCAACAACATTTTTGATTATGTGAACATGCAAAGATTGTCCTCCAGTGCCGAATGTATTTGGTCAACAGAGTGGTTATAAACTTTTTTTTTTTCAATATAATGCTACGGTTTGCATGCAAACAATGCAGCTGCAGCCTTTCTGGCCTCCCGGTATCTCTCTGTCAAGTCAGGAGTTGCGCGCACCAACCAGGCCTGGTAGGCCTCCTCTTCTTCAGCTTGGCAGCCCCCCTCCCTTTCAGGTCCTCAGCTTATTGCCATGACAAGCACTGACCACCTTCTGACCCTCTCATCCACTGGAAGAAACTCCCAACTGTGCAGCAGGCAGTCGGGAACTCATGAATATCCCCATACCCAATCGGAGCCTTTCACCCTGGACCACTCCTGAGTAGGAGAGAGACCACCTCCAATCAAAGACTTTGGTTCCAGGCCAACGCTGTGCGTGGAGGTGAGCCCAGCTATATCTAGTTGGTACCACTCAACCTCGCCCACGCTGCTTATTCAGGCAGTGCCCGGTCGAGCTACGGGGGTTACCCGGCCACCAGGCACTCGCCACTCCCAGGCCTGGAGTGGGCCCTGGGAGTGGTTTTCAGAGGTTATTCTACACCAATCATAGGGGTCTTCTTTAATTGCCATTTGTCTGGCCCCTCACCTGAGATCATTTTGCCAGTTTTGCACAAAGCTCCCAACATTGCTCCCAGGGTCACTGAGGCACACAAACTCATCTGCCATGATACGATTGTGATTCCAGGAGGGGTTGGTAGGCTACTTCCATCTTTGTAATCCTGTGAAATGTTTTCATAGGATTGTTTTACTGCCAGCAACACGCATATATTGGCAGGGGAAACAACAAATTTTGGCACAGCACCAGAAAAAATACAGCCCCCGCTGTGTAAATAATGTTAACTTCACTAGAGGTTATTCTGTTGGGTAACATTAAATAAATTAAAGAAAGAAAATCTGCAACATTAACCTGACTGGCTTGTTTTTGTTAAATAGTTAGCGAACTGTTTGCTACTTATAGTTAATGCACTGAAATTGCACCAATAATATCTTTTAGCAGCTAGTCATAGTTGATAGCATAAAGATGAGCAGGCATGCTGATATTTATTTAACATTACCTGACAGAATGAGCTCAATCAATCAATCAATTTACTGTGAAACAACACAACCAAATAACACATTACTGTCTGTGTCATTGCCAAGGTAGAATGCATTTGATTTGGCTTCAAAAACTAACCCACGCACGGCTCTGACATATCTGACTCTTCCTTCCTCATAGAGATCTAAGACTACACAGTGCATCATTGTCAGTCATCTTTCTACGGTCATGTGGCCCTCAATTCAACTTGCTGTGGCATATTTGTTTGATACACTGTACTGTACTGCCCATCAATCTCAGGTGACATGAGCCCGTCCTTTCAATAGTGTTGAATACACCCTTAGTAACATTAGCATTTGGGTCAGCTAGGATTTTCCTTCAATACAAACAAAAGGAACACCAGGAGGCATCATGTGAAATAAAAGAGGATGGCATCCCCAATGGTAGCGCGTTTCTTGCTGACTTTTGTATACTACTATGTATTGTACAGTATATGTACTATGTACTATGTTTTGACTGTGAAGCACTTTTTAAAATATGCCATAAACATCTAAGATCTTGCTGTTATTGTATTGTTGTCGACCATTTGCAGTCTTTAAGAATTTCAGGCTTCCGATTGAGCTGGCATGAAGAAAATGTTTTGAATCTCTGGGTGGAAGTTGCAACCTTGTAGAAACACAGGTTTGCTGCTGGAAGAGGCCTTTAACAACATAGCTCTAGTGCAGGTCTAAGTGAATGCCCACGGGATAAAGAAACACTATCAAAGCCTCTCTTCTCCTATTTCCCCTGTTGAACCGTTTGTGAGATCCAAATCTCCATGACCTCGTTTCTGAAGTGTGCCGTGGGGCACCACTCTGAACATATATGCCTTTTCAACTAGGCTTTTAGAGTTTGTCAGCTGCTCTATTTAAAGATGAAATGTGTACTTTTAGTGTCTGATGTATCATCTTTGTTGTGCATTCTTATAATACACAAAACAACACTCCATTGTCATACCCAAGTCTTCCCACTTGTCTCTGTAACATGTGACAGAGGGGAATGCTAATACCATGGATGAAGGGAAAAGGGGCACACAAAAGGAGAGCCAGAGAAGAAAAAAAACCTGGATGTGTCTAGGGACTCAATGTCAGGGCAGGGCATAAACACAGACAGCAGGGTCAGGGCACAAAGAGCACTCCAGGGGATGGAGAAGTACATTGCTTCTGATTGGCATGCTCTAAACAGAGACCTACTTGAAAAGGAACTGTTTACTTTAGGGGCATAGAGGCATTTCCGCCTAGTGGGGACACAGCCAGCTGTCTTTTATCCGGCACCTTGAGGTACAATTACGTCCTCCAGTGCAAGGACATATGGAGCACCTATTGTGTTAAAGCTTATCACTTCTAAATGTTAGCAGGTGCAACACAGACACAGCTAATTTGTGTAATAACAACATACACTGAACTGACTGCAAAACACATTCATTCCTCAGATTTGCTCCAGTGGGATGAGTTCAGTCGTCTTTGCTTCTCTTTTCCCAGCGCTGTCACATTTTATCCCCAGCATCAGTACCAAATATCTCCAATGACAAGAGTTCCTACAAACCAACCCATCTAACTAGATGAAAGTCTAGCCAGATCATGTCAATAAATCCAGCTTGCTGTATTCCATTAGTGAAGTATGCTATGATGAGCACTCACCGTGACTACTTCGCAAAAGTAGGAATTAGCACAGGTTCAGAAATCGCCGCAACTTTGGAGATCCCTAAACCTGACAGTGAAATCTTATGTTACTGTCTTTGTCTCTATGTTGTGCTACTTGAAAAGACAAGATCATGTGAGATGCAAAATAGAAAATTCCAAAAGGAGGAAGTAATTGATGCATGCAAAGTGGCAGGTTGCTATGAAACAACTGGGGAAAAATGAAATTAAAACCCCAGCACAAATAAAAAATAACAATAGATGCTTCAGATTGTGTTACTGAACAAACATAACTGTCTCCCATAGGCACAGAGTGAAGATGGCTACTAATATGACACACTAATGTACAGCTCCATAGAGAATGACCTGGACAAGATAACTTTGCCAGACCCCAAGATGATGTTAAAAGGATCATAAGACAGCAGTACATAATGGGTCTATGGAACAGCTCCAGACTGTACAATGGTATTGTGGTTAGCCTCGCTGAAGCGACACTATGGGCCTGTGAATAACCAGCCGAGTCAGGGGTTCGGATGAAATGAACAACAACAAGGTCTTTTATTGGGAATAGGCAAGTAAGAGAGTTTACTTCCTGGTCCGGCAGTGGTTCCGTGGCTCGGACCAGTGGGCGATCGAGACTTAGGGAGACACACAGAGGTTAGGGGGTGAGAGGTGATGGGATGGTCCGGGGGTAGTGTAGCATCCAAGTCCGTTCTTCCAGATTCGATGCCGCCGTCATGTCACTATAGCGTGGGTCAGGTTGCCACGGTTCACACTCAGTCGAGGTCCAATCTATATAGCAGGTGTCAAGCACAGTACAATCAAAATCTCTCTCTCTCTCTCTCTCTCTCTCTCTCTCTCTCTCACGGCAGCCGGCAGGTAAGTGGCTGATTGCCGATGTGGAACAGCTGGCCTCTCCCCAGGACCTCAGGAGCTGGCAGTGCTAATATTGCTAGCTGAGTGACTGTCGTAGGAAAAACTGAACAATGCATGAAAAGGTTCTTTTCAAAACATTACATTTTCATCTCAAAGATTTTGCTGCCTGAAATTCAGTCAGTATGTCAAATTTGAGGATTCAATCCTCAAACACAACAATTTTAAGCAACGTTCTTCAGAGGATTTTAACTAGGACTGGAGTGGAGTTCTGTCATACTCCCATTACTCTTGCCAGTCTTTGGGACAGCAGCAGACGGTGAACATGCTGAGCTCCTCAAGGGTCATCGTTCATCTCTTCCTGAAACCACTGACTAATTGCACTAATCATATCAGCCCTCTGTACATCTTTCAGGGACAGCACACCGGGGACACCGCTGGAGTCCATGTAAACAACAACTTCAAAGACCTCGTGTTCGCCCTGTAGTGTACATAGTCACAATGGCCTGCATTATCAAAGGGGATGCAAAGCAAGCCAGAAGATTGTTGAGTCATTCAAATGCAACTCAGTGGAAACACAGCAAGTATGTGAAACAGAAATAAACACATCCAGCAGTAAGCAGTAAGAAAAGCCAGCATAGTACAGCTGTCAGTTACACCGCATACTGTGGCATTTCAGTCCAGAAGTAAAGGACTGAAAACATCATAACTTCATAGGCAGTGGGTGATGTTTTTTTTTCCCAAATTGAATATAGAGATGGTGGAAAGTTCAGGTTTCCTATATTCATGGCAGCTCTACAGAACAATTTAGCAGTTTATTATATATAATTATTAAAATAATTAACTTGAGTTGAATGTCAATGTCAATGCTTTTGACTGATAACTAGGTTGAGAAGATGCTGGATGACATCACATCTCACCCTTATTACCAGGCTGCTCTCTGGGGCTGGTCAATTCCAGGCCGCAGGGATAAGAAGGATAAAACTGCCCTCATTTAATATGACAGTAGAGCTGGCAGGCCTACTGGGACCGAGACACACACACACAAACACACATGCATGCGCACAGTCAGACTGACAGACACACACACACACAGGCACACACACATACAGAGGAGGCTGATGGATACACATGCATGAACTGACACACACACACACGCGCGTGTACAGACACAAATAAGCACTACGGCGTGCACATAGATACACACGAGACTGACACCTCTGGGGAAAAGGTCTTGGGATTAGTGGTGGATAATGAGCATGGCTTCACATTCCTGCCAATTGAGCTTTTTAAGGAAGTTAATGCATTCAACACATAATAATGAAGAATAAAACTTCAGGTAGACATTGAAGTAAAAAGCTGAGATTGCAATTCTTGAAACAATTATTTTAATTACATAATCTTATATTAACTAATAGCATCTTTTTCGAAGCTTTACAGGTGAGGCAGCGTTTTCTCTTTTACTGCCACTGGCAACCGCAGCCGGTGACAGGAAACAACATTGCTGCGGCATTTAGAATGCAGAGACACAGAGCGGGAGACAATTATTTGGCTGAGCTGCAGAGATTCACCGAGCCCCTGAGAGGACAACCGGGAGTCGTTCTTATTCCTGTCACACAGCTCTCAGCTCGACAACACATTCCACGCAAACAGACCACACCGGTGGAGAGGAAAAAGCAGAAGACACGTTTTTAGATTGTTTATGTCTGGGCCCCAACATTATGTCAGACAAGACAGACAGGTCAAGGAGGGGATGTCTTCGCAGAGGGAAGCAGCAGACTACTAAGAGGTTCTGCCTGCCTGTTTGACTGACGGTCTATGTTTCTCTCAGCTGAGTTGTGGTAGCTTAGCCCCTATCTATTAGGGCTTTTATTTGCTTGTCAAGTGACATTGACTGACTGACATTTTACCATACTGGCAAAGTCTGGTAAAAACAGTCTGAAGCCTACAGTGGAGTGCAGCTCCACACATGCAGTCAGCATCTAAAGACACAAACCCACTAAGGGGCCTAGTTGGCCCATTACACAGGGCGCTGACCAGTTTCCTCTGCATTGGCAGTGTGAGTAGAACCTCTTTTCTGAGGGCACATGCAGGGCCAAACACAACAGCCCCTTGTAGGGCATTTTTTAAGCAGTGCTGAAACAGGGAAATAGCACAGCACGGGCAATCTCTGCCAAAACAGAGTCACAACACAACAGGAGTGAGACCAATTCATTCCCCGTAGTGTTTTTCTTTATTCAGACAGTAGGAAGATTGAGCAGGATAAAAGACTGGGAGAGACATAGGGAGAAAAGGATTGTGTGGGATGTGAAAGAGAGGGTTCCACTGGGATTTGTTTCTAGTGCATGTGGTTCTAGAGGCAGTGGTTTTGACCATGACCACAACATCATCTCTTGGCACACCATTCCAACATTAACTTGTAAGGTTACTACAAGCAAATGCAAAACCATAGAAAATAACCAACCAAGAAACTGGGGCAGGGGGGAAGCTCGTTCATCTCTCTCGTCTCTGACTGACAATGTGAAAATTCATCACCTAATAGCTTGTTATCCTATCGCATACGGAAGAGAACATTTTGGAGTCTGATGTGACTCCGGTCCCTGGTTCCCAGTGCCGTATTCTGACAGAATCCCTGGAGAACGGAGGGAGGGGATGCACAACACACCTCACCAAGCAGGAGGGAGGGGTGAAAATCACTATGGGAAGACACTCTCATTAAGGACAGCTACTTCCAGTACAAGCCTTTGAATTAAGAGCTACAATACTTAATTGGAGACTTGAGTCACTGTGCATGAAGGGGGAAAGAAACGGAGCCTTAAACTGCTGAGCTCTACGACCACATGTTGCCATACTTCAAACATGACAGGCCTCATTTCTCTCACTGCATCAGGTAGAGAGTGACCAACGTTCTGTGCACACGACCAGACAGATAAAGAGGCTATTACAGAAGCTTTGAAGCCCTGTTAAAGCCAAGTTCTGGCTGAGCTTAAAGGAGAATGTCCCGCCCATACCCATAGTGTAAAATAATATGTGAATGCATCCAAATATCCTGTGAGGTCTACCAGGCAGACTTGCAATATATTCACCAGTCAGAGCTGCTAAACATTCATCATTACACCACTGCTGCAATATTGAACAAATGTCAAATGAACAAATGATGTGATGCTTGGAATGCCGTAGTCAACCACGCTGAGAGCAAGTCAGTTCAACAAACCATGGATTAATTGAGAGAAAATTAGGTTTTGAGGGCTGGGGTATGATTATTAGCCTCTGTTCTCTGTGAAGAAGAAAGCTGTTATTGATCCTTTGAGTTGGTAATTGACTTTTAGATGCATTCTAATTGTCTTCAGACAGGCTGGTCCCGAGGGAGCGGCATGGTGGACGTACAGATTGTCCTAATACACAAGGAGGCTATATTTAGAAATGCAGACCTGTTCACTCCGCGCCGCCGAAGCCACCAAAATGCTGGTGTATATGGAAACAGTCATCACATTAAAATCAAAAAATAAAAAGGGTGCATGGCAATGCATAAAATCTTGTCTTAATAAATAAAATGGATTTTTGCTATCACTGTTTAGACAAGAAAAAAATCAAACCAGCGTCATTATTTGGAGGGAAAGGAGATTAGTGTTGGTTTCCAAAATGATAGTTTCAAGCAAGCTTGTCCTCCTGTGTGACAGGGACATATTGACGTTTATCAATCGCCCTCTGGGAGTACAATAAAGAAGAAACTGAAGTGAACTGAACATGCTTGGCTGATGGGCTCAGGTGTCCGATGAGGATAGAGTACACCTGTCTCCTCAGATATTAGCCAGATTTCACCCATAAGCACTTTCATGGTAGTCAGGCCCCACAAGAACTAATCAATCAACCAACCATAAGACTGAAAAACTGAAAATAAAAGGGGGTGAAACCATTTTGCAAAGTCAGCTAGACTGGACAGCTTTGCATGAGGCACTGACCTCAAGGCTGCTAGCTGTACCAGTAAATGCTTCAGACCAATAGCCTATGTGTTCTGATAGAAATACATTTTTCAGTCAACAAACGTTTTGTGATTACATCATCTGGGAGACATCAAATCCTGTTGATTCATCTGGGGACTTAATGCAAAATGCTAATTTCACTAAATAATTATGTGAAAAGTAATTAAGTGAACGTCTGGATGAATTGATGCTCTTGAAGTTCCTGTCATTTCCTCTAGCTCGCCATTCACTGAAATGCCAGATGTGAGGATCAAGTGAACAGGAGAAATGTTCTGCAGTGAAAATGTACAAAAGACTTGAGTAAGCCTATATTGTTCTTACACCAACAGACTAATGAAAGAAAACTCTTCCATTTAAAGTCAAAATAACATTTCAGACTGTAAAGTCAAAAGTGATGAATGTCAGCTGACAGTACAGTCAGTATACTATGAAATACGTGCATTCGATGGCAGTAGATTCAGCAATTTTTTGCCTGAAGCACAGGGCTCTTTTTTCTGCTTTATAGTACAGTTATTTTTTCACAAAAATAGGGTGACCAATGTTTCCTGTACGACAATGAAAATACTTTTTGAATCAATAGAGATGGGAAATATTCCCTGCAGCAAGGATGGTGATTATTAATAGCAAATGAGAAAAATCAATGTGTAATGTGGGTTTATAAGGCATATACATGTAATAAAAGATATCCATTATTGTTCTAGGATTTACAATCCGGGCCCCTATTAGGAACTTGCTTGAGAGAGTACAACAAGCTACTCTGTATCTTCCTTTAAGACACAACTGAAAACCATTTTTTATCAACTTGCATGTAACTTGATGAGACCAAACTTCACTTGATACCCATCCGTCAATAATTGCAAAAATCTTAAATTGCCTTCATATATGAAACTATATTGTACAATTAGGATGTTTCTGTAATACAGCTACTGAATCATATTTTCAGTGATGGTCACTTGACCATTTTGTGGGAACTCCATAACAATAGCACTTACGTGTAACAGGAATTAGTTTAAAACATGCTCATGCTGAGTCTTTTTCACTTCACAGATCAAGGTGAGCAGGTCTCATTAACATTAATGGCGTACCATGGCTGCGTTGCGGTGTATTACACCAGGGGACTGGGCTCATAATAATCACAATTACCAGTCATTATGAGTCAAATCAAGATCTTCACACAGTGAAGTACACAGTGGGAACTTGACATTGACAATGAGCTTTATATGCTTAATAGGGATTTCACAAGAGACAATTAGCTTTAGATAATGGATGTCAATGGGCCCTCCATTCCTAAACCATATTAAAACAAAGTGACTTTAGCTCATGTCCCAATCCTTATGTTTGTGACTATCATGTCACAAACACATATTCATTATGGGTCTTTAATAACTATCAATTTTATTCATGCAAAAATAATGATACCAACAAAGAAGAGCAACTTCAGCTCACTCAACCAAAATGTCCACCGCAGATCTGCAAAATGTCCACATTTTGCACATGCACAGAATCCTGTACAGACCTTATCAAAAGAAATAATTGTCAGACATGATAGCATGGCAGTCCACACACACACACACACACACACACACACACACTCACAATTTATGTGATAGACTGGCAACCTGGGTAATTCCCTGCCTTCCACCCAATGCATGATGGGATTGGCTCCAGCCCCCCATGAGCGTGAACAGGAATAAGCACAGACCCAGATAGGGTCTCTGGACCACATAATTTGTTCCCTCTGACAGCAAGTTATAAATCCTTTAAACATCCTGTCAGAAACTGTGGAACAGAATATTATGAAAATGACTAGGGGATTGAAGTCTCTGAGCGTGGTTATTTCATCCTCTTTCTCTCTCCTGGTCCCGCTCTCCCAGTTCCGCTTTCTCTCTCTCCTCTCAGACACCTCATCCTGCAGTACGCTGCACTACTCTGAGATTGAAGGCTGCTGGTGTTATGCACGCATACCTGTCTAGACCCTGCCCCTCGTGCTGTATTCAGACAATTTATACATTTTTAACCTTTTAACCTTTACGTTTCTCCTCTCTGAGAGAGCCCGGGTCTGGGTATAAATACATGTTTCTGGCTGAGGGGACACACTCAGAACGGAGAGGTCACTTTGACCTCTAGTGAGGCTGGAAGTACAAGAGGCCTTCTGGGATGCACTGTCCTTTCTGTAGCAGTAATAGTGGCTTGATGAATGATGGAGCCCAGGGACAAAATGGATTTTTCTTGATCTTGAAACAACCTGGCTAGAAGGGACATGGGTTAAGAAAAGGGAACCAGCTGTAATGGTGTCACGTAAGGGACAGGGCTGCGGGAGTTGGGTTTTAAAACCTTCTTGATCTTGGACCTTTTCGATCCAATCGCCATCCCATCCTTCACACATACACACCCACAAAAATCTCAACCAGCCAAAGGGGAGTTGCTTCCACTTTCATGCAGCCATCTATCACAGGGATCTACAGGGACCCAGCCCATTGAAAATTGGGCTAAGACAGACTGTTAACCCCGTTAAATGAGTGCCAAACCTTCCCCCAGGCAAGAGCCAAACTGGGGTAAAGGAGCCTACAAGTGAAGAGCAGAAGCTAAGCTATTGGAGTCTCAGTACCACAGAGCAAAAACTTGACAAATTCAACTCAGTATTACATCACTGGACAGGTCCACTTGTTGACAATTGGACCTCAATTGGTCCAAATGCCATTGTGTCATGGCAGGAGACGAAGTTCAACCTCCTTTTCCGGTTCTTTCACTCTACTGGGAGCAGTTCTCTTTCTGTTTTTCCTTTTTTTCCTTTTTAAACACACTGCCAATGCCAACTCCTCGCTGTCACGTCTTTCACCGCCTCCATTGTTTGTTTTTTTCTGTTTCCGGCAACTCCCTCTGGAAATACTGACAGTGGCAAGGAATGACATGTAAAGAAATTCTTATTGAGTATACTGACAACGGTGTTCAGGGACATGTTCGCCGGTGGTTCTTTCGTCGTTTGTTCTTTTGTCGTTTTGAGTATACCGTCACCTTTAGACCTTTCATTTTTTGTAAGACCTTATACTGATTACATTGCACATACATTTGATACACATTTGAGGTTCAGATTGAAGTTGTGTGGCTCAGGCGTGCATACGCAGGACGCTTAAGAGAGATGGCGCCCTGCTTTTTAGCACAACTTAGATCTCCTTGTTAACTAAAAAACATATGAATGAAAACAACTATCTCCCTGCTCGCCACTGCTGTTCTAGCAGTAAGAAGTTAGAGTGAGGGTTCTGGCAGCAGTTTGCGAGTGTGTGTGTACTGTATGTGTGTGTGCAGAGTCACTGCTGGGCTGCCGCAGCGCCTGGCCAAACACCAGCCTGACGACAGCAGCTGGAGAGCGGTGATGTAATAAGCTTGTTGCCATGGAGACCCGTGGTACCCCAGCGTCACCAAAAATCCAAGGACGGTAGAAAGTCACCGCCACAGCCCGGGCTGGCTGGCTGGGAGGCGCTACCGCTGTGACCGTACGATAAACAACCACGACCAGAGAGAAAACTAATTGACGTGGATCACTGGATTGGGACCTTATCTCCAAGATAATGTGTGCAGTACAAAGTTATCGGGCCCTTACTATGTCATACAAAACCTATTGCTCAAAATATAACTGAGGTATAATACAATAACCATTGGTTGGGCAATAAATACATTGCTATATTGACTTTCTGGAAAGACCAACTTATTTAATAACAGACTGAATAACAAACTGAATCACACAGAATGAATGGTGCATTTATTTAGCTTGATTGCTTCAGGACAGATCAAATCCTGTATTTGTAAATGGGCAACAACCTACATGGATAAGGGAGATAAAAAAGAACAGAAAGATGTTTGCACCTACACAACAAGGCATGACACATGGTTTTCATGTGAGGAAGTTCTGGCTATGAAGGCTGAATCAAAAGCAAAGGAAGTGACCTTGTCATCTTTTGCCATTTTGTCAAAACAGGCTTGTTGGGATAAGTCAAATCCTCAGCCAGGGCAGTCAGTGAATAAATCTTCCAATCAAACTGCTGCTTAGGAGTCTGTTAGGGGAGAGATGGTGGGGAAAATAAATCCTGCATTTGGAATGAGGCTCCGCTGTCTTTCATCACGCTAGCCATGCAGAGCAAATGTAAATGGTAGGAACGTTTTCACAGTGAAGCCACAGCAGCAGTCTGTCCATTATGTGCTCCTCTGAGTTGGTTTTTATCCCTAATTGAGGCAGAGTAGCTTTTCAGTCTTTTGATATAGGCGATTTGAGATCCAGATGAGGCTCTGGAGAGAGGAGAGAGAGAAAGATAAAGGGAGAAAAAGAGAGAGAATGAGACAGAAAGAGAGAAAAAAGGAGAAAAATGAGAGGAAAACAAGAGCGAGGCTCTCATCGTCGGTGCAATGCAAGGGACTGTTTCAAAACATGGAAATGAAGTGGTGCCCCCGCCTCAGTGTTGGAGGCCCAGAAACAGACCTGAGGAGACTAATGAGATGTTTATGTTAGAAATAGATGGTACGCAAAGTCGTTTCAGATGATATAAAAAGAAAAACATTCTCATCCAGAAGCACAGGCGAGGTTACTGCCAAAAAATAATCTGTTACAAATACCTGGTTTCCTGCTTCAACTTGAACTAATATGCTTAATATTGCTAACATAATCCTTAATGTGAATGATTCTAGTAACTTCTGAATTACTCCCACATGAAAATATGTTACTTTGTTTCCAAATCAATACAATACTGTGGTTTAATAGTGTTATAATCTACCAGCATGTTTAAGATGTATAAAATAATGTTTGCACTGACATCAACAAGCAATCACCCATTTATTAAAACGTATCGGACATCTGTTTTTTTTTTGTCTGTGACTATGACAGTCATCAGTCATCAAGCCTGTTACATGTGACCTGTGACTTCCAGACTATGATCAAAAGACAAGGGACCTTACAGTCACAGTAACGTAATTCTGGGCAGGTTGTAGTTTTGCACACCAGGCAGTTCTCCACGCCGCGTTTTAATAAACCTACAGTGTTATTACGATCCAACATGGTACTGAAAACTCTGGGCTTGAGGCACACTGTTCTGTATGCACGTTAGCAAACCTTTGTCTGCATGCAGCATCCACATGGGACGCTGAGAGTGACTGATGGAGATGCGAGCAGCAGGTTGAGGGCGTGGCGGAGGGATAGGGAGCTGAATTGCAGCTGAATGTCTGCCAGATTTGTTGCTAAGTAGAAGGCACCATTCCCCCATGAAACATCCCTTGAGTCAGACTAGGCAGTTTGTAAACCCTCAAAAGGCCTGGCTGTAGAATGAGCCTAGGACAGCTGCTCCAGCTCTCCCTCTTTCATAGTGACCATCTCAAAAGCTGGAGCCAAGATCCTTAAAACAAAAGCACAGAGAGATCCACTGCAGCCCACACTACAGTGGAGTACTGCATAAGGGCCGAGTGCCAATCTATCCAATTAGATTTCCTGCGGACGTCCAAATCTATATTTCATACTGTGGCCCTTCGAGCTGCAATGATTGATGAAAAACGTGTCTGGAATAGATTCATTGCCAGCCATGGTAATGACAGAAGGCATGGGTGTTCAGGTGTGTGTGTGTGTGTGTGTGTGTGTGTGTGTGTGCGTGTCTACGTGCGTCTCTGTCCGTCTGTTTGTCTGTATGTATATGTGTGTGTGTCTTGTTGGCATTGATGTATTAGTTCTGATATTGATCGACTGTCAAATAATACTATCATCTATCAGAAATATTGATCAGCTTGGTCTGATTCTACTTTGCACATAAGTCTGCTGAGTGTTTGGTGCTGAAAACATCATATGTAGTGTTAAACATTCCTTTCACGTCAACTTTCCCAAACGTAGAGAGCCTGCACCTGGTCTCTCTCCCTCTCGTTTCTATTTTGATTTGAACGTTATCAGGTGCTCGGGAGCCTTTAGAAGCCGGACTCGTTCATTCGTGCTCAGGGGAATCACAGGATGCACTCTTAAGGCCACACAGAGCCCCATGAGCCCTGCATAAGGGAAGTACAGTGTAAAAGTCAACAAGCATAGGTTGATGCGCCGTACGTCCACATACACTACATGGCCAAAAGTCAGTGGACACCCCTACTAGTTATTGAGTTCAGGCATTTCAGCCACCCTGTTTTTCAGGGTTTGGGCTTGGCCTCTTAGTTCCAGTGAAGGGTAATCTTAATGCTACAGGATACCAAGACATTTTAGCCAATTGGACGCTTCCAACTTTGTGGCAACAGTTTGGGGCCCACCTCAACCCCACTGAACACCTTTGGGAGGAATTAGAACGGCGATTACGAGCCAGGCCTTCTCGTCCAACATCACTGCCCGACCTCACAAATGCTCTTTTGGCTGAATGGGCACAAATTCCCACAGACACTCTCCAAAAGCTTGTGGAAAGCCTTCCCAGAAGAGTGGCGGCTGTTAGAGCAGCAAAGGGTCCAACTCCATATTAATGCCCATGGTTTTAGAATGGGATGTCCAGCAAGCTCATATAGGTGTGATGGTCAGGTGTCCTACTGACTTGTGGCCATATAGTGTATCAGGAAGTAGCTTGGTGGTTTTCTAAAGTCAACACATGAATTAAATATTTTGTTCAGCGATTCTCTTACAACAACACCGTGCTCCCACAGCCAGAGTTTTTAAAGTCCATGTAGCTCTAATCATGCAACAACCCCGAGCCCTCCAACTGAGCACCTCGAGCTAGCACGCTTGTTTGACTGAGATATGCATTTGTTTTTCAAGTGAGTCCTGAGAAAGAAAACTCAGCGGTTCTGTGCTTGTCTGCATGATAGATGGCCACACCTCTGATGGGCCTCATTGAAAAGCTGCTGAATTAGATAGACAATAGTGTTTCAATCTCTCTACTCCGTTACACAAACACAAACCTTTTTATTGCAGAACTAGAGCTCGGTCCATGAACATCCGAAATAGAAATTCAACTTTAACATACTGCAGTATGTTATACAAAATGGCAGCAGCTATAAGTAGGAAATGCCAATATCTAAGAGCACATAAGGCCTGGGAGATCAATCTCTCTGACAGTGAGTCATTCTCATGCCGTCCATGCCAAGAAGAAAGAAGCAGAGGGAGAGAAAGAAAGAGCTTCCACAGGCCAGGCTGACTTGTGGTGTCTCCTCCACACACACACACACACGAAACGACAAGTGTGATCAGCCCTATGTATCGGTACACCAGCTCTCTCTGGGACGTCATGAGATTACAAAGTACCCTCTTGCCCAGTCTGCTTACTCACCACACTGCTTATCATGCCAGGAGAGGAGACTAGGTTGGAGAAACTGAGCTCAGTGAAGAGAGGGAGAGGGAGAGAGGGAGAGAGGGAAAAGACAGGGAGACCGAGTGTGTGTGTGTGTGTGTGTGTGTGTGTGTGTGTGTGTGTGTGTGTGTGTGTGTGTGTGTGTGTAATCGTGTGAGAGAGCGACGCAAAAGAAGCGAGAACTCTTTGGCTGGCACTTGACTGAAGTGTGCGCTGCTGTGTGTATGGAATTGAGTCGATGACAACTGGAGTTACCAACAGCGAGAGGAGGGGAGTGAAAGAGAGGGGGAGCGCTTAATATTCCACGCACATACAGTTCCTCTGCTATAGCAAGAGTGTAAAAATAGACCACAGTGGACTACGGGACTGAGGAGCTGACACTCAGGCCGAACAGACTTACAGTTACTGCCATCAGGACCTACTGCGGATCCAGTCACTCTTGGAAAGAAATCAAGAAATCATCCGCTCATATTCTCCTTCAGTGGTTGTATGTGGTGATGGGAAGTAGGGGGAGGGGGCAAAATGCTGCACACTGCTGAAGAGGAAAAAGACTGTGCATCATTAAAGGAAAAACACACCATAAAACACTTCTAGAGTCATCATTTTGCACCGACGTTCATCAATCACACAGGAAGAAATCCATCCTAGAACAGGAAGAGTTACTAATTCCTCCACAGGCAGTATCCTCAATAGTCCACAATGCATTGCAGCCACAAGACATGTGTTTTTTTTGCGTAAAGGGCGCGGCTCACTTATCCTCAATGACAGCCAGTGCTACCGCTACCGCTCTCTCCATCTACACGTAAAAACTGGAGTTACAATAACTTGTAAACCCAACAAGTAAAGCACATTGATAAATATAGGAGGAAGAACAATTTACAACCACTGGTTTCAATAGCTGAGAAAATATTTGTCCACATTTTTTCTTATGTATTGAGTCACATTCAGTCACACATTCAGTCGTTATTGTCATAAATTACACTCCCTTGTCAACATATAGCAAACTGAATTCAAGGGTGAAGGCACCACCGGAGCCACAGAGCTTTCCTCATGAACCACAAAATGAACCCTAAAAAAATCAGCCGAGTCACACTACGATACGCCACGCTATAAACCACTACACTACCACACGTACTGTATAAATGTAAACCACATGTTTTCCCAGAAGATCCTGCCACCGCCATTCGCAATACTTCAGTTAGATTCAGCTAACGGAAAGCGAAGGTGCCCTGGCAGACGAGGTACAATCCACGTGAAGGAAGGGCTGTTGTCATAGAAATCTGGCTCTGTCTCTCATGATTTTCTTGATTTTAAAAGAAAGACAAAAAGAGTCAGTAGTATGTGGTGAAAACCATAAAGGTATGTGTACGTGTTGAAGGCTTGAACCCAGGAACCAACTAAAAAGAATCGATCTCGCTTAGTCAACTGTGGGTATTTCAGTTCAGTAGAAGTCATCAGTCATAGTGAATCGGCCCTATGTACTGGAGATTTGCACACATTTAACTTAAAAGATGATGAGCAGGTTTATGGGTATTTACAGACAGTAGCATTAATTTATGAAATACCATAAATTCAGCCATTGAAATGATTGTAGGAAACTCTCTTACAGCTTCAATTAGAGTGCCTGATTCAAGTATCAAGGCCGCTAAAATACTTCCCACATTGAGAAGTGTCCTCCAATGAATACATGTTAGTCACACAGGCTGATTTTCATTCTGACCAGGAGAGAGATGATTGAGGAGTGGAATCAAGTGCTTTTCTGCATTGCTTTTTTCTTATACGATAAGTTCATTGACCATTCTGTATCCTCGTTGACAAAATGTACTGAGAAAATGATGGCAGCATTTTAAACATCAGTCCAGCCTATTTCAGTGTTATATTTCTGTAGGCTTTGATTTGTCAGACTTAAAATGGAAATATTAATGGTAATAAATATTGCATGCTGGCTTATTTCAGCATTACTTCTGTCTACAACATGAACAAAATTGCTACAAAGGCGTACACACAAATTGCAATCAAGTTCAAATTGGTAATTACCATGTTTTGCAGGAGAATGAACATGCATCAGGGCTATTTTACTTACTATATGATTAAGGAAATACATGCAAAAAAGGGGATGCCTTCCACTCTCACCCAATGGTCTTAAAATATGAACAGAATAATATTGCAGCGAACATCTTGGCATAGTGTGGAGGTGGGAAGTAGGCAAATTCAGTGGATATGCAATCCCCAGATACGCAAACTGGCCATGAAGCGCTGCTATTTTCAGCGAAGCTATTTGTGAAATAATCAATACAGCCTTTATCTGTAATGTATGGAACGACGCATTCAACTCTGGCTTTTGTAACATTCTAGTCAAGATTTCATAACATATACCTCCAGTTTTCCAGTTATCGGTTTTTGTCCAACTTTCAAAAAATTCAAGGGAATTATATGTAGATTGAATTCATACAGGGAAAGGAGTCAAAATAAACATCAGCATTTTGGCCAGGGTGATAACAGAAAGGGAATAACTGCTGAATATGAGTTTGGAAACAAGTACATCTATTTTGTACAGGGAGCTCCTCTTACGTGTGTGTGACAGTGTGTGTGAACCAGTGGGTTCACCTATATGCAATATTATGAGAGATTGTCCAAGACACAAAAAACACAATTCTTAAAGTTTTGCTTACGTAAGCATTGCGATTCAATACTACAATACATTGTAAATTGATTTTTTTTTTGATCTGCAGGAAACAGCTGAAATAATATCCCGATAACAAAAGCATATTACAGTTTTTTACAATCGTTTTCACACTTGTCTCAATACCATGTCCACTTCTTCAAAACTCTTCACACAGTGTGCTTTTGAAACACACACCTGAGCACATCAGTTAACCTTTGGTGCAAAATGCACTTCAACCACCAAAACACTTCATATTTCAGCCAAAAGTGACTCATGCTGCCGTAACTATAGCATATGCTTTCTCCCATAAGACTACTTTGTCACTCAATGTACAATGAACTAAAAAACACAAACAACTTGGAGCATTGCAAAATACATATATTATGTGTTTCCCTTTCCTCTATTTTTGCATCCACAAATATTTCAAGCCAAGCAGCTAAAGAAACTTTTGATCTGTTGGTTTGCCTCTCACAATAGATGTCATGACTGAGTGTGGTAAATTTACAGTAAACTGTAAATGAATGATTGTTTTACTGTATCGGAAACCCAGAATAACAATCTTTACTGTGTAATGTAAAACAATATATGATAAAGAAACAAATTACAAAAGCAACAGTATTCTTCAGGGGGTTTACTATATTTTGCCATTTGTTCTCACAGTGCAATATACTGTAGTTCAGAAAAGAAAAATACAATACAATCAATTACTCAAAATACATTACAATCAATAACAAAAAATACCAAATAGCAATATTTTCCCTATATACATGCACATTTCAATGCAAGTATGACCACTTTTGTATAGATGGTAACAAGGCTACAAACAAAAAAACTGAATAAACTGAATAAACTTTCTGCTAAAATCAGAATAATCTGTCTTACGTATTTCAAGCATATAGTTTAATTTGTCTGTCAAAATGCAACATATTTCCATCCACAGTGATCAGAATTTTGTTGGGTTTTGAACTGAAAGTTAACTGTTTTGAACAGAGTATCTAAATGTCTGCAAAATTTGCTGTAGTTGTACAGAATCTTGCTGGTGGTGAACACTGACTGAGAGAGGTATTCATGAATTTTGGAAGAAGTGGTGATTGAATGCCTTTTGTATCAAGTTCACAAGTTGTTTAGTTCACATAGTCTACTGATATGGTGAATGTGTTAAGTGTTTTGAAAAAGTGGACATGGTATTGAGACAAGTATGAAAACGATTGTAAAAAACTGTATAAGAACATCATTTGGTAGAAAGGTCATGCAGTGTTACTATTGAGCATTTTTAAAAACACTGTGATCCGAGACAACCAACTGTTGCACAGGTTGTACAGTTTCTGCTGAATTAAACCCTTTGTACCTTGCAGTTCTCTATCATGAATGATCACTGCAGGGTCAGAGGAATAGTTTGTTACTATCTACTGCCAGACGCTGTGGCTTTGACCCTTGTACTTACTGTTGCTTGTTTATGATTTTGGTGATCAAGTCGCTCTGGGTAAGAGCATCAGCTAAAGGTGTTGTAAATTGTAAATGTAAAGTGTAGTCTTCTGTCGAAACGTATGTCTTGCACTGTTGCCCTGGTGAAGTCCTGCATGTCCATGTACTGCTAGTGCCTCCTTGCCACAGTTGTTACTTGTTGTCGCAGCACCATATTACCAATACAATCTCATTTACTGTCACAAGCCTTTTAAATTACTTGCATTCTCATATAAATGGCTCCTAAAATATGGTTGGATCTTCATCAAGTCATAAAAATATATAAACAAATAACACAGAAATGTCTTTATTGAACGTATTGTTCAAACATTAACAGCTTGGATTGGAAAAAGTATGTGAACCATGAGATTTACTAACGGGTGGAACCTCCTTCAGCTGATCAGACCGGCACCATTCCTCCTTACCGAACGGTTTCAGGTCAGTGGTTTCCTGCTTGGTATCCTCCATGAACACCACCCTTGTTTAGTGTTGTGTCTTATTGTGGACTCATGGACAGAGATGTTAGAAAGTTCAAGAGATGCCTGCAGATCCTTAGCTGTTAATTTAGGGTTCTTTGTCACCTCCAAGAGCTTTACGCATGCTCTTGTTGTCCGCCCACTCCTAGGGAGAGTAACAATGGCACTGAATTTCTCCATTTACAATCTGTCTCCTGGCATATTCCACTTCAACAGATCTTTTTTTTGGAGAGCAGACTCTGTTGGTAACCAAACTTTGTGGGGTTTTCATAAGACAGGACATCTCATTGATTGGATCACCTGACTTCAATTACCCCCTTTCACAGAAGTCATTAACCTAGAGAGCAGTGGTTCAATAAAAACATGTAAAAGTAAATTTTGTATTTTATTTGTTAAATCACATTGTGTTGATCTATTCTTATGGCTTAGTTGGAGATCAGATCATATTTCAGGAGCCATTTATGCAAAAATGCAGGTAATTCAAAAGGGTTCACAAACTTTTTATCGCACCTCCACATACAGTATGTACAAACACAATCGATAAATAAAATAAAGCTGCATTACAAACAGCAGATTCACAGGTGTGATGCTAAGTAATGTGATACACTTCGCACCCACATAGACCTACCCCCACTCATAATTAGATTGATCTCTTAAATCACATCCATCATCAGTCTGTCTGCAGAGTGTCACTATGCTGCAGCATAATTAGCAGAGGCAGTGTTACCCTTGTGAGAGTCATGCAGAGACAAGCACGTCTTTAGTGTTGTAATGTCTCTCTCTCTTCCTGTCCTTCCATTTCCCCCCTCCAATGTAAACCTTCCTTCTTAAAGCACCTGCGCGCACACACACCACGCACGCACACACACACGCACACAGAGGATATCGTTGTCTGTAATGTGCGGAGCCAGCAGGCAGCCCTACAGGGCATCAGCATCCACGTGTAATTAAAGCTTTTTGCCTTTCCTTTACAAAGCACTCAATTCTTTCCCCGGATGGACTTGACACCAGCTACATGTTTTGGTGCCATCGCTCGTTAAGCCGTCAATCACGCACAAGAATATTGTACACACACACACACACACACACATACACACAACAATTATGCACCTCGGTGAAAAAAACATCATTAACATGCAGATTAAATATCAAACGTAGGAGATTGGATGATGAATTACACATGAAGTTCAAGTCCACGCTAAAATCACAACAGGGTGATTTTCTAGTTCGCTGCGGCCGACCAAATCATGAGCCTGCACGGAATCTCTCTCAACTCTTCCTCTCCAGTGACGTCCTCTATTTCCACAGAGAGCCTCTGCATTCTCAAATGAGCCTTGTCTTTCCTTTTAAGTTCGACATGAAAGAAGAAGCGAGAGAAAGGAGGAGGAGGCGGAGGAAAGAAGACTCCATTGACAACAAGAAACTGCTCTCTTATTTCAGTAAAGTCTTGAAGGTGTCCCAGATGTAAAGCCTGGGCTTGGGTAAAAGGCATTTTTCTCTCTGTCTGATTGTATTGTATTCTCCAAGCCGGGGGAAGATCACTGCTGTTTTCTGAGGATATGTTGTACCTCTAACGCCTCACAGCAGCTGGGCTAAGTGCTGCACAAGGAATAGTAACAGAATGGAGTAATGGAGTGATGAATGAATGAATGAATGAATGAATGAATGAATGGATGCATGAATGACCGAGTGAATCAATGAATGAATCAGTCAGTCAATGGATGGATGAATGGCTGCTCGAATGAAATATGGAAATATGAATGAAATATTTTATACCTGTGGTACTGGTACACCATCACTGGTGTTTTATCAACTGACTTAAAAAAAGCTTTGTGTTAAAGAGAGAGCGAGAGAGAGAGAGAGAGAGAGAGAGAGAGAGAGAGAGAGAGAGAGAGAGAAATTACATAAGCAAGGAATGTTTCATTTCAGCTTCCTGTAATAGTGCCCCCATACAAGCAGAGGGGTGATTTAGTTTTGGTAGTTACAGTCTTGCTGCTGCTCTGTTCCCCACATTAAGCCATAATCTCCTCAATGCCTTCCAGATATGACAGAAAAATGACTTAATTATATTTCAGCTATGAAACTAAAATGAGCCATACAGGGGACTGAGAGCCACACTACACGCTGGATCAAATCTGCAACACTGGATCATTACACTATTTTAATTAAACTGATGAAGCTCAGCTTGAGTCCGCGTGCTCTCAACCTACTCTTCTGCAATCACTTCCTCCTTTCCTTATCAGTTGAACGCCCTGGTGTTCCAGCAGGCTGCATACAGACCCATCATCTACACCGCACAACTGTGTTGTTTTCTAGACTACCATTTCTGCCAACTCTCCATTTCTTCTATTCCTAACAGCATCAATGGCAACAGTGCAAAGACACACTGCCTCCCTGATATAATCCATTACTCACAAAATGAAACAAAGAATCAAGGTGTCATACATACTGTCATACATCTGTTTACAAGTGTGGGTTTTCGTTTGGTCAAAAAAACCTGCACCTAATATATATATATATATCGTTTGAGTCTCTGGCCTTTTAACTGTGTAAGAACAGCTGTAATGCCTATAGCTTTCAGTGGACGGCCTCTAGTGTCTTTATTGCTGTGTCACGTATAGTGTGTATAGTGTGCTGTGTCATCTAACGGTGTCAGGTTCTCTCAGGGCAAGCTCATTAATCTGCTGAACTGCAGTGCTGCTGGATGGGAGGGAGAGAGATAGAGAAGAGGAACAAAGAGGAGGCAGCCGGTACAAAATAAAACAGAAATAAATAGAGAGAAGAAGAGAGAGAGAAGGAGAAAGAGACACACAGAGAGAGAAAGCCTCCCGTCACTTATTAGCGGTGCCTCCTCTGGATGCCTGTACGCAGCTATCCCTATGACATCACAATGAGGCATCACAATGAGGCAGCCGCTGCCTGAGTGAACTGGCGGATTATCCCATCCTGCATCACATACTGTGGGCTAAACTCGATCGATCACCACCAGCAACATGTGCATCAGAGGTAAAAACCCCATTAAAAAATCACTCTTGTCACACATTTTAATTATTCATTCTGGAAAAGCAACAACTCAGCAAACTCCAACTTTAAATACACCATTTGAGTTGTCATCATCATCATGATTGCTGCTGCTGAGTGCCTCTGAAGCTTAAGGCCCGATTTGCATCTGGCTGTAAAATCCCCATGCAGATAGAAGATTATCAAGAATCTAGTCAAAGTCATATTGGAATACAGCTGTCAATACACAGAAGGATTAATCTCAAACAGATGTTTAAAGAAAACATGCTTTCAATCATTCTTGGGGATATTAACACAAACCCTGCTCTATGTAGACAACAGAAATGTAATGAAAACCTCTTATCTGTTAGTATAGTATAGAATAGTATATGTGTATATGTGTATATGAGTATAAGAATTTGGATCAAGTAAAATTGAAGTGAGGTATAGATGAAACATGCGGCCAAAATATGGTATTGTATTTGGCTTCTGTGATGGCAAAAGCATCATTGGATTGTGTTGCCTGTGTGGGGCACTGCAGTGAGAGCACCGATATTCACATTTTACTCACAAATCGTGTGTTCCACTGATTATGCCCACATAAAATAAGCCAGACAGCTCAGGTGTATCCATGCAACCATTATGTTTTGTATTGTACATGAATCATTTATCTTTATGGAACATTCATGAGGTTATGAAAGATGAAAGGTTCAAGTTGCAAAGCTGTCTGCTAAAGCACATTATTTCAAACGTGTTGTTAAATGCATTAAATGTTATGTTATATACAAAAGTAAATATGAAAGTAAATCCACTGTGTAATCAGCTTTGTGGATATTCATTTTGTCATCATTTTTTTAAATTGGTCATACTGAACATTGGTACAACACAAACAGATGTGTTAATTAATTATTAATTGGTTTTGGTATTAGCATCAAAATAATCCCCAATGATTTCTCATTACCATGAAGTAGCCAATGTAATCTCTTGGCTTCTATGGGCCTACAGCATTAACACAGGGCAAAGCATTTGTTTAGATGCAGCTTGAACAAAGACATTTTTTTGGAACTTTTTTCCAAGTTACAACCGAAGAAAGAAAAATGCTTTAATCCGTTGGTTATAATCTCAGACCACTGACTCTGTTTGTGCTGAATAAAATGACAATCTTTGGGTCAAGATGAGTTGAGGCACTGACATCACTGGAATCGTAGATATTACTGTCATGGCCAACAGCCGAGTGCCCTAATCTGAAAGCACACCAAAGCCTTGAGGGCTTATCTCACCATTTCTCCACATTATGGATTAACACGTTATTTAGCAGGGCGCCTTCAAATCAGGAAGACATGTCTCTCTCGCAGATTTCAGCAGGGCGGCACATAGTTGGCAGCGAGGCTGATGAGCAGGAGCCCTGTCTAAAGCACATCCTACTTTTATTCTATATTAAGCCTTGAGCGGTTAGAATTAAATCTACTTAGGGGACCAGCATTCCCAGTCTATGGATTAGCGGCTAAAAGCTCTCCCTGTATCCCATGCTTGTGAGCTACAGGCTAAATGTTTGGACATCAGGTAAAATTCATATTCATCTTTCTATCCAACCAGTTATTAAACATCAATAAATCATTACCACATGAATTTTGAGACAGTAGTATAATTATGGTACACGAGACCATCGCCAAGAAGATTGCCAGTCTCCACCGGCCGCTACACTGCATTTTATTTTGTGTGCCAACAGGTCGGATTTCGCAGGAAAGACCAAGCAGCAACATCCTATGTGTGACAGGAAGCAACAAGGGTTTATGGGAAATGTGGTCTAAATTTTGAGAACCACTAGCAGTAATACCACTGGTGTGAGATAGAAATAGACAATTCACAATTAGTTTGACAATGATATACTGATGTTTAATAATTGCTACCCATTGCATCATCTACACCTGGAAGCTTCCCAATACAACCAGCCTGTTATTGGCCTTGAGCAGATCCACTGGTGCTGGGATCAAGTGCCTTGTTTTTTTGACAGCAGCTGTCACTTCAGCACACATAAATCAGTACTGATTCAAGGTGATCCGAGCCACACAATCATACAACAGTCTTGGTGTCTTACCAAAACCATTCAATTCTGCCTGTAACTGTCAGCTGACATCCTCCCTGGTGTGTTGAAAATATGTCATGACCCTGAGACGAAGCTAAACAACTGAAAAGCATTGTAATACATCAAGGACATATAAAAGACAGCTGCTGTTCACTCCACCAGGGCAGTTCAGATAGTGTCACACTAAACTGACTTTCAAATACTTTCCTGTGATTATCTAAATGTTCTGGCACTCATAGTGTTTTCCAGTGTAGCAAACCGCAACCTTCTGAACTAAAACAAAGCATAAAAGTGTTTGCAAATTACTATTTGGCCCAGGACTGGTTGGTACAAATGTTCAATAAATAAGGTCATTGTTTGATTTAGGGATAAATGTTGCTTACTTTAGCTTCTATTATTATTTTAGTCTGAAAGCTGTGAGGTGAACACAGGCAGAAGACCAGGCACTTGCATGTCACTGGGAAAACCAAACATTTTACAACCTCTATTCCAATTTTAGCAGTGCACACCAAGCAGAAAACAATATGAGTGCAGAGAGCCCACTTAGGAGACAAGAGCAACCTATTTCAATAATGAATTCACAAAGCAAAACACGAGGAGCTCCTTCCAAGTTCTGCATTTGGCTTCAAAGCAACGCCCCTAATTTCATTAGTGGGCTGTATAGAGGATCTCGGACTGTGCCAGTTGACAAAACCACTTACTCACAGTGATGAGGTATGTCTCCCCGGATCAATACTATCACATCACTACGTCATTCATCTTGCCTTTATTCATTGATCTAAATCTTTTGACTCATGGTATAAATATAAATTCAGAGCCTGCGGTCTACACGCCAACAAAACTGCACCATAGGCTTTAACTGTTAACTCATAGGTCAGAACCCAAAGTGACTCCCCAACTGGTCTGGTAGCTCTCCGCGTTATAAGAACCATGTTTTCATTAGCGAGAGAGTGATACATTTCACATTTTAGTCCCTGACTGAAAGAAAAGCTTAATAACCATATAACCTTGTGGTTCACACTATGAATGTTGATTTGAGACAAAACGCCTATTCCTTTAACAAAACCCATTACAGTTCATAATGTGTGAATGTGAAACTGTCTCCAGTAACCTGATATGAGATACTGCTGATTAACAGTGCTAGTCCTTAAACCACACTTAATGATTTTGCAATTCAAAGCCCTCCAGTGAATAATCGATAAACAAACTGTGGACCTAAAAAAATCGGTAACACTTTATTTGAAGGGGTGTGCATAACACTGTCATGACACTGTCATAACCATGACATGACACCTGTCATGACCATGAAGGACGCTTCATGAATGTTTATGACTGTTGTCATTAAGTGTCATTCAGTAAAGACATCTCAAACAATGTCAACTTTGCATTAACAATGACATAATTTACCGAATGACACTTAATGACAACAGTCATAAACATTCATGAAGCGGTTAGGGTTAGGGTTAGGGTTATGGTCATGACAGGTGTCATGTCATGGTTATGACAGTGTCATGACAGTCTTATGCACACCCCTTCAAATAAAGTGTTACCAAAAAATCTTTTTAATCACATTGATATTGATTTTGACAGTGAGGCCTTCTGCACCTGTACCCTCTCAATATAGCCAGGGTTCCATACTAAATAGCCTACGGCTCAATCCGAACTATAAATGATACAGAGCAAAGACCAGAAAGCATTAACTCTGAGAGCACACAGGGAGTAAAATCCCAAGCTATAATGGTAACTGATGAAGTCCCAATTCAGTGAAGATCTTTCTGTACCTCTGATTTGGCTTCTCTCATTCAATCTATAGCATTTTCTCTTCCAGCATCTCACTCTTGAACCCCTCCACATTTCACTCTAATTTGAGAGCACTGCTGCCCAGCTACAATGCCCTAATAGATTCTTGTGTGACATCTGGATATGAAGAGCCTGTGAATATCCTGCTTTGTCTATATAGCAATAAGTTTAAGGGCTCTATTTTTGTGAATCAATGGCGCATGTCAAAAATGCATGGCGCGAGCACACATGACATGGCGTCTGATTTTTGGTAATTTCGTGGCTGGAGGCGTGTGGTGCACCTGCGGCGCAGTTGGAAACGGGGTTGGATTGGAGGTGTGATGGCCAATCAAATCACCTCTTTTCCTCCCCTTTAAAAGCACTACGTTCTCCACCACTGCGCACTAACAATGTCATGATGGAAGAGACCAGTCTGGAGCGGTTCCACCATAGGAGCTTCTCCCAAAAGAAACGCATGTCCTTGTGCAGGAGGTGCAGAAACACCACAAGTGAATATACGGCACCTGAAATAGGCCAGCGAGGGCAGATGAATTAGCTTGAGAGGAGATAACACATTTGGTTACCATGTGTTGCTCTGGTCCCAGGAGAACGATTGTCTAATGTAGGAAATTCAATAAAATTAGGCAAAGAGCCAAACAGAAGCTGGCGGCGGACCACAGGGACAGTTTGGCTATGGGAGGGGGGCCATCCACCAGCAAGTCCCTGACATCTACAGAGGGTGCAGGCCGCCTCCACAATCCCCACTCAAAGTGTGGAAGGCTTTGGGGTGATAGAGGTTGGCGTATCAGGTGAGAAATTGTAAATTGCTTATTATTTAATATCTATAAGGTCATGTTGAAGTGTTTGCCGAAGTATCCAGGTGATGATGTGGGATCGTATTACACCGGCATATTGAATTAAAATGACAGGCCCACTGGCGTTCTAGCCTAAATATTTGACTCAGCCTAGTTGACCAATCAGGAAGCTTCTGAATATGAGCTGTTCACGTACACATTGCTCGGTAAAGTCACAGAAATAGCGTAGCACATGCCTGTGCTTTGCACCGTGCTCCTTTGACCTGGTCAACAGGCGGGCAACGTGAGAGCGAATGCCTGTAATCCTTGACACCGTGTCTCTCCTCCATCTTCGGTGCAGTCAAGTTCACAGGCGAGTCACCAAAATACCAAACAGGTGCAGGGGAGAAAACCTGTGTGCATCGGATGAAAAAGCCACTTTGCTGGCGCAAAGCGTGATCCGTGATCCCCCATGCGCAGTCACCAAAATAGAGCCCTAAGCGTAGCTCTAGTTTGAAGATGCAGGCATCGTGGAATGTTGCTTAGAGCTATAATGTATTTCACTGCGCCAAAGCAGAGCTCACTGAAGTATCGGTATTGGTATTCATTTGACTCCGATACTACAGATTTAGCAGCACACCTCTATGAAACACTATACACCTTATCAAATATATTGAAATTGACATGTACAGAATGTGCTGATGAAACTCTCCACCAGACTGTACTCCTCTTCCTCGCTCTCACTGATGCATCCCACAATAAAGGAATCATCAGAAAACCTCTGTAGGTGGCCTGAGCCAGAGTTAAATCTGAAGTCAAAGGTCAAAGGTGTAGAGAGTGAACTAGAGAGTTGACAGTCCGGTCCCCTGGGGTGCCCCCCTGTTACTCTGCAGCATGTCTGACACATTGTTCCAGAGGAGAACAAAATGTGATGTCTGTTGGGTAGTCCGTAATCTGAAACCATGGCATTGTCCACCTGCGTCACCCGGAACTGAGCAGGAAGGGTTGAGTGGCGCTGAAGAAATCAAAGAACATGACTCTCACCATGCCATGGAGTAATCAGCCACATTGTCAGCGGTAAGGAGGGGGGTGAGAAGTGGAATGGCTCGTTGTAAGTGGCGTCCTATTAAGCCGACCTTCCAAACTAAGGGGTGGGGGGAGGTGGCCTGGGGTACCCCTATCAAATCTGCTGGAAAACAGGTTCACTCTGGCCCTGTTTAGACCTGGCGTTAACATCCGATTTGGGCGATCAGATCTCAAGTTCACACCTCGAAGTACGTCCGTTTACACCTGGCATTAGAATGCGTCTGTGATCGTCTCGAGTGATTCGGATCTCACTTCCCCGCTCTATATGCAAATAAACACGTACATCATCATACCAGTTAGCCTGATAACATATCAATTACCAATCATTCATTTGATCTCGCTATGAGAGACAGCGCGTTCTCTCACTCTAGCACCAACCACGGCGCAGAGGTCTACGGTCTTTAAATGACGTTTTACGGTATAGGACATTATTTTATTAGTTTATTTTGTAATGTGTATGTATGTCGATCTTTTAAAAGACATGTTGAAATAAATATACATACCAGTAGTCATGTCTCTCTCTTGTATTGGTTTGCCCTCTTATGGACGTAATGCGCTGTGTTTTTTTTAAAGGAATAATCGATAATCGTAATTTTGGCCAATTTTGACAGCGCTGCTGCTTAAACAGAGGACATGAGTTGAGTAGGCAGTCATTCAATGTGACCCAACACTGCTAAGAGGATGTGGTCATATCGGTTCTAGACCACCTCCGAATGTGGTCTGAGCGATGCGATCTTAAATGCGATTTGGGTGCGTTTACACCAGTACTTAGAGGTGTGAACTTGATATCGGATATCCCAAATCGGATCTTAATGCCTAGTCTAAACAGGGCCTCTGACTTGTTCCCCTCCACCCTTGGCTTGGCTTCCTATAGCCAGTGACCCTTCTTATCTCACTCCACATCACCTTATGCTGAACTTAAAGTAGTTGTAAAGTCTCGTCTCTCCCACATGATGAGAATGCAGCACAACAGGCAGCAGCATTAGTGGTTCCACGTGTAGGCTAATTGAGCTAAATGGGAAGTGTGACCCTTGTCAAGCTCCGTGAGGGCCCTTTTTTCTGGGCCACATCTCCAAGGTGAGCCAGGAAAGGAGAACAGCCATCCGCTCTCATTTCCTATGAGCCAACAATGTTGTCACGCTCCAGTACCAGTCATTGTGATGTCCTTTGGCAAATGAAACATTCTGTGTAGGACATACTTGTTAATATATCCCCCTCAAAGTTTGTTTACACAGTCTGTCAGCAAGGTGCCTGTCGCAAAAAAAATAGCCTGATGATCTGATTTGTGTTTTCATTCAGACCAATTTGGGAGTTGCGCTTCATCCAAAGCCCTGTGGGAATGGAAATAATGAAATATGCCACAAGAAAGCTAACAGCAGATATTGAACATGGCACTGATGGTCACCTACCGCAATTTATTTGACAGTGGGTATACCTTTAAACACATCATCATTACTTTTGTGATATCTGCTGAAAAACAAGTGCGGGCCTCCCACTTGTTGGGGATATTTATTATTTAGTTGCTGACTGGACCTGAGTCTAGTATAAAATCACCATTCCATCTGTCCCCAGAGCACTGCCACTTTAACTTGGTAGTCAAACATTAAAAGTCTTGCTTTGCCTTTGCTGTCAGATCCTGGAATTGAGCAGGTGGTGATGGTCTTTGTGCGCTGTCATCCCTAATTCACCAGAGAAAGAATCCCTCGGAGTAACAAGCATCAAAAGGCAACTCTAGCATCTCAAGCTAACAGGTTAGAAGCACACATCCAGACTTACTGACGCACCCACACAAAAGACTTCTTATTGTGCACGCAGACACACACATTGAAACACAGAAAAAGACAGAGGAGGCTGATGGATACAAATGCATGCACTGACACACACACACACACATAAGCACTATGATGTGCACATACATACATATACACTAGACTGACACCTCTGGGGAAAACAAGGTCCTGGGATTAGTGGTAGATAATGACTTCATATTCCTGGTAATTGAGGTTCTTCTGAAGTTATAGCATCCAATATATAATAATGAAGAAACCCCTTAAGGTCCACATTCAGGTGAAAGGTTGAGATTGCAATTCTTACACACACACTTGATCTACAACAGAGGTAATACACACTAATCCTCATTGCTTGCTCTCACTCTCTTCCTCTCTCTCTCACTCATAAACAAACAGTCTGTTTATTGACTCTAGCCATGTCTCTCCCTCACTCGTGTCAATATAACAATTGATTTTTGAGACAACTCAGAGAACAAGAAATAAAAGAGAAATACTTCTGAGAAGTCTGAACAGGGAGAAATGGGGAGAAAGAGACTGAGTGACTCAGTGACTAACTGATTGAATGACTGAATCAAAATGGGACAAATTAATTGTTTCTACCAGGGTAATGAATGCATGGAAGGCCTTTCATTACATTACATTACAGTCATTTAGCAGACGCTTTTATCCAAAGCGACTTACAATAAGTGCATCAACATAGGTAGGCAGGAGAACTACTAATCACCAGAAATCATAAGTGCATTTCCTTCCTAAACAAGCATCTAAGAGCAGAACCAGTGCTACGGTAAAAGTGCAATAAGTTAGCTGCCTAATTAATGAGACAAATAAGTGAAGCAAATAAAGAAGAGCTAAGACAAATAATTGACTGTATAAGTCAATTACTGTATAAGCAAGTGCTAAGACACATAAATGAAGACACCGCCACCCCCGATTAACTGCTGAGAGTCCCTGAAAGCAACAAAACAAAATTTTGGGGTAGAGGGGATGTGTAAATAATTTTCAAAAATACTTTGTACTTTGTGTAAAGCTCACTATTTCCATTATTCTGTTATATTTTTGGTGAGACCATCCATGCAAGAATGGCACTGCTGTGTATTAAGTCGTCTCCATTTTGGCTCCAAACCGGACAGGTTTGACTTTTTCAAGCTTTTCACACTGTGGTTCACAAAAAAAATGTTTGTTTGACTACTCATCAGTAAAGATGTCAAAGAGAAAGCCAGTAACATTAGGCAGGGGGACACCCTGGCTGCCACTGGGTATTCAGCATACTGGCATAAAGTTGTAGGGACCCCAGGAAAGTCTGGATTGATAGGGCTTCTGTTGGATGAAAGCCTTGCATCTTCAAATACTTTTCAGGAATTAAGAAAAACAGCCTTATTTTAAGATTGACAGCCATGTATTTCTGACGCCTGATCGTAGGTTTTGAATTAATTTATTGGGCCATGGCATCATGAAAATTCCTCTAGCTATAAAGGGACATGTAAACATTCAGTTCAAGTAAAAACATAAAAATCACCAAAATTGGAGTTACGTGGCTTTTCTTCGACAATAGCGCGACTCCTTGGTCACACCCATGGTCAATTGTAAGGGGGATGAGAGGGTATGACTTCCACCTTGTTAACACACATCAATCCAAAAGCAACATTTTACCTCCCCACATCGCCCCGGCTTAACATGAACTAAATTACCTCTGGTGCTTCTGTCTCACCTTGCCAAAGCACCCGGAAATCCTAGCTGAGCCCTTGACACGAATGCATCATTCAAGAGCAGCTTATCAAGATTAGTTTTATAAGACAGTCATATCAATGCATGGAAAGCCAGTGAAGCTGCTAGAATGACAACATCTTAATGCGGAGATTAAAATGTCAGCGCAGATTCATTACACACCCTTAAAATACAAAATATAGATTTTTTTATGTACCGTGAATTTGCTACGCAATGCAGGTGCATGCCTCACACCGAATGCAATCACGGGATGCCCTCACAGGTAACGTCTCTGACGAAAGCAACATCAGGTCTGCAGCCCCACGATGACAGGAGGCCTAATCATAAACACGCAGCAACAGCCTCCAAATATGTGGTGGACCATTTGAGTGGGGAGTTTAGGGAGGTCACATTTCTCGTCAATTAAGACATTTTATGTGTGTGTGTGTGTGTGTGCGTGTGTGTGTGTGTGTGTGTGCGTGTGTGTGGCGGGGCGGGGGGTCATTGTACCTGTTCGCCACCCGCGTGTTACCTTTCAGTAGAAACAGGTTACCAGGTTGATTTCATAAATAGGAAATATTTTGTCCCCACTGACCTGAATCGTGCAGGTGTACTCCGAATCGTCTAGCAATCTCACAGTACAGTCGCATTCTCTGTCTAGACTCCTGATGCTGCCACTCATCAATCGGCTCAGCATCTTCTCGGTCGTCTGCGTGCGGGACCAGGAAGAACGGCGCACAACACATACATATAAGTTCGATTTGGTCACGTTAACGACGTCCTTGTTCTTTGGTCCAACACCTGGCTAGCAGCAATGTCAGTCTGGAGCGGTGGTGGTGCATCGTTTTACCAGTGGCTGTGCAAGTGTGTGCTCACTGGCTCAAACACCGCGTCGGAGAAGAGTGAGGACAGTGCTGCCGCTGCTGTTGCTCTGGTCCATCTAAACTGTTCCCATCATCATACCTTTACCCCCCAATACCCCTCGTCGTTGCCGCTCTCCGTGCTGCTGGGCGGAGCAGATGTTGAATGGCGGGTCTGTCAGCCAACGGCGAGCGATGGCAGGATGCTGCCTTCATGGAGGCCCTAGGAAGCTCTGATATTCTGGTGTCGAGAGTCGTAAATAGCCACTTGGTCGAGAAATAATAACAAAATGTCACGAAAGGTAGTGTTTTTTTGGTAGCTGGTGTTTTATTTTAGAAATCCACGGAGCTACTACTGAAGTTGAGAAATGTGAGTATTTACACAGAATGCCAAACAATTACAAGTAATTATATATAAGATAAAATGCATCACTTCACCACGTTGACATGGCTCTCATGCTCTCCACCACATTAACATCACATCTCGGAACTCGGGTACTATGGAAAAGACTTTGCCCGTCTTATTTGCCACTTTGTTGGATCGTTTATGTGCGCTCGTTATTTCTTTACAATATTTACGACAGCACTTGAAGGCAGCAAGAGGTTCTATCATGCCATCATTCCATCATCCACAGGTAGGTAGGTAGGTAGGTAGGTAGGTAGGTAGTTAGGTAGTTTATTAATCCACGAAGGTAAATTTCCAAACACAGAATAAGAATAAGAAATGTGGAAGAAATTATGCCTTAACCATTAAGTGTTATTATTATGATAATATTGTATAATAAAGTGATCTCAATACTAACATGACCTATGAATCAATGTAACTCTGTGTGGGACGGTATTGAAGGCCAGAGTGGAATGCTACTGAATAAGAAACATATCGCACAGTACAACCTGTTCCCACTGGGTTGGTTAGTTCAGGGATGAATTGTATAGTCTGATGGCGGTGGGCAAGAAGGACCTCCGATGTTGCTCTGTGGTACACCGAGGCAGGATGAGTCTGTTGCCGAACATGCTCCTCTGCTTGGCCAGAGTGTCATGAAGTGGATGAGAGATGTTGTCCATGACGGCCAGCAGTTTGACCAACATTCTCCTCACTGAAGACCATCACTGGGTCCAGGTTTGTAAATTGATGCTTCGGGGGCACAGGAAGTTGACAAATCTTTGCCAACATTTTTTTAGATGTTTTTTTTCAGATGTTTTTAAGTTTTATTTATCATGGGAAAGTTGACAGAGCACTGCACTGCCCCGCCTCTCATTCACACCTGGGAGCTCCCCTGCAGGGTCTTCTACTGTTGGCCACTGAGCAGCTCCACTGCAGCAGCTGGGGGTTAAACGCCTTGCTCAAAGGCACCTCAACTATATAACAGCCAGATTCATATCAGCAAGTTAGGGTTAGGGTTTAGGGAACATTTATCACGAATATGTTCATAGAAAAAAGACCCGCCATGTCCTGGTGAGTTTTAACCAATTTGTAGAAAACGCTAGGTATCCTGTTGCCTTGTAATGTGTCTCCCTCTGGTGACGGTTCGTGGGAAGTGCATCGAAATGGGGAAACGTCCGCGCTGTTTAATTTATTTGTCAGATAGGCTTCATCGAAATATAATTTAAACTCTCTGATTCTTTGGTTCCTGGTTTTCCTTCCAGCTGCAACTGCTTCACTAGTGGGTTCCCTCTCTGGCTGAAGGGCAAACCAGCTGGAGTGAAAGCCTGCACGCGCCTGCTCTTTCAATTGCACACCTCTAGATCCCTAGTCTTTCAAACCTTTTAACATGTAATCTGAAGCGCCACCTGCAGGCAGTTGGTGGTAATATCCAAAGGGCGCTGTATGCATGTCCGATCAAAGTAAACACTAGATCTGGGTTTTGTTACAGTTTCGACACAAGATCGTGATTTGAAGTAGTAGTCGTGAGGAACAGCCTGTAGTTTTTCAAAACAGAGCCGTCTGCCGTGACATTGTTCCACAATGCCGTGACTCGGATTCGAACCGAGGTTGCTGCGGCCACAACGCAGAGTACTAACCACTATACGATCACGGCGAGCTACGACGAGCTCTTGGGTCCGTGACCACGTGAACGCTGCAATTTAAAATCCTTCCGCTGGAAAGTGTTACTAGAACCTGTAATTACTTTACAATTAATGACTGAACTATAACCCTAGCACTCACGTTACCGAGTAGCCCTCTGTGCGTCTCAACTTCTTGGCATATTCACATAGTTGACCTTTCCATATGCAGCGGCTTGAAGTGGGACATACCTGACAGTTCTTTTCAGAGGCAGCGGTTCTCACACCTTCTCATGTTACAGACCCCCAAATAGGCACGCTTTAGGCTACAGTCCCCTACGGACATTTGATCCCCATATGGAAAGATTTGTGTTGCTGATTTAGTTTGAAACCCATGATTTGAATGGCCTAATTCTCTAACGGGGATAATTTCTAGTCGATTAAATCATAGTGAAATTAAAATATTCCTTATTTGGACCCCTTGGGACCCCCTCAAGGACCCCTGGGGGCTCACCAGACCCTACTTTGAGAACCACTGCTTTGGAACAATACAACATCATATCAGACATTAGAGATGCTACCTGTTGAAGCAGAAAGACCATCAGCCATCACAAGTGGTGTGAGCCAAACTGCACCGAAATGTGAATGATCCCGAGGTGAAAATGCATTGCACTGATTTCTCACTTTTTCTTTTGTTTATATACACTACAAAATCTCCAGACTTCCTGAGCTCACCTCAGTGCCACAGCACACCACTGAATCCCCACTGACATGCTGTGGGTCAGTAGGTCAATATTGTTTAAACTAGCGACACCTGGTGGATAATTGACAAACTACTGGGACTGGAGCGACTACATTACGGGCTACGTCAGGGGTTTTCTGTCTTCTGGTTGGCTGATCAGTGCTGCACGCGCGCACCAGCGAACCGCCCAGGTTTTGTAACCCATAACGTGGAAGTTACCTTAACAAAGTCCTCCAGCAAGCAGAGCGTATTGAGACAAGAGGAGCATTTGGTGATCAAGACTGGAGGTAAGCTCTGTTAACAGAGTTGTTAAGAAAAGATGACATCTTACAATCGTGCACCGCCCTGATGCTCATTGGTCACGTTTTTAGCTTCAGTGTCCCGCATCTTGCAGAAGCTGTGTCACTGTATCCCCTAGCCCTGATACTGAGGTTTTGTCTAATTTTACAGTGGGACTCATTGACATTGTGCTGTAGAAACTCACTGAAAGTTCACCAGCTTGCACTCTGTTAGTTGATCTTTACAATGAATGTGTGTTGATGTGTGTTCACAGGCATGGCCCATACGTGTATCCACTGGTTCCGCAAGGGTCTCCGTCTGCATGACAACCCAGCATTGATGGCTGCTCTAAGGGAGTGTAAGGAGATCTACCCTGTGTTCATCCTGGACCCGTACATCCATAACAACACCCACGTTGGCATCAACCGCTGGAGGTTCCTCCTTGGAGCCCTCAGAGACCTGGACTGGAGCCTCAGGAAACTCAACTCCAGGTAGAACAGGAAGGACTAGAAGAAATATTGAGTACTAAGGACCAAAGGTCTATAGATTATCAGTAAAACATGGTAGTATGTTATTTCTTATTGTTATTATAAGAGCCAATAGTCAGGCTGGAAGTAGGAAAATGCATTGCCACTACCGTAGACACATGGTCATGATGAAGAGGAACCAGTTAAGTCCCGTTGTGTTTGCCTCCTTCAGACTGTTTGTTGTGAAGGGGAAGCCAGAGGACGTGTTCCCCGAGCTGTTCAACAAGTGGAACGTAACAAAGCTGACCTATGAGTACGACACAGAGCCCTACAGCCTGAGCAGGGATAAGAAGGTGACCATGCTGGCCAAAGAACATGGAGTTGAAGTCATCTATAAAATCTCCCACACTCTTTATGACATGGAGAGGTCAGTAGTACACACTTGTATACCCAGTGGGGGATTCTCAAACCACCCCCTTATTTACTTAAGCTGGGCTGAATGAATGACTTGAAGCTAGATTGGATGGAGACCCTTCAAACCCAGCACGCTGCTTGTTGGGGGAGAAAGGGGAAGTAGTTCTCCAACAGGAGAACACCTTGCTAATTTAGACCGGGGTGGCGTGTCAGTGTCGCATCTTGCCTGGGGGTTCAGAATTTCTAGCAGCACCCCTGTTCACAACATAAACCTGAACTCAGACCCTTGTTTTTTGTTTTCATTTACCCTAACCATTTACCTGTCACACAACTGTGAAATATTTGGTCAAGCGTCTGTAAGAGTGCTGTGTCATGCATTTCACTGGAGAATACTGATTATCGCTCATGTTTTCATAGGATAATTGAAGAAAACAATGGGAAGGCTCCCCTGACTTACAAGCGTCTGCAGGCAATAGTGAAGACGCTTGGTCCCCCCAAAAGACCAATTCCTGCTCCAAGCATAGAAGACATGAATGGTAACAACAACACTGGACTAACAATAATTTATATAATAATTTAATAATATATAATAAATGCTTTTCAAATCATAGTCTTAAAGTACTTTACAAAAAAGTGATTACTGGTCTCTGAATACTCTGAATAGATAAGTTTAAATGTATTTATTCTACCACAGGTGTGAAAACGCCTTATTCAGAGAAACAAGAGAAGAAGTATGGGATCCCCACACTGGAGGAGCTGGGACAGGACACAGCACCTCTGGGAGAGGAGTTGTTCCCAGGCGGAGAGCAGGAGGCACTAAGGAGACTGGATGAACATATGAAAAGAACGGTACTTTGGTTACACGCACATTTCACACGCATGGTATAGATGTATGTTCTGATTTACTCATGTTTCCCCACCATGTTTTATCTGTCTGCATCGTCCAGGGATGGGTGTGTAGCTTTGAGAAGCCCCAGACATCTCCAAACTCTCTGAGCCCCAGCACCACCGTTCTCAGTCCGTACGTTCGCTTTGGCTGCCTGTCTGCACGCACCTTCTGGTGGAGGCTGACAGAGGTGTATCAGGGGGTGAGCGTCAGACTGCACCGTTACAGTCCATTTCTCCCACCTGTCAACACATTTTGCATGTAGCATGCTTAGGGCTGGGCGACATGGACAAAAGTAAAGTCACGATAATCCTAAGAATTTTTTTTGATATTGAGATATATATATATATATAATGATATCTGCTATATACAAAACTAGTCAAATTGATGTTGATCGAATCAAACTGCATGGTAAAATAAAGCATGATAAAACTCCAGATTTCATTAAATATTTGAATTAGTATTTGCTTTTTGAAAACAGAATTGTGTATCACGATAACTCGATATCATTATTTTATCACAATATGATTCTATTGAAAGACAATAAACGCTAATATTGAATTATTGCCCAGCCCCAATTATGCTGCACAGTGAAATGGGCTAACAGTTATGTATAATTGTATATTCCATTTATTTGGAACATTCCTTTTTAATAAAAATGTAGTTGAAAAAGGTCAATGTAAGTAAGTAGTAGATGTAGATGTAAGTAGTAGAAAGCCCTAACCATGACATCTGACTATCTGACTCTTAACTGTATGCTGTTTGCAGAAGAAGCACTCAGATCCTCCAGTTTCGCTGCATGGCCAGTTACTGTGGAGAGAGTTCTTCTACACGGCTGGTGTGGGTATCCCCAACTTTGACAGCATGGAGGGCAACCCTGTGTGTACGCAGGTGGACTGGGACAGGAACACGGAGTACCTGGCCGCATGGAGAGAGGTATTGACATTGAGTTCAAGAACGATTTATCTAAAGAGTACGTTTTTAAGAGAAACCAGCACCTTGGAATACGAGTCTGCTGGACTACACCGTCGTGGCATCTCTATCAATTAGTAATCCATGTAATTACCCGTATCATAAATACATTTGTTACTATCATCATCATTTTCCTTTAAGGCGCGGACCGGTTTCCCCTTCATTGATGCCATCATGACTCAGTTGAGGCAGGAGGGCTGGATCCACCACCTGGCCAGACATGCTGTGGCCTGTTTCCTCACCAGGGGAGATCTATGGGTCAGCTGGGAAGAGGGGCAGAAGGTGTGTGCATCAGCTTGCTTTTCTATTTACTGTAAGCTTATTTGAGCATGAAATCCTCCTCACAGAGCAAATTATACAGTCTTATTATCACCAAAGGGGTTGTACTGCCAAATAAGATCTTGTTTGCTGCTCCCACAGGTGTTTGAGGAGCTTTTATTGGATGCCGACTGGGCTCTGAATGCTGGGAACTGGCAATGGCTCTCAGCCAGTACCTTCTTCCACCAGTACTTCAGGGTCTACTCCCCTATCGCCTTTGGGAAGAAGACAGACAAAAATGGAGACTATATCAAGTAAGATCATAACCCTCATAAACTCAATATATCATCAATGATGCATGTATGACATTAACATTTTTGCCTCCACACAAAGAGTTAAGAGTTAAGAGTTTTCAAACTGAAAATTCATGCTAACCCTAAACATATGTTGTAGGAAGTACCTTCCTCTCCTGAAGAAGTTCCCAGCCCAGTACATCTATGAGCCTTGGAAAGCTCCCCGCAGCATCCAGCAGGCAGCAGGATGTGTTGTAGGTAAAGACTACCCATATCCCATAGTAGAGCACGAGGTGGTCAGCAAAAAGAACATCCAGAGGATGAAGGTAGCTTATGCCAGGAGGTCCACAGACACCACCGAATCACCCAGCAAAAAGAAAGGTATTGAAATAAATCGTTTCTTCTTTGATGTTTGTGTTTTCTTTTGTTGTGAACAATATGTTGAAACAACATCCTAATTCTTGATCTGTTTTTTTTTTTGTTTTTTTCAAGGTGAAAAGCGCAAGACTCCGTCTGTTGTGGACATGCTGAAAAGGAAAAGGCGATGAGTCATGCAACAATTGTTTAATGCATTGCATTACAAATGTATATGGGTGTTGAAGTGCATTATGTTTACACCAGTTACTGGTTGACTGTTACTTTTTATATTGTATGACTGCTTCAGTGTTAAGTAGCCAATTCAAATAAAACCAAATAAAAGTTTTCAATTTCATTTAGAATATTTTCCAATATTGTCAACAGCCTTGACATGACGCGACGCCATGTTCTTCAAAAGAGGACTAGTTTAAAATGGTTGAGCAGTTTTTTCCACTATATAACAAAGGGTCAGAAACATGCATCAATCTATCAAAGTCAATCTAACAGGCAAACTATGGCCATGTCCGGCCCGGACAACTCAGTCAGTAGAGCATGAGACTCTCAGTCTCAGGGTCGTGGGTTCGATCCCCACATAGTATTAACTATCACCCTTGTAAGTCGGTTTGGATAAAAGCATCTGCTAAATGACTGTAATGTAAAAAATATATATAATGCAGCACGCCAAATTCAGTACAATTTCTCACCATCACCACTAGAGGGCGCTCTAGTTATACTTGCAGAATGAGAAAATAGAATTCGTTTTTAATAAAACTTTATTTATTTATTTAGTCAGTCAAATAAATTAACAAAGACTGCAGTTCACTGGAATAATGTTTAGGAGCTGTGACTTGATTAACCAAGCCATTTTATGTTGTTGTTTGTTCATTAGAACATGTTTTGTCACCTATAGCAGAAGAAGACTAGTAAATAATGTTGGGTCTTGTCCCATAATGAAAATAAACTATGTTCTACAAATTAGACCATTGGGGTTGAGAGTTGAGTTGGTATTGTGAACACTCGGCAGATAGACTGTTATAGACTGCTATTCCATATCGTTATTCCAATATCCTGTTATTACAATTTTCTATTTCTTCTGAATTTCTGAAAACTTGAGGTTTTGGAGATTTTAAGATTTTGACAGGACACAGAATAAAAGGTCAAATTCATCCCATATACAGTAACAGCCATCAGCTTGTGTCTAATCAGGAATCCATGCTTCTTGTGCAAAGCCTATTGGTATTTACAGAACAACATATAAATGCTCACAGTCTTTGCATGCGATTGGCTGAGGGCAGTATGAGTATGTACTGTTGTGTATGAGCAAGATGTGTGTGTGTGTATGTAAGATGGGGTGGCATACAGCTGTCCTTGGAGGCCAAGTCTTCTCCTGTTTCTCCTTCCCCGGAGCTGACACTGGTGTGAATACCCAGAAGATGATGTCACAGCTTCAGCAGCGGGACACACGGTCTTACAAAGCCAAGTTCAGTTTCCACAGAGACCTGTCAAACATCAAAACAACCTGCATGGGAGTGTGTGGTAAACAGATGTGGGGGGGTACAGTAGAAATCAAGCTACCTTTGGGGATAAACCCTCAGCACACCCACCCTTGATTTTCCCCTCATATTTCTTCGATTTCCTTTTTCTAATTTGTTACTAGAGAAGGATATAAAGTGCTTTTGATCTTGTCTCATAAACATGCTGACCGCCGCCCTGGCAACCCACTGGTCTGTGGTGGAAACCTGAATTATAACTGCCTGCTCCCCCGTCGGTCTGTTGGTGCGCCCCTTTATCTGTCCCTGTCATCCAGACCATGTCGACACCTCACCACTCCAAGCCATCTTGGATCTCCATGCTGTAATGTCCCAGTTGGATAGGAACAGCGTGTTCCACTCTGATTTATCTCAGAGGTTCATTTGTGGCACAGGCAGCGGTATCAAACCTTCAATTCCCACTCTACATGACGATTTTGACAATAATAACAGATGCAGCCAGCCAGTTGTTTAGCAATAAGCCTTTAGTTTTTCATGTAGCCATAAACTATTTTGGTTCCCATCAGCATGCCAACAGGTTGGGTACTGAATGTATTATTTTTTTTTACCACCCTTATGCCTGTAAATACTTTCATTAAGGGCTGGTGTAACGGATATGGATTGAGTCTAGTATCAATGCATCATTTATCCAGTGAATGTAGGCTCTATCTATTGATTTAGTTATTTATCTATTGATAATGGAGCTTGATCTTACCGAGAATGTAATGAAATTGTTTTCCTGAGCACACTTCAGGATGGATTTGTATTCTTGTCATGTGGGGGCCCACCCACCAAATACAGGCTACCATCTTAGCTGTGCTGAAAGCAGACCAAACTGCCCATTTGGCAATGATGGCACATGCTATAAGGGCTGGGCCACTTTGGGCCCATAACACCCATCATTTGAAAGAATTTTAGTCCCCACCAGTTCTCATTAGATATAACGACTTTAGGCAGAAACACTCAATGATGGCCAGTATAGGCCCATGTAAGGTGGCTTCATCAGCTCCCAGATCAGTCCAAGTTCAGTCCAAGATCCACAGGTACAACATTTATTGAAGGAGATTAGCATGACACACAAGGACAGTTTTATCCTCAGCCTCAGGGGACCAATAGAGCTCTGTAACTCACAACGCACGCACCTGTTCAAAACAAAAATGGTGAATTGCTTAATTATACAGAAAAATGAACATCCAGCCACATTTATTCCAACTGACAATGCACATGGAAATCTGTCTGAGACGAGAGCAAAGTGGTTTGCTGAAGGCTTTCAGCACAGGTGGCTCAAACTGCTGTGTTGTCCAACGGCCCGTAACACTAAAACACCAAATGGAGGAATACTGGAGAGGTTGTTTGCTGTAAAAAGCGGCACATCTAATGTCAGTGCTGCCGACTGAATGGAGTTGTCCCTTCTCTCCGGTTGTAAAAATGACCGTGTAACAGATTAAGAGGAAGCAGCGAGGGAGAGGTTCATGACCACATGCTGAAAGGTCACTATTTCTTTGATGTCCAAAGAGATGGTGAATTATTGCCACAGTGGAACTGAGCAGGTTACAGTTGTCCAGCCAGTTGCATACCTGGTGGCCTATCCCTGTCCCCCACCACAGCCTACATGCTGCACAACATGAGAGCAGGGCTTGTCCATGACCACCCAGGGTCAAATGATTGGTGATATCAATTGACGTTTGCCCCACAGGAACCTTCTATTTCTGATTATTTGTGACTGAGATTGTACAATTATGTTGGCTAAAGATAATAATGGTATAGTGTTGTCAGTGAGCATCATAAGCCACACTAGGACTGTTTGAAGTGCTATACATAGCAAAGCATGATGAGGCAACACGGATGCTATTATTGAAATCATGCTCCCCATTTATCTCTGTTCTGGTTTTTACAACATCAGGAAATTATTTCAGCGACTTGGTATTTTGTTTTATGGAAAAGTGGCATAGCATGGCGTTACCCTCAGAAATACATGAAATACAAAACCTCATGGAATAGCCCCAATCTGTCAAAGCAGTTAGAATCATCTGTTGTTTCCTCATTGGTGCAGCTTTAGGAAATCCCTTTGAAACCATCAACAGTTTGGTCACATGTGCAGTGGGAGACGTTGCCAAATAGAGTCACATGTTGTGCTTTGATCCCACCGTACACACCCCTGCAAGAATATCCAGACCACACTCCGGCTAGCATGTTTTCCAGCCGCCTAACAGAGGACCAGCAGTCAGTCGTCACGCAACGCTCTCTAGCACATATATGTCTATCACCAGAACCATAGAGAGAATGTGTGTGTGTGTGTGTGTGTGAGGGTGGGGTGGAGTGGAGAGGTGTTTGGGAATACTTTAAGGGCTCCATTCCAAAATGCTATACTGTGTATCCATTTTGGACCATCATCATTGTTATTATTGATTGACCAGTATTTCAAGAATACAACTGATTATGCCCTCTAAATGTTTACTATTTTGTCATCAAAGGTCAACAAAACAAAAGTCAACAAATATCTTCTACTACAAATTTACCATTAAATCAGCAAGCATTTTTTATTTTTTTCTAAAAGGAGACATGTTATTTTGAGATCAAACTCTTTAATTAATCTTGATAATGGCAGGAAAAGTGAAGAGAGTTAGAGTACCTGAGAAACATGATGGATGGATGGAAATTGTATTTTCTTTTAATTTAAAATAGCTGCACAGCAGGCACACAGGCATGTGTAATGTGATGAGATGAGAGTCTATGTAGTAACATGAAAGAAAATTCTGATTGATATTTAAGTTCATGGAAAGGTTTGCAAGTTTGCAGTTTGTCCAGTATGCAAGAAAGAATTTAAGTCAATGGTGAAAAATGAAACGTTCTCAAAGGTAACTGATTACATTCACCTCCCATTGGTTTGTTTCTCCCTAATGAAAGCAATAAAAATGATAAGCAACAAAAATGACAATATGACAATAGGGGTCACCAGTTCATCACAAATTGCTTTGCAGAGCAACAAAAGACACAACAAATCCAACTGTGTGTGGTTGTGCTTTTGTAAGGAAACGACCGCCCATAGCTCCATAACGGTCAGGAGGATCAGCCTATATATGGCTGTTCTATTCCTACCGCTTTTCCTCTGGGGAGCCAAAGTTATTGTCAGTCACAGGACAATTGCATGCCAGAGAGCTTGGTGGGCCTAAAGATGCAAATAGATGACACAATATATATTTTTATTTTTAAAAACAAAGACAGAATTCTAAAAAGATTGTGGAATAAATATGACAATGTATACTAATGTTTTTTTTTTTAATGTTTTACATATATTGAGTGTAAACAAGTCCCTTGGTAATGGAAGGTCAATGTAATTTAACACTTTTATGTTTGGAAAGTAAACTAGTGTGCCTGGATGCCTGGTTGACTGAATGACTTTACTGCTCATATATTACGGGCGGTGTCATCCTTCTGATTGACAGGGTCATATGATTCTTTACTACTGTCCATATCTAGAGCTAAGCAAGCAGTTTGGTAAGGGAGGAGCCAACTACTGGCCACATGAAAGATCTCTTTCTTCTCACAGGACATGCAATCCATTGGTAACCAAGTAAAAAAATCCTTTGCCCTGCTTTCTAAACCCTCTCCTCCTATTTGGACGGCTACCAACTCTGGGATGACCTTGTATTTCACATGGAGCTTAGTGTGGATTCTTCACCTTCAGAAGGATTTTGTCCTGCTTTTTGTGTCTCTTTACTGATTTTCTTTTTGGTGCTGGCACATTGTTTTTGATAAAATGTTCCAAAGGCAAGTTTTGGAAAGTGTGATGTGCTCTTATGCCTATTTGTAGGCCGACTATAAATAGTCCAGCAGCCTACGCATGCTCATGTTTGACTGGAAATTGCAGTGCCTTAAGTCGGTGCTGTGGGGTATCGGTCAAAAGAGAAAAAGAAACTTGTGAATGGTGAGTTAACTGCACGTAAAATAGTGCTTATCTTATGGAAAATAGTTTGCTGAATGTTGTCTGTGGAAATCATAGATGTGTCAGCTTGTAAAGTAGATTATTTTTACAGAGCATCTCTAGTGCTGATATTTACTTCATGGCATTTGGTTTAAATCTATGGAACAACACAAAAGAAGTAGAGGCCATGTTTTTCTTTGTGAGGATAGAGTTTGCTAAACTTTCTGCTGTGCTGTAACTATGACATAGTTGACATTTTTCAATTAATACAGGTCATAGACTTAACATTTTCACTCTCTTCTCCCTCTCAGCTCCTACCAGTCTTTCAGGATAAAACCAAAACCAAGTGAATAAGGAAACCTTTTCATCTTTGTATAACTTTATCTGGTGGAAAAATGAATTCCAGGAGGATGATAACTCGCTCCTATTCTGCCGAGGGAAGATCCAACTCTTACAATGGGGATGATGTCAGTGGGAGTAGCCGGCCCAGTAGCCGCAGCTACCTCTCCAACGTGAGGCCAGAAAACAGGTAGAGATTCCTGATTAACACAATGTGGAGTCCACAGTGGTTACCATTGTAGGGGCCCTCTTGCCCCACATATATATAATGTATCAACACCACAGGATTTCCCAAACGTCCCTCTTGAGAGTGAAGTGCATGACATGTTTTTCCTTTGTTTGTAGCCACCATGGTAACCAGAGTTTAAATAAACTGCTGATTGAAAGCACCATCTCTGTTATGCACACCGGACCTCATTTCACAATAAGTAATTTATTAACAACAGAACAACAGTATATAATATATTAGCATGCAGTTTTTTTTTTTTTAAATTTCACCAATTAGTGCAGAATATCTGCACAGATATCCTGGGGAATGAGGGGTGTTGACCTTTAGCTCTAGGTTTCTATACCAAAGCATAAAAATACTGACACTCTTGAGATGATAATTAAATTAAATTATTTTGCTTCTGGGAGCATGTTGTTTCCTGGAAACTATTTTTGACCCTGTGTCTCACTTGCCTGTTACTGAGAGAACTACCCATCTACATCACACAAAAAAATGGATTGCAACTGTAAAATGATAAATAAACATTAATAGGGTTAGGGTTGGACTATGGCAAAAACTATGACGCTAACTAGATTGGCTACAAAATACAATACAATACATACATTACAATAATGCTGTTCGACCTACTTTCATGCAACATTGCCGATCTGCTTTGCCTTAAAAGTTACTTTTGTAACATTGCCATGTTTTAATTAGTCCACTATTTTTACTATTATTCACAAGTGATCAACATAACAGCACTGGGAAGTGCATGAATGCATGTTTGCATTACTAGCCACATATCATTATACTGGTTAAAAGTGTGACTGTCTTTAGCATTAGCATCTTGTTTTGTTTGTTTAATCATGGGTAATATGCAGTGAAGTGTAACAGTATCCTTCAACTGTGGACTGACCCAAGACTGAAATGAATGTCAACACCAGACATAGATCACCCGCAAGTAATATATTAACACCCGGATAATGTTTCTTATGATGCATGATGCATGCAAGGATGCAGCAATTAATATAATTTCATCTGTATGATATTTTGGCCATTTTCACATGCTATGATGATTCAATACATAGCCTGCATTCTGTATTGAATACACTATATTTAAAGCCATGTGTCTCATTGCTGTAAATTAATTTCATATGGACTAAAGAGGCTCCTATAAGCAAATACAGCGTCGACATGGGTGTAGTACTTGAGCCCAGACATTTAAAAAAATTCTTTGTCTTCTTTTTCTCTCTGAACCTAATTTGTAATTTGTTTGAGATATTTGTGTTGCCTAGCCTGATACCAATTCATATTGAGTATTTGAAAATCACAAGATACACTTTCCTTTGTTCTTTCTTTGTTATGCATTCTGTGAAAAACCCCATCAATTATCATTTTGAAAGTAATTTGAAAGATTTACCTACTGTTTTAGCCTCCCCTATCTCTGGTGTTGGTCTTCACTCAAACTGAACTGGGCCCTTCTTGGTTTGTGCTGGACTTCATTACTCTCATTAATAGCATGAATTCAAACTTTAAAGAGCAAGTAGTGAGGATTTGAACTTTTAATGGGAAAGTAAGCACAAGTTCAGAGAGACAAAATTGTACGCTGCATTGTTGTAAAGGATGTCCTCACAGTATAATGAGCGCTCACAGTCCATATGAATTGTTTTCAGTCATGTCCAAACATAGCATACATGCATTGTGCCTGATGAGCTGCATCTATTTGCTTCCTTTCTGCATAGCTGCTCAAGTCACAGGTTTTCTCTGTACAGGCCAACAAGGTAATGCATTTGTTGACAAACCATATCAACTAATACTGTAAGTGTGAGTGCAAAGTAAGTGCAAATGCGTTGCTGATATTTTGCAGAATGTGATCTACTTCAGCTGATGTACTAATTGTCTACTTTGTAAATCGTATTCAGGAAAGTGATCTGAAATAAACCACATTGCATATTTTAGAGAGGATTATGTTAAGAGTGGATATTTGTGGATATCTAAATCGGTGGTTGCCAAACTTTTGGTCTGGGGCCCAAATTTTGAAAAGATCGTTTTTCTTGTCACACAAACGGTATTTGTGCTGCTTGATCTAGCAGAATTTGCTAGATCAGGGACATATGACGGCTATGACTGGATAGCATACCAGTCACTAAGGGCTTCATTTAAAATTAGAATTGGCCTTCCACACAACTTCAGCCGTTGAAGGCAACAATTTCTAATTCAGACACCCATTTAAATCTTTCCAGCCCAGATTTTTGGTATTGACCCAGACTTTGAAAACTGCTGATCTATATACTAAAGAGAAATCGTACACATGCGAAATGACCTAATAAATTGCTGAGCAACTTTACATGCTGTTTTACAGGAGCACACTCTGCAGTGTAATGGCACAATTAACTGAGGACACACAGCCCTCGTTTGAGACGACCCTGAAGTACAAAGCTGTGTCTGAGAACTGCAATGTGAAGTTCACTTGTGTGGTTACAGGTAAACACTGCGCTAAGCATCTGCTAATGGATACAATGGCAATGGCCTTATTCCAATGTATTGTATGTTGTAAGGACACAATAAGTACTTGATGAAAATTTCCCTTATAGATAATGTGCTAACAAGTAACAACATAATGGAAATGGAAAATGTACTGACAAAACAAGACTTATTCCAGTCTTCTTTACCGAAATTATGCTATATTGTGTAATTTAGTACCAAGGTGATAGGTTATAATATATGTGGTGATCTGTTGTATTGTCAGTATAAATTAAATGTTGGCATATCATTTTGCTTTGTTATCCTGGTGTCCTGGTGCAAATTGTGATAACATTTTTGGCAGTAGGCAACTGGTTGACCAAAATGATTCACTTTGCAAGTGTTGGAACTGTAAATACTTATTGTAGTGCACATTGTAGTTACATTGTGTTATTACACACCTCAAGTGCATTATGTTAAAGGTACATTTTCATCAAATACTGGTAAAATATTTGTATTTACAAATTGGTGAATACATTGCAATGAGGCCATTGTAAAATAAAGTGCTAGCCATTTTATAGATGACAAAATGTCAATTCATCTCTACTATCACTTGCAGATTTGTTGGCTTGTTTCATTGTTTTTCAGGTTACCCTACCCCTGATGTTATTTGGTATAAAGATGATATGCAGTTAGACAGATACTGTGGACTGCCTAAATATGAAATATTCCGCAATGGACAAAACCATTCCCTGCACATTTACAAGTATGTATGTTTCGCAGCATTAACATTTGACTGTAGTTCTAATGCATTTCCACCAAGATAAACACTGTTTTAGACTATACAAATAAACAGCCTTTTTTATTTGGGTTAATGCATTGCAAAAAATGCACTCTGATGAAAGCAGCCAAGCCAAGTTGAGGCGTTATTTTAATCCTTTTGCTATGCATTAGCCAAAATAATAAAAGCTTTCAAATTTTCTAAGAAGAGAGAGTGCCTTGGAATTCTGTGGGACCACATTTCTCTATATGAACCGCCTCACTTCTCGAAGAACACCTCTCACCTCTACATAGTGTTCAAGCCAAAACAGCATTTATTTTTTGTCATCATTATCTACCTTTGTTTCTGTCAATATTAAACTATCTAGAGATAATGCTATCTAAAATGTGCTTTTCTTCTCAGCTGCACTGTGGAAGATGCAGCTATATACCAGACATCAGCGAGCAACATTAAAGGCATTGTGTCCTGCTCTGGGGTTCTGGAGGTGGGCGTAATGAACGAGTTCAAGATCCACCAGCGGTACTTTGCCAAGCTCAAACAAAAGGCTGAGAACAAACGCAGGGAACTGGAGGGTAAGGAGAACCAGGGGCCTGGGCACCAGGAACAACTAAGACCCATCAGTCCAGATCGCTCACAGAGGAAACGCCGGTCCCCAATGGAGGCCTATCTCAGCACCCCTAGCTCCATGGAAGACGAGGGCACCGAGGACAGCCATGAGGTCCCAGTTGCTGTGACTGAGGCCAGGCTACAGGAGACCACGATGGAGGAAGTGGAGGAGAAGCCAGGCCCCGTCACTAATGGAGCAGTTTCTCCCATTACCAATGGACAGGCTGTCAATGAAAACGGCAGCAACGGCATGACATACATATATGACTCTACGCAGAAGATTTTCACGGCACACCAACCCAAAACACCCTTTGCCAAAAAGAAGATTAAGATCTCCAATGGTGCAAAGGGTGTGAAGGCAGAGAGGGTGTCTGAGGAGAGAAGGGCAAATGAGGAGGCCTCTGTAGCTCTGGCTTCCACAGAGTCATTACAATCTCAGGGGACTTTAGAAGAGGATATTATGGAAGTAGAGAGTGCTGTTAATTCATCAGCTTTGGATTCAGATTCCAGAAAAGTGACAGAAAAGTGTCAGAAATCAGCAACAGAGAAAGCGATGCCTGTTTATAATACGCCTTCAGAGGAAGAAAAGGTACGTGTACAGGGAAATGGAAATGTCCCTTCACAAAAAGAGCAGCCCACTGTCCTACTATCCCCTGCTGCTCTCCCACCTCCAAATCATACTGTGTCAGGACCTGAATGTAAACAAGCTGCAGAGCTTGAAAAGGAAGCTGCACATAAAAATACGGAGGAAAATTTGGAATTGCAGAACCCTACCGTTACCTCAACACAACTACGATCAAGTCCTGCAGTAGCACCGCAACAACCGTTAAGCACAGTAATGGAGGACATTACCAAAACACAACAAGAGGATGTTACAGTCATGGAAGTTGACAAGATGTCCTCAGTAGCAGAACGTCAACTTAATGCCATTGTTCCACTAATGTGTAAAGTCGTGAATGTGGCTTTTGATTCAGCAACAACACAGCTCTCCAATACGTCCACTGATGGAACTTTAGCACACAGGGACCTTGAGTCAGTGGACGTGCAGCGTGAAAGCAAGGATGCTTTGCTTCAGCGTCCCTGTGAACTGTCTAGAGATCAGCTGTCTGAGAAGGAAACAAGCCCCAGCCAAAAGAATGTGTCTGTGTCTCGGCCATCGCTGCCGAACGAGGTGAGTGACCCATTCGCATGAGCTCATGAGTGCTTTGCATTGCTAACACAGGCCAGATCAGTAACACAAGCATCCTGTGGCTATTTATAGCCTTTACAAGCATGGCCTGCTGTGTGATAAGAATTAAATGACGCACATGCTGGCAAATGCAACAGGTATATTGCAGCATTGCATTTTATATTATTGCCTAATCTAAGTGCACAAATCTGAGAGAAGACCAATATTGCATTTCTTATGATAGCAATTTGGCATTGTAAGTGTTATATAAGGTCTTATATGAAGTACTCACTGTAGGAATTTGGTGGTCTGTAATCTTGATAGTGTCAGTACATGGTCTGAGCAAATGAAAAGTAGAATAAATGGTGTTACGATGAAGCTTATGGAAAACTCCAAAATACCAAGAGCACTAAATATGCCTGATGTATCTTTCCCAAAATAATTATATTATAAGTTTCACATTGATAAGCTTCCAGTTACATCACATAGGCTGCATATAATTATTGTATATAAACTGTACTCTACAGAAATTCTCACCCTTGCTCAAATTATTTAGAAATGTTTTAAGATTATGAATCTTTGTTGTCAGTATTTGTGCAATGATCCTGACTCCAGGTAGTATGGAGGAGCTGAGACAAAACATTGCATGGCTGAAGCACCTCTTGACATTATTCACATTCCACTCTGGCCACACTACCACTTAAAATAGCCCTCTTCCTTGTGAATAGGCCCACCCTGTCAGACTGAGTTAGAAGCACTGTGATAGAGGGAATTAGCAGAACACTTTGTCTCAGTTAGGCTGTCAAACATCATACTCTCATGATGACGCTGAATGCATGTGATTTTACTGTATTCCTAACTGAAGCATGCAGTTGCATTTTGAGGGAACGTCAAGGCAGAGTATAGGCAAAGAGAAATGCCCTTGAGCTATATCGTGCCTTATCTCATCCATGGATGAGGTGACACATGACACATGGAGTCTGTTAGAGCCTCTGGTGTCAATTTAAACAGGAGTGTGTTTTTGAGGAGATTTTAGTAGTGCACCATACTCGGATTTTACTCTATACCAGAAATATCACAGTACCATGCATTATCACAGTGTTATGACAAAGAGTACCACTACTTGTTATTTGATGGTTGGAGCATAGAACTAACCAGTTAACCAGCATTTTTGGTTTATATCTGCCACCTACTGTATCTCATAGCCTTCACAGGTTTTGTTATTTGCTTACCTACTTACTTAAAGGACAGTTAAGTCAAGATGTGCTACAAATAAGAGTGCAAAAACTAATCTGGGTGGTAATCAAGATACATTTCCTGGACCTTCTCCACTGGAAATGAAAAAGAGAGTGTAGACACTAGGATAGTACCCAGGGTAAATTTCCAGGGATCCTGCTTTTGACATATTTGCAGAACAATTAAGTAGTACTCATTTGAAAGTAAAAGCATTTCATGAGTCCCCAAAGTGAGTCTGTCTTACAATATCAGTGGAGCAGGTCCAGAAAGTGCCTCTTGATAACAACATACTCTGGATTCTGGCTTGGAAAAGAACATGTTTGTAAACTAATGCATGGATTTCTAGGTGCATTTTCCCTCTAATGTTTTTCCATTCTGTTCCTTGTTTGTTATGCCAGTTATGCTGTTGCTGTTTTTAAAATTACATGTGTTTATCCATGTCCAGCATAGCCAGGGATAAGGGAATAAGTATTTACAGCATGGAAACCTCTGCTTGTATTGTGCCTCAAGGTTAGACAGGCCCATGCACAGATGAACAGGAATGAAGCACCTGTCAACCTCGAACCACTAACCACCCACTGTGACATGGATGCACAGTCACCACAAAGGAGTCCATCAGGAAGAGAGACCACGACAGATGACAACCAGACCCCTACCTTGCACAGTCCTGTCCAAGCAGCCTCTGACAAAATGACACAGGACACATGGGATCATTCCAGAGGATCAAATGAAAGCCATACAGTCCTTTTTACAGACCTACAAAAGTCACCGCTCGAAAGACCCAGAGATGGTGAGAACACCGCAGGGTGTAATATTTCGTTCACCGTCCAGCAAAGCCAAGTTGAGACAGCTATAAAAACTGTTGAGGGGACAGAAATACAAGTTGATGAGAACGTAGAGGGTAACGAGGGAGGTAAGTTATTAGTTCAGGCTGATAATGTGGCCCCAAATGAAAGGATAGTTGAGATGGAAACTGAAATTGTTGCAGTAAAGACGAGTGAACAAGGTAAAATAGAAAAGACCAGAGAGGAAGCAGAAGAAGACATTATCATTGTGGATGTGTCTGAGAAAGAAACTGAGAAGAATGAACCTGTGTTAAAAAGGGCAGAGGAGAGCCATCCAGAATCACAAAATCTGAAGCTGAATACATTTGAGACTGTTATTCCAAACATAATGAAACATCCAGAAAATACAAGCATCCATAACGCAGATGAATCTGAGCAGCAAATAAAAGGCTTCAAAGAAATTCCAACACACGTGTCAAAAGTCATATCAATTGCTGAACTCTTGAGAGCACAGTTGAAGGCACTTGAGTCCACAATAGCAAATTCTTCCATGACGTCCATACCAATCCCTGCTGACCATGCACAACCTCCTCCTACAACTGCTACAGAGAAATCTCCAGAATTAAGAGTTGACCACAGAGAATGTACACTGGAAGTGAAGAAGTCAAAGCTTGACAGGAAAACCGAGACAAACACTCCTCCTACTCCTCCCACAAACTTGAAGGCCACACAATTGGAAGTTCACCATAGACTAACTAAAACGGATCACAAACAAATGCAATCCCTGAATGCCATTTCTCCAATTGTTGAGGCTTTGCAAAGTCCTTCTGTGAGCCCTCCTATCTCTGTCATAGACATGGGCAGCACTTTAGAAACCAGAAAGCTTCTTGGCAGTACCATAAAGTATAATGACAGTGCCATGGAATCTAGAGCATCAACTCCTGCTCCTCTGAAAGATGGTCCTGTTTCTCTCTCTCGGACTGAAAATGTTCAAACAGATTTTCCTCCTATGCTTCCAAAGCAGGAACCGACCAATAGACCTCCCTCAAGTTCAAACCCATCTGTGATTATCTCTCCAGAGCATGGAAAACCGGTGACTAGTACAGTAATAGAGAAGGCTTCAGCACTCTCACCAACTACACAGGCCAGCAGTCCAGATTCAATGTCTATTTTAGAGCATGACAGTGAGGAACGTTTTCATGGCAAAGACAAAGGCTTAATACAAAATTTAACCCCAGAAATTCAACTCATCAGTGAAACTCATTTGAGGAGCACTGAAATAGATTCTGGCACACCTTTAGATCAACATAAAGAACTCAAACCAACCATGAGTGGTTCACAGAATATACAAAGGTTTGACACAGAAAGTGTACTTGTCACTGAAACACAAGGGATTCATCAGGAGAGCTCTTTATCTATGGTTGAGGCATTTTCAAAGACAGACTCTTTAACTCCTCCAAACACTGAAGCTAGTCCATTATTAAGGCAAAGAAATGGTTCTTCCTCCATACCTTCTGCTACCCCACAAGAACTGGCCTCTGGAGCCCGCCGCAAAATCTTAATACCCAAGCCCAAATCAGAGGACAACGAGCCCACATCACCAGCGGATAACCAACCTCAGAAAGAGGAAGTATCTACACAGAGCAGCAAGCTTTCCCCGGGCCCCGTGATCCTCTCTGTGTCTCCAAGCCTGTCGCGGCGGTCACCTCTACTTCAGCCCAGCGAGCGAACCTCTCCAGCAGAAAGGCGTTCTCCTCTCTTGAGCAGGAGGAAGATGGCACCGGAGACTCCAGCACCAAGCCAGGAGCGCACCCAGCCGGACAACGCCCCCAAGACTGAGGGAAAACCTGCAGAGAAGGACAAGCATGACCCATTCAAAGGTAAAATGCCCTTCATGTCTGATTAGTATTTTAAATGGTGGCTTATGGGGGAGAAAGTTTTCATGCAGTGCTACTATAACTCAAATACTGCCATTAGTAGAGTGGCCAGGCCTCACAATCTTGCCAGCTGGGCAAAAAACAAATCTCTACTGCACAGTAATTGCTAGCAGTAGTTTGCTAGTAGTCACTGTTACATTGCCATGGAAGGGAAGTGATTTCATTTCATCTAATTAAACTTAAGTGTAGTTTTCTTTGGCTGAGCTTCTATGGGAGGTGCCAACCAGAGCCTCTATGTGGCCACTGCTTGTTTTCTTTGGCACTGCGATAAAAGGGGCCTATGCAACTTGCCAGGAATGATTACTTGAGTGGTTTAACTGATACTACACATACTAAGGAGCAAGGTAAAACATAGGAAAGTGTATATCTTTACCTAATTGTCTCTTTCGGGGTCCCTCTCTCCTTCCAGCTCCTCAGGTTATCCGTAGGATTAGGGGGGAGTCTTTCTCCGATGCCTCGGGACACTTGAAACTGTGGTGCCAGTTCTTCAACATTCTTAGTGACTCCACTATCAAATGGTACAGAGATGAAGTGGAGATTGCTCAGGTTATGAGAAGGTAAATCCTCAGAGTAGTGTACTAACTTTATAAGAAAATGTAGTTTATTTGGAAAAGTCCATTATTGGTAACACATTTTTAGAAAATATAAACGTTTGCAGCTTCTAAAATGTTCTTGTTTGTCTTTTTTACCAAAGGTCTTCATTTTAAAGGCATTCCATGTAATAGTAATATAATAGTGACTATACAGTACAGTCACTGGCCACTTTATTAGGTACACCTATCTAGTACCACATCTAGTACGCATCTTCCCCATTCTAATGTTTGGTCAAACAAAAAACGAAACCACTTCACCATGTCTACATACTTTATATATCGAGTTGCAGCCACATGCTTTGCTGTTTGGAGGAGCAGGCTATTTGCGTTAACGAGCAGGAGTACCTAATAAAGTGGCTGGTGAGTGTACATGATAGAAAGTTTCACTCTTGTGAACACTTGTGTAGGGTAGGTGTAAAATTGTGACGGTGGATATCTCATTTTGAAATGAAACCCTTCATTGTATTAAGCTTATATTGCGTGTTTCGGAAGATATATGTTGAGTAAACATTTGTTTGTTTCCCAGTGCAGGAGATGAGACTCAGGTAAATCTAGCCATCGTTCAGGCATCAAGCAGAGACTGTGGTGTTTATGGATGCACAATCACAAACGAGCATGGGACAGACTCGACAGACTTCCTACTTAGTGTGGATAGTATGTACTCATTTATCTAAACAACTCATTTTAATTGCAATAAATATGTAGTGCATGTCTCATTCTTTCCTCTCTCTCGCCGTTTTGCAGTCCTTGCTGGAATGTCTCTGCGTGAAGATCTTGGTGGTAAGATGAGAGTTACTATATTCAGATTACTTGTGTCTTTTTGCAACGCTATTTTTCCTATAATGGCATGAAGTGCTTATCTGTTGGCTTTGCACTCTCGTACTCTTGTGTGTGCAGTTGGAGAAGAAATCGAAATGACACCCTTACTGTTGAACAAGGGTGTGGCTGATTCTGGTGTCTGGGGCAACAAATTCTTCGGCCGCATAATGATGCAGGAATCTCGTATTGGTGATGGCTGTTCTCACAAAGTCTGGAGGGCGAAGGTTATCTACGGCCTGGAGCCTGTGTTTGAGTCTGGGACCACGTGTATCATTAAAGCACGCAACCCTATCACCTATGGGGGCAAAGAAGAACGCTGCCTCATAGAGAGGAACCTGGACATCGCCAAGCAGGCAAGTGAATCAAAAGAATAAGAGTTTGGAGAAGAGTGGGGATTTTTATTTTTCAAATAGGTGTGGAAAGAATTACGAAATCATATGACAAAATAGAAAACAGAACGAAGACAACTCAAGGACAGTATCTAACAAGCAGACAAGGCAGAGCAGAAAATCGATGCTTCAATATAAGACACCAACTAAAGTTATTGCAATGTATCATAATATATCATCCAAAAAATGCACCAATATCACACCAAAACTGGCTTCCTCTCAAGGGAAAGATTTGATTTTGTTATTTATTCATCCCTGCTAATTTTGAATGGGTCACACAATAAACTTACAAATCCAGTACTAAGCTGAATCAGTCAAGTGCCATTCCTGCCACCCCCATACGATTACTGTGGAACTGATCAAAAGAAGATTAATAAAATGTACTAATATAGGTTGTGTTTATCTAAACTGGCTATTCTCCAATGTTGTGCAAACAGGAATGTAGGATACAGAACTTGGCCCGTGAATACTGCAAAATCTTTTCCGCAGAGGCACGGGTGATTGAAAGCTTCGGCCCAACTCTTGAGTGAGTGGGAAAGGTTTACTCTTCATAAAAAACAAAAAAATCATAAAAAATCTTCTTGAGTGTTGTTTACATGGACCATAATGCATCCCTAAAATTCAGTCAAGTAACAACGACCTTTGTTACGCAGGGTGATTCCAGTCTACTTGATCTACCGACCAGCGAACACTATCCCCTATGCCACAGTGGGGGCTGATCTGAAGGGAGTCTATCTGAAATACTCTCTACTGGATCACACAGACAGACTAGTCATGAGGACTGGGTCTGAGGTGGAACAGAAGTGCTGCGCCCTGCAGCATTGGATCCATCAGTGGACCAATGGCAATCTGCTACTCACTCAGCTGGAAGGTACGTGGAAACATTAACTCTGCCCAAGAAATTAGGCTGGATGTACACCTCAGGATGTCTTGCACTACTATGACAAGTCCTTTATACTTTCTGGTTGATTGACACATTGTGTCATCCTACAGAAGATTTTATGATTGGTGCTTTCTGAAAACATATTTTGTCATTTTTCTCCTAATGTTTTGTAATCTAATTTAGGACTAAATGTGGTCAGGATTTGCAGTGCATGTCCATGACATCTGAATATTTTGCCTCAACAACAGAAAATTTACATTGTTGCATGTGATTATTTTGCAGGTGTTGACACTAAGATCAACCATGTTGGAATTTCAGTCAAATCAACAGGGTTGGTATAATTGTATTCTGCTGTTGTTATTGATACTGTGAAAATAGCACCTCACATTGACAATGTGAGGAAATCTACATTTATATTGCAACAATTATATAATTTTGTGTCTTGTTCTGTATTGCTGCAGGTATCAAAGTCTGTCTGCCACAGGGAACCCCAAAGTCTTTGAGCAGTTTGTCTCCCAGCACCAATGTAACTACTACTGTGGTCTGCTCAGCCTGAGGTCCTTGAAGGCCATGGACTCTCTAATGACGCCGTCCAAGCCTAAGGGCTCCAGGAGCCCCTTACTTCAGCGCAAGATGGGTGCTGGCTCCTCCAGCCCTCAGACCGGCACGAAAGCTGCTGGCAGCCCCAGGTTGCCCAGGAAGTCTGAATCAGTGCAAGATAGCAGCAAGGCCCCCACTAAATAAAAAGCTCATCATGCCCTTGATGATACCTCATCAAAGATGAGGTATAATAGCTATCTCTCAACCTCAAATGTCACTGAATTTCTCAATGGCACAATATCCTGATCAAATGTCACTGAATGAAACTATAATAGGGCTGGTGACACCTCTGAGCTATGACGCAGAGCTATGAAACCCATCAGAGACCAGGAGAAAATGAAATTAAAGAAACTGACCTAACTATTTATACCTATTAACAGCCACCATTCCTTGGCATTATCACTTACTGTGGATTGACTCCCTTACATGTTGTGGTAATCATTGTACCCCACATCTACTGTATCTTGCGTTCAACAGTGTAGTAGTGGAAGTGAGACAAGATATGTTACACAATGGCTGCCTGGGTTTGTATTCTATCAATTCACATATCATTATAGGTCACAGATTGTAGAGCCCAATTCATCTCAGGTCAGTGTAATTGTCTGTACTACATGAATGTAAAGGATAAAGAAATGTTGGACTGGAGGGGCAGTAAGTCCACTATGTCTAATGAATATTTCTTGTCTGTCACAGTATACAGGGGAATAATTCAGTCACTTCCAGTAAAACCATGACATGGATACACAGCAAGCCTAATGTACATAAGGGACAGGTTTAATGGATGGGTATATTGATACATGAGTATGTCTGCTGTTGATCCTTTCAGGAATGTATCAAGCCAAATGTAGCTCATTCATATGACACTGTTGTACAGTGGCTGATGGTGCTGTGCTTTTATATTGTTATAATGCTTACCTGCAATGTTACAGTGGACTGCATTTTTAGAAACTGCACATTTGAATGCAAATGGCTATAAAATAAATATAATTGTGCCTTATTCATTTGGAGAGGCTATCAAAGTAACTGAAATGTTCATTTCAAGAAATTTTGAGTGCCATTCTTTATAGAAGTTAGCATGCAACATGGTAGCCACAAATAATATGGAGTGGGCTGGATCAATGTAATTAAAGACACCCTGCATTGTCTATCTGACATGTACATTCACTTACTATTATAGTCATTGTTTGGGAAGATAAATATCCCAGTGTTATCTCAGTGACTCCTGTTATCTGACATACATTATCACAGTGGCTATGAATAGGCTCGCTATATTGGAGCTAGCCTCTGATAATCTATTCTTTACCATTTCATTTTTTAAAATACAAATTATTATACAATTTTAGAGAAGAAAAATTTGGCATAAGTTTTATTTGCAGCAACATGATTGGTTTACAAAATATATAGCTGTGAGATGTAATGGTGATCTACTTTGCTATAACATTATCTAGCTAAAATCCAGTAACATCTAGGTTGACACCAGGAGAAAGATGGCAAAACTGTACATTCACACAATCGTTTGTTTTATTACTTTTTTATTTTTATTTAACTGTTATTTTACTAGGCAACTCATTAAGAACAGATTCCTATTTAAAATGGCAGCCTGGCAAGCGATAAGAGCCACTTGAGGGGAAAGGGGAGAGGGGCTAAAAGATGAAAGCATGTTAAAAGCAAAGATACATCAAAAATAACATTAATATATACAACAAAAACAACAGACAAATAAGCAGCAGTCAACAAGCGAGGACACAGGCAGGACATGATACATGGGCAAGGCAAAGGCATAAAAGAAAAAGTACAAAAACTATAGTTACACCTAAATGACCTGAATTCAGCATAACAGCTACTCATATGATATTGAATGGATGCACTGTCCATGACCACTTATGGTGGAGCTATGGATTGTGCCAAAGAGCACATAAAACTTGAGAGAAGACAATGTGTTCCCTAGACTGTTTTCTTGAGCCAGTACCCAATAATACTGCCACTGAACATCAATTCAGATTCCTTCATAAATATTGGAGAAATAAGTGTTGCTTGTAGCCAGTGTGTTGACAGGGAGCAAGGCTAGCTTCATCATGGTAATCATTTGTGATTGAAATGGTGTCCAGTCATTTGTGAGTCATCGTTTATGTAAGCGTTGGCCTCACTCACAGGTGTGAACAGCGCCTCAATGCTAAATGCACACTTATTAAATAAAAGGCTCACTTAATGTCACTTCTGATGTCGTTCAGCAACACAACAGGGTCAGGAGCTGTCGTCAGAAGAAAGAGATGACAGACAGTTGTGTTTGATAGCTGACACTTCTATTAGACTGACCCATATTTTACACACAACTATTTGCTATAATCTGTGACACAGCCACAGTATTCTTGGCAGTAGGGAAGAAATTAAAGAGGAGCCTGCTTCATTGAAGGTTTAATCTGATAGCTGGCCAGTAAGATGTTTCTGTGATACTAAAGACACAAGTGGAAAACACCACTGCAATACATAATTTGTAACTCTTTCCTCTTTTCTGCTGTTATGGAAATTCACAGTATACAAATTAAATGCACTTCAAAATATAGGCAAATTATAGCACACAATGGCTTCCACACTAACTTGTTTTTAATTTTGTTGTTTTAATGTTCTCCTGGTGAGAGCAAAGGAAGCAATCTACCATAAATTAAAATATGTACAGGTCATAATTTCCTCTTTAAAGTGGAAGAAAATAGATAAGCCATCTTTGAGAAGCAAAATGGAGCCTTATTTTGTTGTGAAAATTGGAATACAATAGTCTCAGTCAATTTTGTTTTCACAACAAAATGCATGGCTAATTCACCCACTGCCCTGGTCAAGTAGAATTTCCTAATATGTCTGTGTTGTTGTGTGTCTAGGTGCTGCTGAACCTTGGCTATGCTTGCGGCTCAATAGATGTGTGTGTATGTTTGAAACACCCACAGAGAGGTTTCCTAAATGATGACTCAAGTCCAGGGCTACCTAGGATTGCTGAGGTAGGGGACTGGAGGGGCCTTTCAGTAGCTGTTAGTGTGACTGAGGTGATGACAACTTGGGGAAGATCTGGGCTTTCATGAAACATGACACTCCTGCCACCTACTGTTACTTCAACCACCATACCATTGATGAAAAGTGAGAAAAGTAAAAGCTTGTCCACTTGCACTATAAAATTCCTCTCCAAAATACTTGAACGAGCTGTAGCCAGCCAATTTACGGATTTTTGTCTAAAAACAATCTATTTCATCCCTTTCAATCTGGCTTTAGATCTTTCCACTCCACCGAAACTGCACTCACAAGAGTCGTCAATGATCTCCTGTTTGCTACTGACTCCAACTCAACCTCATCACTATTGCTACTTGACCTGAGTGCAGCCTTCAACACAATTGATCATACGATACTCTTGAACCATCTTGAAAATTATATTGGTATCCTGGGGATCAGCACTTTCTTGGTTTAGGTCCTATCTTCTCGATAGATCACAGCACGTCTTTTACAACAATATGACCTCAGAGCAATATGGACTTTGGTGTGCCACAGGACTCTGTCCTAGGACCACTACAATCATTCACAAATTTGGCATTAACTTCCACTGTTACGCCGATGACACCCAAATTTACATACCCGTCAAACCTACCAATAACACCCACTTTCAAAAACTAGAGGCCTGCCTATCGGAGGTCCAATGTTGGATGTCGCCAAACTTCCTACTTCTTAATGGCAACAAAACAGAGATGGTGATTGTAGGACCAGCTAGACATAGGCATCTGTTTGAGAATAGTACGCTAAATTTTGATAGTTGTGTAATCTCCCAGAGCCCATATGTTAAAAACCTTGGGGTTAAATTCGACCCTACCCTCTCGTTCGAGTTGCATATTAAGGATACCACTAAAACAGTGTTTTATCATCTTCGCAATATTGCCAAGATTCGACCCATGCTAACTAAAACTAGGAAATTCGACCATATAACGCCCATCCTGTCCTCATTACACTGGCTATTCAGGCCAGGTGTGACTTCAAGGTGCTTCTACTTACATATAAATCATTACATGGGATGGCCTACTTATCAGATCTCATTAAACCATATAAACCGTCATGCGCCCTCAGATCACAGGATCCTGGCTACCTGTCTATCCCAGCAGTCAAAAAGAAAACTGCAGGTAACAGGGTAACAGGCACCCTATCTCTGGAACAGTCTGCCTGCCTCAATCAGAGAGGCAGGCTCTATCGAAGTCTTTAAGTCAAGGCTAAAAACCCATTTATTCTCTCTATCATTTGACCAGCCTTGAGGGAGTGGCTCAGTCTCTTCTCAGAGTAAGGCTAGACCAGTTAGCTCACCCCAGCTCAGGTTCCTGCCGATGGATACTAGCATCCTGCCTACATGTCCTATTCTCCTGGTCTACCTGTTCCTGTCCACTGACACTGGTCATGTTTGTCTGTGTTAGCGAGAGTGTGTGTATGGGTGTGTGTGAGTGTGTCTCCTATCTGTTCCAGGCTGCAGCTTGGCAGAGTTGGCCTCTGCGTGGTCTCCCACTCCTAGGACGATGCTGACTGAGTGGGCGTTTGCGTCATCCTATCTGGGCAGTGTCGGCGCCTGAGTGGTCCCCTAGTCCTATGATGACACTGACTGAGCTGCTGTTTGTTGTTTGCTGCCGTTTGCACATCAGATCTGGACATCCTACCCAAATAAACTTTTATGCATTGTGTATACGCTGCTTGCCCAAACTAGGTTTTTTTGGGAGTTTTTCCTTGTCCTCTGTGAGGATCCAAGGCTGGGGGATGTCGTGTAATGGAGCTTAGCGTAAGTTCAATCAGGAAGGCTACCTCCCTCATTCATAATTCTGTCAGCTGGAGCCAAACACGCCCTGGCTCCGCGTTGTCCAACCACCCTAGCCCACGCTCCTTTCTCCTCCCCTTTCATGCTCTCCAGAAACCAATCACTAACCATTTCCCTCTATTTGTACCCCCTCAGCTGCTTCCGTGTTTCTGTCATTTCAGCTGCCTAAACCGCTCCAGTCTGACGCATCACATCCTCCCCCGCCACCACCAGCATCACGGCTCCATCAGGATATCTAGAAGGGTCAGATCTTCAGCCCGGGGGGTTCTCCTGTATCCTACCTGCCCCAGTGAGCTTCACCTAACACTGGATACCTCTTGGGAGTCTACGCCAAACTATATGCACACGCACGTTCTCTCATGTTGTTAATAAATTATTTTAATAGTAATCCTAGCCTCTCGTGATTGACCTAACCATTTATTGTTTTCACACATTGAGCACTGTGAAGCCCTTTGAGACTGTAACAGTGATTAAGGGCTATACAAATAAATGTGATTTGATTTGATTTGAAAATGATGCCTTATTTTCAATTTACCAAACTCTCTATAAGATAAACCTGGAAGTAAACATTTGGTACACCTGGGAATCCACTGGCTAGGCTGCAAAAAGCATTTCCCTGCATCTGTCACTCCCTGCTACTATTGTCGTCTCTGCTGCTTTGGAATTTTCCATGCACTAAACTTTTATTCATTATTAATAAATGGCAATAAATATGCACAATAACATATTAGAAGGGTATATAACATAATGAGTATTTATTTTCCAAAATCAAATATCCGCCCTTTGAAAAAAGTGACACCTACTCCTACAAAATGAATACAAAACTATAACAAATGATGGTACTTTTTAAAGGACAGTGGGTAAATTATGTCCTTGGATGACAAGATTATAACAGAATGAATGATCTGTATTTTAGTGATGTGGAATTATGAACATCGGGTTATCAAAATGGATGAAAAATGTTTTGGAAATGAACTCAAATCATCTTGAAGCTCATTCTCTCCATTTTAGGATCTCTTCCACATGGTCACCATTGTCTGTTCGTAAGTGACAGTAAATCACATTTTTCTCAGAAAATGAGACATTCCTTAATCTGATCAGATTCCTGCAATACATTACAGAAAAAAATAATGAGTAAAGCAGGGAAATTACAGAGAAAAGCATGCATTGGCAGAGCTCCTCATACTGCACTGAGTAGTTCTGATGAAATGCAATAAAGAGCACTGGATCAACTCAATTAGAGTAATCACAGAATAAAGACCCACGACAAGACCCAGCAAATGAGAGAATTGGAAGCCCCTAACTATAGAAATGTTGTGTGAACATTTAAGCCTAAATAATTGCCATCTCATGTAATCAGACATACATTTTAGTCAATGTGAAGACTTGACACTCACAGAGCCTTGGGTCCTGAGCTTGTTAAGCGCATATGCAGCATTCATTTTTATTTTGTGACAACATATCAAATAATTATATGTTCTACCCAAAGGAAATTAATCACTAATATTTTATTTTGATAGATAACTAGGACTACAAAAGTGCACAATTATAGGAGCTTTACTAGGTTATGTCAGGTAATACAATTGTATCCTTAGATTCAGTCAAGTCCTATTTGTACAACATCAGAGGCACAATGGAGATGTACTTTCAGTGAGATCTCATTAAATCAAATGGAAAAGGAAAAAAAAACACAGACCGGCCTGTGTGGTATCTAAGCACCAATCCCTCACTAGGCTGCCTGTGATTCTGACCTCATATTGTTGTGCATGATCTCAATTACAATTTGTGGACCAGAGTAGTTCTGACCATTTAGGCAGATAATATGAAAAGCAAATGCCACAGACTAGTTGGCATTTGAAAAAAGTTTTATCTCCAATTCACCAAAAGTCGCAGGCAGCCACTGGTCTCAGTGCCATTGCTAAGTTGAGTGTCAGCGCTGAGGTAATCTTCCACAACACAGCCAGCTTTTGCTGACGAGGAAATAATGACATTCTGATGCATATCTTGCACCATGGTTCCCTCTCATGGGAGAAATTAAAGGCTAAATCTGCTACAATAAAGTCAATACTGTCTAAATGTATGGTATTACACTTTGGGGATAACCTTTTTTTTCTAACCTTTTGTTAGATTCTCTGAAATGATTAGACAATATAGCTGGATTAGAGTTTGGAGCTGGTTGCATCAATTTATGAATGACATTTGAACCAAATGATTGAAAAAATACCCTCATTAACTGTCCACAAGGACATAACTTTATCCTTTGTCTATGCACAAGTATCTTCTTAAATGTATAAAAAAAATACCCCCATCGGGCAGGAATGAAATGCATCATTGGATGAAAACTAACATTCAAATCAAGTCATGCCCAGCCTTTAAAGAGATGACTGGACCTAAACACCACCACCCCGCACCAGAACAGGGGTGACACCTCTTTATACCATTGCATGTGCTTGAAAGTTCTTTCATGAAGCAGTGAAATCAGGCAGCACTCAGATGGTCTAAACCTGTTCAGAAGCTGACTTGAAATGTAAAGTGCCTTAATTTACACTGCAAATGTAAATTTTGCAATTTTGTTTTTGAGAGATATCCACCATTTGAAATGGTTGCTAACTCAAAATAAAATAAATTATGGTCAAGGATATTAGAAAGCTTAAGTCCTTGGTTGACAAAACAATTTTTCACTTTGACACTTTGGCATGGTTAGATTAGATTAGATTAGATGGCTCTTTATTGTCCCCGAGGGGAAATTGCAGTTATGCAGCAGTACAAAACAAGAGAGAGGCACACATCACTATACAATAAACAAATTTAAGGGCAACAGGCTGTATATAAAAAAATCCTAGAAATATACAAAAAAGAGAAATATGCAAAAAAATATCCAAGTAGTGCAAGGAATAATAACTAAGGAATAATTTACAGTTGTGCATTTCGTAATTTGGTCAAGGTAGGTGCGTATGTGTGGGAGAGGCTCCAGCCCTCCCGTGACCCTGAATAGGAAAAAGCAAAACAATAAATGAATGAGTCAGGTAATGTTTTTCCCCCAAAATGGATATATAATGTTTTTAAAATGTTATTCAATTGCTCTTCAAATGCTATCTGTGCATATACAGATTAAGCTGTAAATATTGTTTAGAGCCCCGTTGGGCTGTTTCAAGTACTGAAAGTAAAACTATGATATTCTAGCTGTTGGAGTCTACTGATAGCTCAAGGCTCATGCCCACTCACCTCATGCTGTCATCTGTCAACAGAGTGTGGGTAGTGAAAATGGGCTTTTGATGCTCTGAACTTAAAGCACAGGACCTCTGTCCTGTGGTGAGGACTGTAGGCTAGTATATGTTAGTGCACCAATACCACATTTTCACTGCTGGTACCAATTCAGATTACTAGATTACAATTAACCTTTCAATATTGGCCAATATGAAGAAGCAATGCAGTCCATTAGTTTTAACTAGTTTTAGTACGGAGGATCATTAGTTTGGGGTGACTGGACAACAATTATTGATATGTAATCCACTTTTATTCAATGGAGAACCATAATAAACTTTTATGCATGAAAAAGGACGAAAAGCTGGTGTGATTTTTATTCAGATTTTACTGTAGGAGAAATTCTCCACCAACAACACCAACGTTATCTTAGTATGGTATAGGCCCTACATCTGATATCAGTAGTGATATCAGTGCATCCATGGTGTTGCCTCTCCTGAGAGCCGAACATATTGCAGAAACACAATGTATTGTGGAAATACAAAACACAATAGAGAAAACCAAACAGCACGTCGGAAAAAACCAATACAAACACAATTAAGTATGAATCATTTAAACCCACAGAAATGACATCCCACTTTTAAAGGTGGCTAAAACAGGTGTGACAGGTGTGTTGCCCACAATCAGTCAACAACCTAATATTTCTGGTGGTTTCCGGTGTGTGATCACTAATTATCTTATCACCTATTCAGTCAAATGCACTTCCTACAGGAAATTAGACGTGGCACATGATAAAGTCAAATAAAGACAAACTGTTTGTAATCAGTGCAGGTGTAAGCTACTCACCCGTCAACCGATTTTTTGTGAAGGAGACCATTGTGATATGGACTGTGAGGACAGTTCAGTATTAATCATATAAGCAAGGATGTAGTGGATGGTAAAAAACCTTAACTCAGTTTACCCACCTTTTAAGGCTGACATGAATATGACATACATTAATAATTCTTAATTCATAGTGATTTGTGTTTATATTAATGGTTGTTTGCCTTATCATGACCACTGATTGGAGGTCATAGTTTACCCATAGTTTAACACTACATCACTGATCATAAGCCTTAATTGATTTTGCTCCAATTAGAGCTGGCTAATCTGCTTGTTTTGTGTGAATTATTTTGTCAAAGCTTGACCAGATTATTTTTACCTATTTCACATGATTTCAAACAAACAAAAACAGATCTGTTTACTGAACATTTAGTCTATAAAACTGATAGTTTCAGTCCTCACTGGCTGGCTGAGTCCCTTTGGAAGCTGTTGTAAAATACTCCATGAAAACACACCTGTGTTTAAAATATTAATGAACTAAACAGAAATAACTACTCATACTGCTACTTGTGTGTCATCCACCATCCACGTTGTTTAGCTACTGTTTAAGACCTATATTGCTTGGCGGAAGAATACAACTTTAATGAACATTAACTAGCCTACTTATTATCGATTAAAACTAAAGAATTAACATTTTCGTTCTTTTTTAATGCATTGGTGTATTGCCGACGTTTCGTGCATAGCAGCTGATGTAAAAGCACTGTAGCAAGTCTATACAAACTCCCACTAAAGCCCTCCTCTACGCGCCCGTATCCAGAAGCGACACCTCAACAAAGCGTTTGAAAGTGGGCGGGACTTCCGACTGAGCGCACCCGGAAGATTTGGATGCAAGTTTCACTGCCTGACGTGCAACCATATGTTCGCTACTTTAAACGTTTTCATGTGATTTAGGTGTTTTTATATATAGTAGTATTTGCAACAATGTTGTCTTTAGATTTTCTTGACGATGTTCGTCGCATGAATAAGCGGCAGGTATGTACCCAACCGTTAGTTTATACCGACTGCTTTCTTCTATGGTCCGGGACCTGAGCTAACTGACTAGCCGACGACCGCTAACTGACTCGAATAACACGCTGCAGGATATCTGTCACTTGTTAGCTAGCTAAAAAGTCATGTATTTTACGCATATGTGCCTTTCACAAAGCTCACTCGGTAACGTTACCCAAATTAAAGCTGTCTGCCTTGTTTAAAGAATGATCTGACTTCAAAGTAGCTAGCTACCTCCCTCATTTTATTCTACTACACTGATTTTGCACTCTTTGTTCCAGAATAGGTGTGCTTATGAATTTTCAATGCATTGAATTTCATCTCACATATATGATTGAGGAAGTCTAATGAAATGGACTGTCTGGTTAGGCCTAGACAGATTGAGATGGCCTTCAATCAAATGTTTTACATGTAGTCTCATGCAAACCATATGTGAACACTTAAACTTTGAAGGGGTGTAGATTATTACTAAATATAACTTTTAAAACCTGTGCATTTTTATTGCAGCTCTACTACCAGGTGCTGAACTTTGGTATGATTGTGTCCTCTGCGCTGATGATCTGGAAGGGACTAATGGTTGTCACTGGCAGTGAGAGTCCAATCGTTGTTGTTCTCAGGTAAGCATCTGATTATTGTTCTGTTTGGCCTACACAGTTGCCAACCCTGTTGGTGCATTACCAGAGATTCACTAACCTGCTAGCAGGAGGTTCAAATCATTAATTCTGTACTGGACTACTCAGAATCCAAATGGGCAAGATTTTCCCTGGGTCTGACATTGCCCTGCTGCAGTCAGAGTATCCTATGATCTTAAACAAACGTATTATTCATATCCTAATGCTACTATTCTGTTGCTGTTGTATTCTGTTGTCTGCAACTGTTTCTCTTTTCGTAAGGTCAGATGATTATGAGAAGCCAAACTTAGGAATTTGATATGCAGGGAAAACAATGGAGTTATCTCAATAAACGGCAAGTTTGATTCCTTGTGCATGTATTGTAGTTGGTGATTAGGTAACCCAGGATTTGTGGCTAGACTGGAGGATATGGTGGACTGATGGTTTAGATTTCTGGCTTCTCATATGGCCTCCGCAGGCTTGGGTTTGAACCTCAGGACAATCAATTTCCTGACTTTGCTTCCCCTGTTCTGTCTCCCTCTACTGTTCATAGCATTGTGAATGCAGTGTTTTTAAGATTTTTATTTTGAAAATGTATATCTACTATTATATAAAAACACCTTCTCATAACAATTTTTTGCTATTTGTGCCTGTCATTTCAGTGGGAGTATGGAGCCAGCTTTCCACAGAGGAGACCTCCTATTTCTGACCAACCGGGTAGAGGATCCCATCAGAGTCGGAGAGATTGTCGTCTTCAGGATAGAGGGCAGAGAGATCCCAATAGTACACAGAGTACTAAAGATCCATGAAAAGTATGTATGCACAGTTAAAGTGGTATGGTAGTACTCCCAGTATAACCTGGGTCCATGCCTGTCTCTGATGTGTGAGGATGCTATTTGTAGGATTGACTAGTGTTGAAAAGGTGTCTATAATGTTCAGATAGGCCTATATGATATTTCACACTCAGCATGAATCTTCATTCAGGCATAGATACCTTGAGAAATCAGCCATGGTCTACAATGAGCTCTAAAACTATCCTGATACTTTGTCCACAGGGAAAATGGAGACGTTAAGTTCTTGACCAAAGGGGACAACAATGCAGTGGATGACAGAGGGCTGTACAAGCAGGGGCAACACTGGCTGGAGAAAAAAGATGTGGTGGGAAGAGCCAGGGGGTAAGCCCTTAGTTCAGAAAAGTCCATAACACCACAGATAACCTTGCCTGTCCTGCTATATAGTAGAAGCCTTGTGCACTGGTGAGAGGTTTCTTACTCAAAACTGGGGCAGAAGGGCGACCATTTTAAATTTTGGACCAGAGAAAGTAGCCACAACACTCTTTCCACCTGACGTCTGCTTGTCCACTGCGGTCCGGTGGTTGGAGACCCCTGCCTTAGACGGGCTCTAAGGCATCTATGACATAAGAACATGATTTGTCTTTTCGGGGATTACATTTTTTGACAGGTTTCACATTAATTTCTAACAGGGTTTTGGCCCCATTATTATTAAGTGCTCGGGAGCACATCTAGAAGAGCTAGGTTTGTTTGTTTGTTCGTTCACATGTAGCGCTTTTTGCAGTGCGCAGTGCTCTGATGAATTATCACATGCGCTCTTTAGGCCGGGCAGAGCCCTAACAGCGCTGCATAAGGGAAATGCAGTGTGCGCTTTTACACCGGGCAGTTACTGTAGTGGCTGAGTCAATGCACAAACAAAATATTTTGTTCAGTGATTTTCTTAGTTCCAACAACACTGCCAACGCACTTGGGAGTTAACAGGTGGAGTTTTTCCACTCACTCCAATCATGCATCCATTCGAGCACCTATAATTTACTGGCACACTTGTTTTCTTTTTGTGACGTGGCTAAAATGTTGCATTCTTTAAACCTTTTGAATAAATTCTGACTCAAAGTACAGAACTCTGCCTACTTTCTGATTCGTATTATTATAGGCCAACCTGTGTTGTGCATCAATGAGATGACCTGATGGTGAATATTCTTATCATCTCCAGGTTTGTGCCATACATTGGAATTGTTACCATTCTCATGAACGACTACCCCAAATTCAAGGTAAGGTTGTTGACCGCACACCCCCAATCCCAATTGGCAGGTTTTACTTAAAGGTTTCATTCAATCTAATTTAATTAAATCTAAATCTACTTCATGTTATGATAAATGCTAGTTTCAGACATTATTGAAATCTTGCCTGTTTTCTGTCCCCAGTATGCTGTTCTCTTCATGCTGGGTCTCTTTGTACTGGTCCATCGGGAGTGAGGTACCCACACTTCAGGACACAAGGATGAACCATGTCCAGGAAACCTCAGTCATGCCTTTTGAAAACAGAATTAAGTTAGATTTTGTCAAACCCAACTGGCTTTTTTGTACCATTTGTTTGAGCATTTTGTAGAAATGTGGATAGGGTGTTTACATTTGAAAAATCCAAGCTTTAAAAGTATTTTTGTGAGGGAACTAGACTAGATTCAAGTTTAAGTAAATCTTTATTTGTAATTTTCTTCAGAATGTGAAAATGACATTCTTAATGGTTGAGTCTTGTTTCTTTACTTCTTTACTGTTAATTCATTGTCTTTTGAAAAAGATGTGTGAAGTATTTTATGACAAGTGAATATGAGAGTGATTATTAAAAATGGAATCTGTTACCCTCCATTATGGATTATTTTAACTCTTTCAAATTCTCCACTACTCTACTCTTTATACTCTACAGTGATAGCCAGTGTAGAAGTCAGCTCCTCGACAGTCCTGGAATTAAAAACATTTGCCCTTGGTGGTGGAGCATCGGTGAAGTAGAAATGCAGAAAGCATGTTAAAAGTGGGACTTTTATAATTACTTCATCTGTATATGTTGTTCAAAGTTATACTCTTTTACATGTTGACATTGAGTAGATATGTCTTACGTCCAACATCTGTTTTATTTAGATGTAGCCAGTTATAAGCAATATGCACGTTTCGGAAATCTTTTTTGAAAGACCTTTTGAGAGGATAATGAGTTTTTTGTATTTCTAGCATTGTTAATTATCGTATTAAATGATAAACATTGTTAGCAATCTTCTACTGTATCATATGAAATGTATTGTTTTCTAGAAGATAAGCAAAAAATAACCACTGAAAATAGGATGTATGGTGAAGAATGTACAGTGCTGCATGTTTTAAAACGCCTTTGGAATACTTTAAAGGCCTCCTGCAGTGGCTACACCATCACCCCATTCAAAATAAGGTTCAGGTCTGCAACAGGGTAATCAGGGTGGGGATGCAGAGCTGTGCCTACTTCAATTGCCAGAGATGAGATGCTCCTCTCACTTTTAAACAAAATGAATTGCTTGCAAGGATTGTTGGAACATGTTCCATTTATTTGTAAGGTCACTGGAGGAGGGCTTCAAGGTTCTGGGAGATTGTAAGGGGATGATCCACGAGACACTGGGATGTTTGTGGGTTCCTGGCAGTGACCTTGTCATGAATGCAGACATGCTTAGACTTGAAGGAGCATTAAATAGTTTATGTATAGTTACCATTTACAAGTGTTTTTCCCCATCATGGTCTTTCATGATGATACTGAGACGGGGGGGATTCTGTTGTGACTATCCTGCAGTGGCATGTAATCACAGATGTCTCAATTATGGATCAACTTGCATCAAATCTAAGACGACGAAGCTACTTCACACCCTATTCAGGTACTTGAGTTTTGATTGAACTTGATTACATTGGGCAACAGTGTTTCTCAGGCCTCGGGACCTTGACCATGTAGCCAGTTATGTGGTGAATTGAGGGCACATACTAATATACTGTCACAAAATGTATAAGGGTATGGAATAAAACCACAACACGCATCATGGAGGTAAAAATGTATCTCTAACAGTCACAGACATGATTAAAGAAATTCACAAATCTATCAGCATTTCATCATGAACCATGATCCATTTAAATCATTGGTTTTCAGTTGCACTTCATTTCTGAGACTACAACAGTTGTTTTTTTGAGCAGTTGAGTTTTGGGTAGAAGCAACACCAAAACTACTGACTAGACAATAGTCTCGTGGGATATTCTGTCAAGCCTGATGTATTCTTTTGTCTTCCAAAAACTGGGAAGTGCTCATGAAAATCCATCACACCTTTGAAGGAAAATGCAATGCTTTAAAATCATATTGCATGTAATGTGGCTGCCTGTCTCACAGGTTATCAAATCTCTCAATGAAATCACGGGGAGTAGAGATAGCAGCTCGCTGATGCCGTGATGGGCAGACGCCGCTATTCTAATTAACCTGACATTCAGCAGTGCAGAATGGTTGAAATCAGAAGTGTGTGTGAGTGTGTGAATGCTAAAGGTTAAGAAAAGAGCACGATACTAGCTGCGGCTCTTGCACGGAACCTCCAACTTTAGCACCCTGAAGTGACAAAAAAGGCAGTCTGTCTTATCAACTCTAAATTAGCAGTGGGAATCAGCGGGTCCTCCTGTTCTCAGAAGGATGATGGTGATCACAGCAGCATGCCACAACTGGTCAAATGTCATCTTGCTCATAGTCAGTCACAGCCATAGCGGGGGGCGTCCTGGCAGGAAATGATGCTTGCTCTCAACTTCTCAACTCACGAGAGGGATACATTGGGGATCGATTGTTGCATTGGGAGATCCGATAATAGAGCACACAATTTACACCAGTAATCCTCTGAGAATACATAGACTACAGAATACATACATAGACTACATACCCCAAGAGATGAAATTATGTCCGTGTTTGTTTGATTCATACAGTATCTGTTGTAACATGATTTCTGGTTGGTTCAGTAGCCTATAACAGCGTGATGAGTATCTAGTACCCTGACCAAACTTTACTCATGACATGCATCTAATTTTCTTCAGGAAATATACTGCAGTTCGTCTAGGATACCCAACCCATATCAAATACCCATCCAGAGAACTTCCTCAAACCTCCCTTATACAACGGTGAAATTATAAGCATCCATGTAGTGTTGATTCTGTTTTTAATGCTATACTTTATGCTATGGACATCTGCACACAGTTGATCATGAAGTTGGTTCGCTATAGGAGTTACAGAAGAAACAAATCGTGCGTAAAAGACGTGCGGCTGGAACAGTGGTCCAATTGAAAGCGTCAGAGTGAAGGGAAACTATGAGTAACCACCTTACATTTACAATTGATCTACAGACTGCTTACAGCCCCACGCAACAAAAACAGATCCCACCCCGATCAGGACAGCCTATAAAAGCGGGGTGCGCCTGAGCAAAGCCACCACTAACAAGAAACACTTGAAAAGATTTGCGCCTTGGAGGACAGTTGGACACTTCTGTGTTGCGATGCGAGGGTTTACGCTGAATAATGTCTGCCAGTGTGGTTTATTTTCTTACCTTCTCTTATTTTCTTTCATATCTCTTACCGCCGCAGTCAGCTTCGATTTGACCGAGCTTAGGAATAAAGTTGCAAAAATTAAAGTGAATCCGAGGGGCAACCTTTGGGCTACTGGTAAGTATCACATTCTCATCTAATATACACCAGACCAGTTGGTCATATTTGTATTGAAGGCCTGTACTTTTTACACATTTAATAGAGGATGGATTTCTTTTTGCAGTATGATATTTTCCTTACCTGTGGTGATGCTGATTTGCCATCTCTCAAAAGGCTTTCCTCTCCTCTACGTCACACTTAATTGAAGTCAATACTAATGAGCGTTTTCTTTGATTGGGAAGGACATTTTATGGGCAAGAAGAGTGTGATGGACAACCCCTTGCTGCCTTCTGCTGAAGAGCAGAGCGTTGATGCGCTGGAAGCTGCCTTGGCTCCGGAGCAGAACGGTCTTGGGGACCTTTTCCAAGAGGTTTTGCGAGTGGCATTGCAAGCGCAGTTGGATACGCAAGAGAGCCGCTCGAAAGATCAGGTGAGCATGTTGTCATGTAGCAAACGTTTTGAGGAGAAAAACTGACTTTCGAAGTTGTTGGTGTCATCCATTGATTTCATGCACTCTCTATTTTAGGAGACGGGATTGTTGATGAAGATTTTAGAAAGCTACATCCAAAACAGCAGAAAGTGACGCACAAGAAAAAGTCTCTCACCATGAACACCTGCACGCATGAACACTCCGAGGTCACCCGGCCTCACTGGTCAAAATAAGAAATAAATTCGTATGCCTATAGTCTCCTGCTTGATCATGATTGTAATTTACAGTAACTGCCATGTTTACAGTTCATATGCCATTTGCGATCTCAGCACTTGGGTGGGAAATGTGTTTTCCTGTAATTTTACTGATGTGTGTTAAATTGTCTTGCCGATGAAATTTATTTATTTTAAATAAAACAATGATTTGCAAAGGCTGGGAGCTTGATCTACTGCAGATAATCTCTTTTGATGGATCCCGTTTTGGGATAATTAAACTGTTATCCTAATTAACATTGACTTATATTGGAGGGAAGGATCACACGACACCACTGCAATGTCTGTTAACACATTTCCTAAAATATTGATGCATGAGAATTGAGAATATTGCAGACTTTATTTAAATGGAAATGACCAGGCATGTCTGTATAGTGACATGAGTATGACTCATTCTTAATTTACATCTCAGGAAAGTTGAATTGCTTATATTGGAATGAAAAAGCTCTAAAGGATCTACAGGAGGACTGACTGAATGAAGGAATGAATGAATGAATGTGCCTTCGGTTTTCATTGGGCCCCTTGAGTTTTATGCCATAACCTAGCACATTGACCTTCACAGCCCTTTTACCATATATAACCATTAGTGTAACAGATATCAACAGAGTGTTCTTTGTATGTGTTCAAATCATGTCAAAAATAATACTTACACTTATAAATAAAAAAATGTATGCAGCTTATATAAATAATACTTTCATGTTTCACAAATATTTCTTCTGACATAAAATCAATATTATCTTTATTTTCATATTCTCTGTTGGAATCTAGAACGTTTTTCTCTTTGTACCTTTTGCATGAAAGGATGATTTATTTTTTTCTCTCGATCAATAATGGTGATGTGAGATAGTTCACCTTTGTTGCCTTAGGCTAATCCATTCATTGCTTTAAAAAGGGTTATTTGTGTCTCTCCCACAATGCCGTTTCTGTTGCTGTAAGGCACTTCCAAGGTGGGGAATGTGTTCTTTTTCAAAGTGGTAAGTATGCTAACCCAGTGGTGTAGTCACAGTTGAAGAGGTAGACATACTAGATCTTCACCATGTTCAGTGGGATTAAAGATGAGTGGGGAGTTGCATTCTGTGCCTACAGATAGAGCTGGTATAGTCTGTATATGTGTGTGACTCCACTACTCTTCTGATTTAACCTTTGGCTCAGCCAATGACTCAGAAAAAATAGAACACTCAATAAATTAGCAATATAATTAGCAATTTAACTACATAAAAGGAATACATAATAAAGTCATTTAAAGTGGTTTTCAAAACCTGAGGTAGTGACAGAATAAAATGGATTTATTCTGGAGAAATTGGTATCCTAAACTTCTGTTTATGTTATTTTGCAAACCCCCCTCCAGGTCCCTGATTGTTAAGGTGAAAAGCATTGTAGGTTAAGTAGGTTAGTAGGCCAGAAGACAGGATACATTTGAACAAATAAGCCTGCACAATAACTTATTGTTGTTTGAAATTGTTTGATAATTTGGATCACTGAAAGCACTGAAAACCATTGTGTTGGATGTTTGACAATGCTAGGTTGCATTCAATAACTTGCATTCAATACTTTCTGATGAGGGGAGTTAGACACTTAAAATATCGCCTTTGGTGTTTTTTTTTGGTTTTAAATAGACATTGGCCCTTGACATTTGCAGTAAAATGATTTTTAAGAATCAAAAATGAGGGCATTGTCTCCTATATTGATGATTCAGCCAATTGATTAATTATACTGGTAGCACAGATATATACTGTATATGTAACAGATATGTGCCTGCTTGTGTTAGAATGGCATAATTCACTTTAATACATTAATTGTGTGTGTCTTTAATAAATTGAAAGGTCAGGGAGCTGAGCTGTGCCTATTAATCTGATGAACACTGCATCTTATGTTTATACTGTAAATATCTCCCTCTGTGTGTGTGAATGTGTGTGTGAATGAATGATTGAATAGAATATAATTGTTCTTCTGTGCCTTCAAATGCACATCCAAACATGTTGCTGAATATTAGCTGTTGGGGTAGGTGATATCCTACACAATTTGAGCATGCACAGATCTCCCATGACATATGTTGCCTCATTTGTGGAGGAAAGAGAGATTGAATTTATCATCTCAGTGGGCTCTTCTTACTTCCCACTCACTCCATTACACAAATCCCAGTTTCCGTCCTCTTCTATACTATGCAAAACAGCATCTGTTTTTTTATTTTTTAAATGCAAAGAAATATGTTCGTGCACAGATGTGCTTTTATCCAAAATGCCATAAACTGCCATGAGAGCATACATTTTACAATGTGTCATCCCAGTGGAAATCAATGGTCAGGTGTCGGTTACACTTATTCGATCTTGTGTCACAGCGTTTCACCAGTGAAATTATGAAAATGAAAAGAGATGAGTAATGTTGGAAAATATACTGTACTTCCTAAGTAAGTTCCTGGCACATTTAATTGCTGCAACTTAATTTGTCCTTAACTGTTGCTGTGTGACCTAATTTCCCCTCAGGAAAGTATCTATCTGCCTGTTAATATTTTTGGTAAAAATCAATAGGATTCATATCATTCAATATTTGTTTCCATGATGGTCTTCCCCAGGAAGCTTTTGAAATCCTTTTCCATATATCGTATGCAAGAATGACAGTTACACCAGTAAACTATGACTATGTCCCAAATCACTTTGCCTATGTACATTTGTTTATTTACTTGTCCTGTTTGACAAACATAATCCATAGTATCAAATTATGTCCAACAGTTACAGTTCTAGGTTGAGTGATGCATAAACCAGAATGTGGATGGTAGCTGTTCCTACTTGTGATTGTAAGTGCCATTCTTGTTTGGTTGTAACACCGAAAGCTGACAGAGACAAATGTGGCAGATTGTAACTCAATAAAATTAAGGCTTTGGGCAAGAATCCAAGTCATTAATGATTGAGGGCCCCACAGGTACTAATTTTGAGTTGAGTAATCCATCTTAAAGGAGCTATATAATTGCTTTATTTGAAGTAGAGAAAGTGGTGACATTTCATTTACTCACATAGGGAACATGCTATTAGATGTGTTTAAGACACTTTTGCCAACGGACTGTGGGTGCAATGCTGAACAATCTGAACAATCTCTCTTGTCAACATATGGATTATCATATAGCTGTAAACTACTGTTACCAGCTGCTTATAGCTTTTTTTTTTACTGATTTCAATGCCAGTGTGAAGCTAACAATGATACACTGCCACCCTCTGGCATAAACACATTTACCACATTTTGAGACCCTCTTTATCAATGATGCATGATGCATGTGCAGACATTCTGAGGTCAGTGCCAGGCGAGGGCCCCTGAAACAAAGCAGGTGCTGAAACAAAGCACTGCACAGGCACCGCCATATCTGGAAAAATAATAGTTAAGCCATCAAGCTTCAACATATGAGTACAGTACACTGTCAGCCTAACTCACAAGATCACAGCTCAATCATTGCACTGCCTATATCCCTCAGAGTACATGATCCTGCCATTGAGACGGCAGTACCAAATGCCCAGCACAAGGACAAGGAAAGGAATCACATCACTTTTCCCAAGGAACCTTCAATTCCTCAACAAGCAGAGTTCACTGACTAGAACCAACTGATCAGTCAACAGCACTGCATGCGCCTTAAGCACAGTTTTTAAGTACATAATGTGTTGTATTTCATATACTTGTTCTTACAATGTCTCATATTCCTCTTCTTGTTCTTTTTCATCTCATAACGTCTTACACATTTATTGTATAATTCCATCCCATTCCAATGAATTCGATACAATTAATTCTGTCATTTTTAAGTAAACCTAAATGACATCTCAAAGTCTGAAAAGCAACAATATTAATTTTAAATGTTATGGAACATTCCGTGATAGGCTGCATAATAAAATGGTGGTGAGGTTGCAGTAATAATTGTGCATTACCATGTATAACAATAGTGAATTACCGGAAACTTCAAGCATGTCTACACTGTAATCCAAACATATAATGTACAAGTTACATTGTCACAGAATGTAACATGTGCAAGTTGCATTACTACTGAATGCTACATTTACTGAAATGTACAAGTTACATTGTTACAGTATACAACGCATAATGTACAAGTTACATTGTTACAGTATACAACGCATAATGTATAAGTTGCATTGTTACAGAATACAACACATAATGTATAAATTGCATTGTTACAGGCATCAATGTTTTATTATCCATCATCAGTTTGTTTTGAATTGATGACATCATCGGAGCACGTGACCTTCGCCTTGTCTTTGCAGCGATATGATTGGTCAAACCCAAGACTCGGGGCAGCGGGGCAGGACCATCGAAGCCATTTTATTATCATAACAGGAAAGGTGCAGGTGCATCAATACCTTTGTACAGTTTTTATTTAATTCCTAACGCGACCATGGGGCAGTGTGGGATTACTTCATCCAAAACCGTCTTGGTTTTTCTTAATCTCATATTTTGGGTAAGCACGTTGTTTGAACAGTGTTCAGCCTCTAGCATCCCAATGAGGCCATGGATGAATAACCTTAGCAAGCTAGCAAACTGCGCCACAGAGATGCTCTACACAGTTTAATGACAGGCGAGCAGCTTTACTAACCATACTCGCGATGCCAATAGTGTCACATTATTAGTGAGCGTGGTGTGCACTGGCAAACAAATGGACAAGCGGAGAATAATGTTAACGGTCCTGCAGATAGCCAAGCTGCGTCGGTAGCAGCCACCCACATGTTGTTTGCCCCACAGACAGCTAACAGTTAGTACTGAAACCAGACAGTTTAGTAAAGCAATGCCAGTTCAGATCATAGTCTGCTTGCAAGTGATGCAAAAGATTGCAAAGGGCAAACTGAGTTCAGTGTGGTTTAGCATAAACAGGGCGGGGCGGCGGAAACGTCTTTGTCGTCATCATCATTATCACCTCCCAGAATGTCTGAACTGCGGTGATAAAACTGGCCCAGTTTACACTGGGGAAGTGATTTCGCACTTTTCCAGGTAGCTCAAGGCGCAGAGAAGGTTCTGCTGTAAACAGACAAATATGACCTGTAATCTATTGAATCTGTCTTTGAGTCTAAAATGTGTTTTTCTTCAGCCAGAGCTCAATATATTTTTAGTAAGATATGATAGGCCACTATTTCTAGGTTATGTGGCCCTCACCATGCTCTGTCTCTGTCTCTTGCACTTTCACCATTTTCTCTCTATGTCTCTTTCTTTGTGTCTCTCTCTCTGTCTCTCTCTCTCTCTTTGTCTCCCTCTGTGGCCCTGACTCTCCATCTCTCTTCTGTGTCTCTGTAGGCTGCAGCTGGTATTTTATGCTACATCGGAGCCTACGTGTTTATCACGTATGACGACTACGACCACTTCTTCGAAGACGTGTACACTCTGATCCCTGCTGTCATAATAATAGCTGTGGGTACTCTTCTCTTCATCATTGGCTTGATTGGTTGCTGTGCCACCATACGCGAAAGCTCCTGTGGTCTAGTAACTGTGAGTATGGATTGCTTTCACTTGCTCCCTTTAAGTAAGCTGAATGTTTGCTAGGAGGGATGCAAGATGTCTATCACAAAGTGGGGAGCACAAGGGAGACAGAATCGCTACAGAATCATTAAACATGTTGAGGAATCATTTCCACTTATAACTAGCCTCGCTCATCGGTCTCTAAACAATGAGTCTTTCTTGTCATTTCAGTTTGCTGCCATTCTCCTGCTGGTGTTTGCAACAGAGTGTGTGGTGGTGGTGCTTGGCTACATATACAGGGCAAAGGTAAGCAACGCCCCAATGGCCTACCAGTGTTTGTTAATCTCTGGGTCAGGTCCCTGGTGTGTCCCGACCTAACAAGAAGACTTTTGCTTTTTAATGAGATTGGGTTCAACACTGCATTCCTAGAATCTAGTATGGGACTGAAAAAGTTGAAGATCCGTTTGTCTTGTACAATATTATACTAATTCAATCACGAGAGGCTATAAGTAAGAACATGAGCAGATGTGAGAAATGTGCGTGAGCATAGGTTTGGCGTAGACTCCAAGAGGTATCCAGCAATAGGGTGAAGCTCCCAAGGGGCAGGAAGGAGACAGGAGAACCCCCCGGGCTGAAGATCTGACCCTTCTCGATATCTGATGGAGCCGTGATGCTGGTGGTGGCGGGGGGAGGAGGTGGTGCGTCAATCTGGTGCGGTTTAGGCAGCTGAAATGACAGAAACACAGAAGCAGCTGAGGGGGTACAATTAGAGGGAAATGGTTAGTGATTGGTTTCTGGAGAGCATGAAAGGGGAGGAGAAAGGAGCGTGGGCTAGGGTGATTGGACGATGTAGAGCCGGGGCGTGTTTGGTGTGTTACGCTAAGCTCCATTAATACAGGTGTTAGTGGATTTCAAACTATTGTATTATTATTGTATTGTATTTTGTGTGCTACTGTATTATTTGTTTATGTATTTGTTTCAGGTGGAAGATGAGGTCATAGCCATAGATAATATGTATTTAAAAATACATATGATGAATGAATGTTGATTTACTGGGCTGTTTGTACTGCAAGTCCCTCTAGATAAAAGTGTTGGCTAAGTGCCTAATCTGTCAATCAGTGTTGTAGTTATTGTAAATGGATGATAATACCTGTGGCTTGTTTCTTCCCAGTCGAAAATGGGATAATATCCTAAAATTGGAGCTATTGTACCGGGATGGTAATACCAACTGTGTATTTTTTGTTCAGGTAGAACATGAGGTGAATCACTCCATTCAGACGGTTTACAATGAGTACAATGGCACCAACACTGATGCTCCTAGCCGTGCTATTGACTATGTGCAGAGGCAGGTGAGAACAAAACAAGTGCATTGTATCAAACCTTTTTCTTTTGTCAACTGAAACAGCAATTTCTCTACTGACAGTAGCCCCACTATACCATAATGCAATGCAGCTGCAAGACATGTTGTGTTTTGAGTAAGGGGTGCAATTGTCACTTTTTTGAAACTCTTACTCTTACTGTTACTATCGCTACCATTATTGCTCCCTCCACCTTCATGAAAAACCAACGGCTGGATGCGACAAGTCAAGGAAACTTGTCTAGGGGATGTCTAAAAGGCATACTGGGGAAAACGTAGGAAATCACTAAAGTAGAAGTAGCCGAGGCAGGTTGAGGGAAAGTGGATGGAACAAAAAGGTAAATTACATCACTTCATCACAGAATAACCCCTGGCATGCATTGGACATCACAGATTGATGATGCATAACAGGGTAAGAGTATTCATTGGTAAAGGAAGAGTTTTCTTCCTTTGTGAATATAGGCACATTGTAGAGGGTCCAACACATTTTAGATTGCATTGTTAAATCTGGATTCTAATCTAAGGATTTTCAGTCTTCGTATTTATCTGTTCTCCTCTCAGCTTCACTGTTGTGGCATTCACAACTACTCTGACTGGAGGAACACCCGCTGGTTTAAAGAATCAAAGAACAACAGCGTCCCAGTCAGCTGTTGTCAGCCCAGCATCAGCAACTGTACCGGCACTCTCACCCGACCAGCAGACCTCTACCAAGAGGTACGCATGCACTGGGTTTGATAGTGCACGTTGTCGTCATGATGAAATAAAGTTCAGATCATTGACAGACAAACAGGACATTTTGAACGGTTCTGTGATATTATTTCCAGTGCTTTTTTGTGGCTTTTTGCCAGTGAATGTCTTTAATGTCTTTAATTTTCTCTCTTACTCCACCAGGGTTGTGAGGCTCTTGTTGTGAAGAAGTTAAAGGAGATCATGATGTATGTCATTTGGGCTGCATTAACTTTTGCATCTATACAGGTAATCTAATCTAAGTCTGTATAACTGCAAGAAATGTTACCTAAAAATACCATCCAGGGAGAGAATATGAAGAGTTATATTCCAAAATACGATATAATGTTTTGAGGAAAACTACATAATCTGAAGTTCAATCCAATATCTCTAATATCAAAGATTCAAGTATATTAGTATTTTGTCAACCAAGGACACAAGCTGCCTGCTATCCTTAACAAAGTATGCTTTAATGTTGTACTATCAATAATTTTGTAAGAGTAGGTGTTATTTTTTCAAATGTTGGATATTTTAGAATGCAACTCTGCTTATGTATGTGTGTGTTTGGTTCATCTTAAGGGATATGTAGAAGTAATAAAAAAAACTTGAGAGGGCATGCTAAAATATCTAATACGTCAATGATTTCATTCACAACAAACGGCGAACTGATTGAAGAAAGATAACTAAGCCAAGCTCTTTGGAGTCTTAGTGTATTCTAGCTGCCTCGCTGCAGCAGGACTGTCCTCCAAGCCCAAAGCATGCGGATAGTAAGCATGATAAGTGGAGCTGCAGTAATCTCTGTCAGCAGAGGGGGTGTCTCTGTTAGGCCTTGAGCTGAGAGCAACACTGACCTGATTGTGTCAAAGGATTTCTGCTTGTTTTAACAGCACAACAGGGTTGCTGCTGGCCAAGAGGTCCCCTGCCCATAAAGTAATGACACTCACAGCAAGCCCAATCTTTGTGTTCAACAGCTTCCCTAAAGCAGTTCCTGTACAACTCAAGATTCACTACTGCACTGTCTTTCACACCATGTGTGCTCAGACTATGAATTTGAATTTGAAAGTGTGTATGAGCCATGACAAAGGCAGATCTTGTTTATGTTACATGTGTTCTGCACCAATGTAGTAACTTAAACATTGATCATTGGTTGTGGCTGTTTGCTTACAAACACCTGCTCTCTGCCTACCAAGATGGCCGTGGGGTAATGACACAAATAACAGCTTTTCTTTCATTCCTCTCCTGTCTACCTGCAGATGTTGGGCATGCTATGTGCCTGTGTGGTGCTGTGCAGGAGGAGTCATGACCCAGCTTATGAGCTGCTGGTCACAACCAACAGCTATGCATGAAGTATGCAGCCAGCCAACGCAACACTCGGTCAATCAACGGAGCCTCACCGGACATGTCCACAGTAGATTTCAGCTGTAGTTATATAAGCTCAAGCACACCTTGCACAATTCATGATGAAGTAGCAAACACTGGTGATTGGGTTTGGGTGGGTGGAGGGGGCTTAAAGGGGAAACCAGTAAGTTATTTATTGACATGCTTTGTAAGTTATTGTTATTTTAAATGTTTTTAAAAATACTCAAATGCTTAAAAAGGCCAAAGTTGTACATGGCTAATTGATATTATTGATGTTTGTGCGAAAGCATTTTTTTTTTATATTGTGGCTTCATAAAAACAGGCTGTTTTAACTTCCTCCCTTTGAGGATCACAAGGAGTAATTTGGAGCTCATTGATGAAATTATTGTCCAGCGCGTTGTATGGAATGTACTTCTGGTGGCAGTTTGCACTATGGCTGTGGTTATTTAGAGGGAAAAGATTTGAGAGCATTAACTTTCTCACAGACAGAAACAGAAGCAAGGCTCTAACCTTGGATGTCATCAAAAGACAAAACCTGGAGTTTCTCTTTTTTTTCTTTTAGTGAATTGGAGACTGACTTTGTGGACACTGACAGTACCAAGGTTTAGTCTTATAATTAAATAAAACTTATTGGAGTGTAAAAACTCAAACAAATGCTCAATAAGTCCACAAAGCCTCTAATTTCTTGTCAGTGGATCAGCTCCTTGTTTTGTCTCTGACATCACTGATATCACCAATAGTCGGATCACGTGAGTAACATAGAAATCCTGATTTTCTCTTAATGAGGATTCACCAGTGAGGCTTTGCCAATACACACTACACCTAAATAGTGAATCAGTCAACCTGTTGTTAGTCTCCATAGAAATGCTACTAGGAGTATTATCAGTGTTACCTCAAGACCCATGTGTGTAGATAGTTTGTTACAGACACATTTCCAGTCAAAGAATTCCTTCTACCTTATGGGAAGTGGTTCAGCCACTTGAGTGTTAGTTGTGAACCTATTATGAAGGGTTATGAGTCACTCTTATTTTGTACCTTTTTGTGGCATTGTGTACTGTTTTGTTTGTTTTGTTTTTGAGATGTTAAGTTGACCTTTAGATATTTAGCTAGCGCAGCAGAAAAGGTATGTGAAACAAAATCATGTATATAGATTTGGGAACATATGGGAGACTGAAATAAACTTCTACATTTCAACTTGAGTGTTTAATCAGCGTTTAAGCCCATGGTCTTATATGAAAGTACATACATTGTTTAAATGATACAATAATTAATTATTTTATTATTAATTAATAATTTGACATTTCATCAATCACATGAAAAAATATGCACGTTTAGATGTTTCTATTTTTTGCAGTATTTATGGCTGCAAAACATTTGACATTGGTAAAGCCATTCGAAGGCTGTGAAAACATTTCCTGTGTAGCACATGAGGTAGCAGGGGTATATTGTGATCTTACGCTGTCACACATTTACCATGGAAAATATAACAGATGAATCCAGATATAGGAAAGCCTTACAATAAAATGTACTCGATACTCTATAAAGTTGTTTTCAAACTTAAGCAAATTACTCAAACAACCTACTGCTGAACTATGTGCAACTCTAGCATGAACTTACAGGATGTAACAATGATCATATTGGAGGAGGTTTGGGTTCTGCTGTCCTGCTCATCTGCTGTTGGTCATCTTCGGACATCAATCGGGGTTGCAAAGAACAAATGATGACGCTTGACAAGCATGTTTGCAGGTGTGTGTGAATGTGTAAGTGTGTGTTTCCGTACATGCCTGTGTCTTCGCGAGCTTGATTGTATACCTGCTGAAATGTGTGGATGCATCCTTGCCTGCATCTGTGCATTGTTGAGTGTACGTGTATGTGCCTGTGTTTTTGTGTGTGAATATACGTGTGTCAGAGTATTCTTCCGTGTGTGTTCAGAGTCTGGCCAGATAGGTTCCTGGCACCAGTCCAGCCTGCCCGTTCCTCTCTACCATCCACCAGCCGTCATCTTGCTGCGTCACCAACTGCACCACGTCCCCTCTGGTCACAGACAACTCGTCCATTTCCTGACCAGCCAATGTAAACAAAGATGACAAAAATCAATTCTTCAGTGAGCAAAAGCAGACATTTTTACTCATGAAATCTCTGTATATGAAATCTTATTTTCCCATGCCTATATTGAGCATTTAGAATAATGAATATAGGATTGTAGATACCTAATATATGATATTATCTACTTTATCTCATTGATTTGCAATCAGACTATGGTACTCTGCTTTTGGCCATCAGAAATGTAGAGCAGACTGGATTCACACAGGAATAAAAGTGTGTGATTTTGACCTTGTGTGACCAAGATCTGATCTTCTTGCTGTCCAGGTAAGTAATGTGGTTAAATAGTTGTGTGACTGAATGAAGTGTTCACCTCTGCCAAGTAGTCATAAGCCACCATGTAGTTGTCTTCATCAGCTGAAACATTGGCCACTGAGGCTGCTTGGGAGTCAGATATAGATGCATACGCTCCATCTGCATTCTCAGCTGGAGCCAGTGAAAATGTGTCATATGTAAGCCTAGTAGTAGTATAATATATTTAAAATACAATTGAAACAATATCATTATTATATTATGACTGCTATTACTTCATTCACACACTCAATAGTTATTATAGAACAGTGATTCACAACTTGTGGCACACAAAATCTAAGGCACACAAATTCATTGTTTGTTCAGGAAGACCCATCAAGCATAATACGAATGACCATGTGAGAAGGGAAGAAAAAAAAAGTTTGATTAGGTTGATTATTAAAAAAAATAAAATTACCCTCATTTTTTACATTTGAGCAAAATTTCAAGGCATTCCTTTAAATTTTGAAATTCCTTTGTCCACTCATTCATATGATTCATCTTATATCGTCAATATATGACCCAGATATGAATCATAATATAATTATTTATTGATATAATAGCAGTATATGTTCTGAATGCTTCAACACATATGGAGCACTTGAGTTAGGTTGCATGTCTTAAAGGCCCAGTAAGATAAAGTTCAAATACTTTAAGCCATATTCAAATATACATGAAGGTAGGTACCTACATTGGTCACTGGAGGTCACTGCTGGCTGTAGGGGTGGAGGACTGTCATTGAAGGTGACCTTTGAACCCCCAGAGCTTTCTTGTAGGACAGTAGAGAACCTGTATATCCATGGCCAGGTGAGATATTTAGGTTAAATAATACAATAACATTTTCTACTAGGCCTCCAGTACGGCGACTTTCTGATCAGTTTACAAATAGTTCTTGAAGTTCACTGATTAGTTTTTGGAAACAGAGAAAGGAAAAAACACTCATGTCCAATTTGATTCTCATGAATTTGCGAACTAGAAGGGAGGCATGTTGAATGCTAACTCCTGTTGAGGTCTAGAGGGAACAAAGGAAGACTGGTCAGTATTGTCACAGGGAGCCAGAAATTGCCTTGCCTTGAACTTTCACTAGTCCGCTAGCCCATCGCTGGTACTTTTCATCCCAGGTTAATGAAAAATGATGACTTGTGCCTACATCAACTATGCACCTCTCTCAGGTGTTAGACGAGAGAAACTTCCAATGTTGTGGAAGTTTGTCATAATCATGGGTGTGTTGTCTTGAAAAAAAGGTAATTGGACTGAAACATCGCCCAGACCATAATTATAAAGATAGAGGTGATGTGTGCGCAGGAATCTTTCCCTTGATGTCCTCTAAACTGTGGGGTTTGCAGTGATGTGCAGATGGCAGCTAATAAACCCACTTGATGACCACGCAATATCTCACTCATGGCCCCTGTGAGGATACTTTCCACTCCTCTTTTTTTCTTCCAGGTTGTATTACAGAAAGACGACCCAGGAGGAGACAGTATTGTCATTGCCACTGGCACAACAACCTTTGTACCGCTCATGTGATAAATCCAGACATGGTGTAACCATATTGCCTCCTTTCCAGATGATGGTGTGTGGAGTGTGTTGTCTCAGACCTTCTCATGATGCCTCCTCCATCTGCGAAGTGAGCGCTGCCGTTGCTGTCCCCGGGTGGCTCCATCTGATAGTAGCCCTCAAACACTATGGGCTCTGTGAGAAGAGAGCATTCAAGCAGTTGCTCATTCGAGACGTGAGGAGGAGATTTGCTTTCTGTCTGTGGGTCCACTGAGTGAGAAAGGTTTGTAGTTGTTTGGATTTTGTTCTAACCTAAGTCACCAAATATGCAGCCAACACAAAAGGGCTGTTAATAGCAACCAAACATCAAAGCCATGACAGTTTTTGACACATGACAATTTTTGTTGTTGTTGAGATGGGACTAACAATCTAGTGAAACGGGAAAGCAAAACTCTTCACCTTGTAGGTTACTCTGAGGCCAAAGACCCATCTGACTACCAAGTAGCCTCCTAGGAATGTTATCACTATGAAAAATGGCTAACCCACCCCACAGAGTGATGGCTTACCTGGCTGGCCTCGAGCCTGTGGTTTTCATCTCTATGAAACTGTTGTTGTCTGTGGTTATGTCACACCTTTCCAGGATCTTTCTCACCTCCTCATGAAACTGATAAAAAGAATTGTAGACAATCCATTTAAAAATGGGCAGGATGCTAACATTGCTGGGGTATGTTTTATTTTATTTCCATCCATACTAAAAATGAAAAAGAAACAGCTTAACTTAGCCTGAATATTTGAGACCAGCCCCCAAAAACTGTATGTCTATACCCAAACAGAGCCCAAAGTGTAATAGCATGTCCAAACCTCGCCAAATCCCAAAGTTTCTAATAAGTTTCTGAGGATAAATTGCTACTAGCAGAACATTTCAACAGTATTTTTGAACCCGAGCCTGACGGAAACCTGAGCAATCAAGTGAGAAATTCGAGTCCATTGGGTTCCCAGTTGGGTCTGTGCATAAGGGAATCCATTTAAAACCATTTATATCCAGGCATGGATGAGCTCACCTCATCATCTCTGACACACTGCATGGAGAAGTGATTGCAGTGGTCCCAGAGAGCACACCTCAGGATGCTGATACGGTCTCCCTCCAGTTGTTGGAACACCTGAAAAACACACACACACACACACACACACACACACTGCATTAGTACACACAGAATCATCTGACATGAAAGTAATGTACCTTAATAGCTTATTACAGTGGACTCATATGTTGGAGTGTGTAACCGGTTGCTCATTCTTGTGCAGGATTGATCTATAGTCAATATAATGGCACGTTGTTATTGAGGGTTTATTAGTCCATTGTAAGTCGCTAGCTTTTTCATGTGCTCAATACAGGATGCAGTGACTTTCTTCAAGGGCCAACTGGCTATTTGAGGAGCCATGTACTATCAGATAAAGGGGATGTGGTTGTGTGGTTACAAGCCCTTGTTCTGGGTGGTGGCTGTGTCAGAGGGAGATCCAACATCAAGTTTCAGTCTTTACCTCGCATGTGCTTCTGTGGGTGTCTTCCCAGTCCTGACGAACTCTCTCTAGCTGTACAATGTTGGCGAAGTACAGCTTCTCTGTGAAAGAACACAATATCATTTTAGTACACTACTTACAAATGCATTACAGCATTGGGTCCTCGTGTACGTCTAGTATTCTTTATGGGGGATCGGCTTGTAACGAGATAAGCTCTCTCACCTTTTTCAAGATTTGTGAGTTGACATAAACTACCATAAAGAAAATAATAACTATCATACCATAAAATAATAGCATAACTGTGCAGTACAGCATTTCCGCTCAGTATTTGCTATACTGGGATCACCAATATCTGTTGTATTGAGAAATACTTATATTACTAATACTGTAGAATGTCTGATGCATGTATGTGAGGAAACATGACTCTGGGTCAGACCTGCTTCAGTGGCAGTCTGTCTGCAGTGCTTGGCCCTGTGATGTACCTGGGAAACAAGTAGAGGGGAAGAGACACGAGTTAACAGATGACCAACGAGACAGGAAGAAGAGCAGTTCACTTCTCCTTAAGATTAGAAGCTTCGAACATGAACATTAAAAACTCAAAATTCTCACTTCCTGTGCAAAGCCAAACTAAATTGAAACTGTCAGTCCGACCAAAGCTCAAATATAATTAGCTCTTTTCTGAGAATTGGCAGGGTTTTTATGAGCACTGAAAGTGATGGTAGATCGAACAGTAGCACATGAGCACAGTTCAGTTCTTCTTTTCTGGCTGTTGCAGCATGAAAGTGGAAAGTCCCGCTACTAATGTCGCCATGCTATATACTGGAAACGTATAGTGCATCAACAGAATGAACAGTTGCTGTATAGGCAGTTATCGTTGTGACATTTTCTTAGAGAGGTAGGGGTGTAAAGGCCTCGCAAACAGCATTGACAAGCTAAAATCAAATTCCTTTAAGGTGACTGACTTCCAGTTCAATGGGAGAGGAAACACTGGTCTAGCAGCCCTTACATGGTGAGGGAATGCGTGTCTTTTTTGTACCTTTTCTGAGTGTTTGGATATAGCATGCATACTATTGATCTTCTCAGCCTCGTCCGCCTCCCTGCATCTCTGTTCATACGTCTTCTTCGACTAGGTGAAAGAGAAAATGAAACACTTCACAATGGACAGGGAGACATTTTTACATACGATTCCAAAAAATAGCTGTTTATTTGATACTGGTGCACACATTTCTGCAGAAAATAACTCACAGAAAAAATTGTAGTTTTAAGTAAATTGGAAGCTTTTCTATCCTATGTCAGTGATTATCAAAATAAATGCCCTGTCACTTGATCGCTCACACCACTCCTAAACCACATGTATACCACTGAATTCATCTTCAGCTGGCTTGACACCAATAATAGTCTAGATCAGTGAATAGAGAGCGTGAGTAACGAGACAACTAGCAAAGAGATTTAGAGGCATGTGAAATAAAAGGTGTGAGGCAGCATATTTCACACATTGTTTCCTCCTTTCTTTCACTTTCTGTAGCAGTACGTGGTTTGTGTGTGTGTGTGTGTGTGTGTGTGTGTGTGTGTGTGTGTGTGCTCACTAACAGCTCTCTTCTAGCACCTTTATCTATGTTAGCTTAAGGTTTAGGTTTTGAAAGGAATCCACTATGGTGATTTAAATGGCAGCAACTGTTTTCTCACCTCCATGGTCTTCTTGAACAAGGACACCTTGATCTTCTGAACCTTCTCCATGATCCCCTCAAACTGTAAGGAGAAGCAGCATGGTTGAAATTAATAGAATCTGGGCTTGTTGGGATAGGAACAGCAACTTTGTAGGAATTGAACCTCTGAAAAAGAATTAGAAATAATTATATCTGATGAAAGTATAAGGCTGAAATGCTATTTTCAGCTTTATTTGGTCAGAATCAACATTTATTATTAAGTTTTATATTATTATTACTATTATTACGTTATTAATTACCGGCTATGAGTGGATGTCTTTTAAACTGTTCACAGTAGATGTTGTGTTTATTACAATTTGCAGTATTCTGCAGAAATAATGTTTCTGTGATTTCAAAGATCATTGACTTGCTGCAGGAGAAAATATGTAAGAATTTGTAAGAATATTCACTAGTTTTTCTCAACTCCTGAAAAGGAGATGCAGCGATGCAAGGTTTCAAAACATTTCAATAAGCCGCTGATTGCACACCACTGGACGTGCTTTCTATGTGGGAAGAATAAGTCACTTCTTGATCAACACACATTGGCAGATAAGCCAGTACCTTTTTCCTGTGCTCCTTCTGCCGTTCTCGAAATATCTCAATCTTCTTTACCTCCTCTTTCAACATACCAGACAGCTTGATGTGAAAATTACCAATGTTCTCGATTTCTGTGGAAGAAAACATACTGGAATGATTTTGATGAGACGAATAGGTACATAGAGGATTAGTCCACTAGGCAACTGACGATTGAACTTACGTGTTTGCAATTCATTGAAGGATGTTCTCAAGGTGCTGAGAAGATATTGCACAATTAAGTGAGCTAAGGGTCAAAAGTACTTTGCACAGTAAAAACAAACCTGTATCAAAGAGGCAGCTATAATCTAACAATACAATCCTTTATTTATTCAGGGAAAGTTTGTTTTTTTGTCAGCAATATCTTTCTTTATACTCTAACAATAACATACACTTAGCAGCAGCCCAGTACAACTACAATCTTGTACTGCTTGCCACTAAGCAGCTACACTGGAGCAGTTTGGGGTTGCCAAAGGCCACCTCACTGGTAGTTTCTGAGAGAGGAGAGATCATTCCCCACCCATATTCTCCTAAATGGTGCGGTGATTGAAACTGGCTACCACCCAGGCGATGTTCCTGTCTATCAATTAATCTATTGTTAACACTAGATGGGTGTAATCACAGGGGAACTTGTCTGAGATTGTATAGAACCTTTTTAGGAACATTTTGTTACTTGACCTTATTAAAAACAATCTTACATAAATCACCAAAAAGCTCTTAAATGGCGTCACAAAAGGATCCTCCTCTGCCAAGGAGTCTCTGTAGACTCATGTGTTTCTTTTAGTGAGCTTTCTAAATACACAATACTGGCAAGACACAAAGACTCAGTGTGTGAACAGGAGACTGACATCAGATAATGACCTATCTTGAGAGGGGTCATTGAAGTAGGTAGTGAACACACACACACACACACACACACACACACACACACACACGTGATCACACACACACACACACGTGATCACATACACACACTCAAACGAACACGCACACACACACACTCTAAAAACGAATGTGACTCATTGACACGTTGGTTCACTGAAACCTGACTCATTGCCATCATATTGTGGACGGTCAGGTTCAAGCTGTATCCAAAACAAACATATCTTCAGATGTTGTTGTGACTCCATGGATACACGATGACTGGCCCATAGCTATTTTCACAGGTTTTTTCCAAACTAGAATTTATACAATTCTTGGGTTTTTGACCAATATTTCATTATTATGTATCTACGATGTTAAATTGAGGCAAACATCATATCTAGTGGACTAGACAACCATTTTTCTTTGTATATAAAGTAATGTGTTTACAGTACCTGATCTCTGTGTGTCCCCCGGCTTTACGTGCAATAGTCACCAGTTCCTTCCCATACCTCTCCTCTGCTAGTGCCCTGTGCATCATGGACAGATAAATGACTCTCGAGCTTACAATTTGTCATTTCAGTTCTTTCATTGAATTTAAAAACAGAGTCGATTTACAGCTTTCGGTTTTCTGTAATTACAGTGTAATTTGGCATTAATAAAATGGAAGCTGGTTTTCTTGCTGCTAAAACATCAGTCCACCTGGTCAAGTGGCTCGGTCTATTGTTGGATTTGGTTACATCTTGAAATGTAATTTACTATATATGATATTTTGTTTGATGTTTTGATTTATATTTACCATATAGTTTACTGTGTTAGTATCAAACAGCGTAACAGAAATGAGGTATCTTTGATTTGAAGAGTTTCCAAATCTCCTTTAGCTGAATGGAGTCAGACGCAGTTTCAAATCTGGTGCACTACCTCATCTTTAAAAGCTCCTCCACATCTTTGCACATCCGCCTGCCATCACTTAGCCTTTGTATCAGAGCCTCATATCCAGCATGACAAGTGAAATCAGTCCCCTGTAACGACAAGACACTGAAATATTGTAACAACATTGCACAACAATTATTTCAACATATCTTTGAGCCAAGCTCTGTGGTAAAAATGCAGAACTTGCCCTTGAACTAGCAAAACTGGTGGGAGGTGACGACGAACCCCAAGCCATTGTGATCCGCTCACGCTTATGTGTGCAACTGACAGATTTTCAATTGGTGCCTTAAATGCAAATAATAATGCCAATCCAACATTAAAACGGCTTAACCACTGGCCATAGCACAGACTAAAACCAGTTGTATGGTTTGTGGCAACAATAGAAATCACCAATACTACAATACTTGTCAAATAATATAAAATAAGCAACACTAATGAAGAGAATAAAGACATCGCTTATTTCAAAACATGTCAAATGTGACCCCTTCACGGTAGCCTATTCTGAAATGCTTTTTTTGTATCATGCTGTGATGATACTGTTTTCTGATGTGCCATTATATATCAGTCCCTCTCACTGACAAGAAACTGCTGAAGTTGTATTTGTTTTGCAAGTACTTCATACAGTCTAGTATGTTTAATAAACTAGACTTGTACAGTATGTATTTAGTTAGCATCATCAATGTGAATTCATCATAAAAACTTCAGACGAGTTATTTTTGGCTGGAAATTATTGCATTACTGCCATCAACTTTCCCATTTTTGACAAGGACAAATTCAAGAATGACCACAAAAATCGACTTACCCAAAAAGCGTCTTTGAACAACAAGGGTGTCATTTTATTTGTTGCTTCCTCAAATTGAACACGGTTGATTCCCTCAGCACTGCTTTGCCCAAAATGAATCACTTACTAACAACCCGAGTAAAGTTAAAGTTAGAGAAGCTCATAGGACAACTAGTCAACTGAACTGAGGTTTAAACAGCGAGTGGCCCAAATGTGAAGGTGACTCATTTTCAATGAGGAAGAACTTCTTACCCATGATGTCACTGGCCACAATCAGCTCAGCCCATGTGTGAGATAGCATACCTCTTTGACTATCATTTGAATGGTGCACAAGACTAAATGTTTTGTTTAAAACTGGTCTGAATGGATTCATAGGTGACATCAGGAGAGATTTTTTTTATCGTTGCATATGCTACACTGTCTGCCTGTGTGTGTCTGCTATCTATCTGCTATTTACTGTATTATGTGACAACCATACACACGGTCAGGACACCTGTACACACTTGGCCAGCGCTATCAAATGTTTATGTAACTTACAATGATGAACAGAACAAGTTTTCTGACATACTTATCAGTCATTGCTGTCACGCTGCTGAAAGGAAAACTGCAGCAAGTCTACCATCTTGTGGCTGAGGTTATAAGAACAAGTACAGATTCTGCACAGTGGCATGCTCCTACTTTATATATAGACCTAACTAAGTAGGATTTTATATGAATGTGCTTAGTCTCAGTCTCAATCTCTTCTATGCACAGTAGCATTTGGCTACTTGGCTTGCTAGCTAACGTTAGCAACTGAACCTGTGGCAAACATAGCTGTAAATATGCATACAAAGCCAATGCTTCTTTTTTTCTGACCCCTGTGGTGTGCAATGTCTTCAGGGTTTTCATCTCATTGGGAAAGAACAGATTGGAGGTGGTGATACGATGGAGGACAGAATCAAGCTCACTATTACATCAAATTCTGTAGTTTTTTTTACGGCCTCGTTGATGCAATATACAGATTCTATGGGAACCAGCGACAAGTTGATGGGATGGTTAGCGACGTCAGTCTGAGTTTGTCTTCTTTCGGTATTTTAAAATTATTATGTGGGAAATCAATACACTAAACCAACTAGATTTCGGTAGGGTTAAAGTATTTTAACCAGTTCAGGTGCCATGACCACGCCAGACACAAAGTGATATATCATGATGGTAGAGCTATATACACTTTTTAGCAAGCACACCTCCACTTTTAAAATGTATGCAAAAAAATACTTTATTGTTCACAAGGAAGACCATTGACACAGGATGTAATGATACTACCCTGCCTTGTTTTTATGTGCATTACAGTAAGGTTGGTTTTTCAAAACCTAAATAAGTCATTAGTGGTGATTATGGGCCTCCAGAGCGGCCATTGTGAGTGACCTTTCATGAACTCTATAGAGGCAGGCTGTGTGTACTAAAAGGTGAAATTGTTCTTGTGTTCAAAGTGAAATATAACTTTAAACAGCCCCCAAAACTGCAAAATAAAAAAGTGTTCTGCTAGTGCCTTGACCTGCAAGGTTGAGTTAGCCGTCTAACGCAGAATATCTGGGTCAATCAGGTCAGAAAAAAAACCCCAAAAACAAATACCTCCAATCGTGGCGCTTTCTAGTTATTTATCTATTCATTCATTCTTTCATTGTTTACTTGAAGTGAAAGTTTACACGGTTCTTTTTGTGCTGAATGTGTTCCATAAGGGCCACAGAGACCAATTCAAAATATATAGTATTGTTTCAAGGATACATGGCCATCAATGGGAACATCAGTTTTCTTTCTAAAGTTTTTTTTTTTTTGAGATACATGGGCTTTCATCCAATAGCAGTGATAGGTAAGTCAGTTTTGTTGCTTAACATGATGACCAGAAGGGGGCGACACAGACCTTCCCAAAACATCTCAGCACTGCTCTATCAAACCACAGCTCTAAATCTCTGTGGTGTGCCTGAGAAATTAAATCCAAATATCTTTCAATCCAGCCATGATTGTCTCCAAAACCGTGCCTTAGGCATCTCTCAGGGAAGACATGGAGACACATGAATGAGCACATGGAAGCTTATTATTGATTTTCAGAGTGAGGAAGAGAAAGGACCGGGGTGTCTCTCACCAGTCGGTCAATAGGATGTGTGAAAATCTGTAAGCTCTCTCTCACAGAGCTGGGGGATCATTCTATCACACACCTAAAGACCGGTTAAAGGGGCAGCACAAATCCCTACAGCCTACCAAGACTTTGGGGGCTTTGTCTGGTGAGAAACAAAAAAATCTTATTTTGGGAGATTTAAGTGTTAAAACAAGTCCATTCTCTTTAAGACATACTATATAAGAGTAATCTGATTTGGCAAATTCCTGCCAAATGTGTCAGCACCATTTAACCAGGTACACACTTTATAATTGGTAATTTAACGTGATTCTAATTCTCATTCTGCTGATTCTCTCCTTTGTGGCATAGCTTGATAAAAAAACATGCATTGGAGGGAGCTCAGCCACTCCATCAGTCTAGGCTGTCCTTGCGTTCATGAGAGTGTAACAGGCTGGATTCAAATTCATTTATCCCACTTGGAAAACCAAAAAACTATCACTTAGCCAAAAGGTAGTCTCCCCAGGCCAAGGGAGACGACCAGGCTTACAAGTTTTCAGGCCGAGATGACTGGGTCCATGGTGGCGTGTGACCCCGTTTGAGGGCTCTAATGGAGGGACAAGCTCTGGGAATCAGAAACCACAAACACACACACACACACACACACACCCACACACACACACATGCACACACACACACACACACACACACACATGCACACATGCCCAAACACACAGACAAACAGATAGACACACACACACACAAGTTCTCTCCCTCTTTCTCTCTCTCTCTCTCTCTCTCTCTCTCTCTCTCACACACACACACACACTCACACACTCACACACACACTCCCCAGAATGGCAGTTATTGAACTGTGACAAACGAGCCGTGTCAGAGCAGCCCCCCTACCTGGGGGATTGGCTAAATGACCTTTCCATTACCCAACCACTGCTGTATTCCCCCTCCACAGATAGAGTTACACACCGCCACACAGCCCATTTACCAGGACCAGTGTCACCATTGCTACCATAAGCCACTACATCTTTCTTTGCATTCTAAATTAGATTTATTTTATTTTATTTTATTTTATTTTATTTTATTTTATTTTTGCAATGATGTTCCAGGTGTGGTCTTAGTGCCTATATCCCAGCCATTAGTTGGTGTCTGGACTGTGTGTGTGTGTGTGTGTGTGTGTGTGTGTGTGTGAGTGTGTGGTATGAGAGAGAGATGTCTGCTGAGGTATCAATGTGTGATTCCAAAGACAGCTTTTTCCTGGTTTGTGCATGTGTGTATGTGTGTGTGTGTGTGTGTGTGGTGTGTGTGTGTGTGTGTGTGTGTGAGGCCCTGGCCTTCAGAGTGTGTGACTTAACTGGTTTTCACACATTCTCCAACCTCCATCCTTGATAATCCCCTGTTGACCATTGGCAGCAGCTCTGAGTCTCACTGGATACTTCAGGGAACCAGGAGAAGAGAGAAGAGAAGAGGAAAGGAGTGGAGAGAAGGATCAAGGAAAATCAAAGAGAAGAGATGAAAAGAGGAGAGGAGATAAGAAAAGAAGGGAGGAGTGGAGAGGAGAGGATAGATGGAGTGGCTGCATGATGAGAGGGGTGAAGTGGACAGCAGAGGAGAGAAGAGGAGAGGGGAGAGGTGGATTGGGAGTGGCGAGAAGAGTAAAAGAGAAGAGTAAAAGAAAAAGAATAAAATAGAGGTACTGAAGAGAATAGAAAAGGGTGCAGGCTCCTGGTCGACTGCTGCTGCCTGTTGGGTAGGAATGCAACGAAGTGAGTCTTTGGCCACATTAGTGGGAACCTGCTAGGAAGCTGACAGATGGAGGGCTAATGATGTGTAGGCAGAAGGGCAGGGCCTGTAGTTGCTAGTGAGATGATCCGTAGTGGCTGTCATAATACAAAACCAACAGCTGAGAGAGGCGGAGGAGAAGGAGGAGAAGGAGGAGGACAGGAAGGACCAGGACCACGCTAACCCCAGAGAGCAAGCCAGGGGCCTTTCTCACGTTTGATCAAAGTCTGGCTTCAAATGAAACATTTATTAGCTGTCCTAATCCACCGTATCGCTGCTAAGAGCACCAGCCTTAATCAATTTGATCCTCTTGTGTCCATTATTCCCTGATGGGATTCTCTGGACACTGGGGTGCAGGCAGTATACACTCACACACACACATACACACTACATACAAAGGTTTGTGTGTGTATGTGTGTATGTTGATATGGATTTTCTGTTGTATAAATATTTGATCAGCACTGATGTCACACAATGCACACATGGCCACAATATGACTAGGAACTTTTGCTGACGTTTGTTTTCTGACTTCAAAAAGGGCAGTTAAGGGTTTGTGTGTCTCTGCACACACACACGTATGTGCGTGTGCCAGCATGTTATTGTGTATGTGGCTAAAAATGTCTCCGTTTGTTGAAAGGAGGAAAATGAATTGTGTGCAAGTGGCCATGTGTGTCTGTCTGCTTGTACATATGAGTTAGTGGGTACCAGGAGGTGACCCCACTAAGAGGGGTGCATGCCACAGGCAATTCCCTCTCCCTCCTCCTCCTCCCCTCTCCTCCCCCCACATGGTCCCTTCAACAGACTGGATTTTGGTGTTAGACTAATTTGCCCAGCGGCCATTCTCTCCTCGGGGACCCAGGCTGTCCTCTGTTCCTGCCCCCATGCCCTCCTCTCCTTTCCTCTCTTCTCTTCTCTTTTCTTCTCCTCTCCTCTCCTCTCCTCTCCTCTTCTCTCCTCTCCTCTCCTCTCCTCTCTTCTCCTCTCCTCTCCTCTCCTCTCCTCTCCTCTCCTCTCCTCTCCTCTCCTCTCCTCTCCTCTCCTCCATGCTGCCCGGCTGGCCGCTGCATTTCCCTTTCGTCCCATGTCATCTCCCCCTCTCCTCTCACCTCCTTCTCCTCATGCTCTCCTCTCCTCTACTCTTCCCCTCTTCGCTGCCTCTTTGCTGTTTCAAGCCCTCCTGGCGAGTCTCTCATGACCTGGCCTTTTACCACCCCTGGGTGCTTCTTTGTTTGTGTGTGTGTGTGTGTGTGTGTGTGTGTGTGTCTGTATGTGTACACGAGTGCACATACCTGCATGCATGTGCACTTATGTGTTTGCATGTGCATGTGTGTGTGTGTTCAGTAAGAGAGAGGAAAGGCTGCTAATTTGCTAAGTGGTTTCATCCATTTGACGGAGGACAGAGATTCTGCTTGGCTACACTCCTCTGATCCCGGGCCACAAGGGGAGTGCGAAGGCTGCCCAGATGTAGGCTAACACACTTGGCCACGCTATCTGGAATGGCTCCATTTTTAGCTTTGTTGCTTCTGTTGTAAGTGTACAAATGGACTTTTTTTTAGAGTGAGTGTGTGTATCTGTGTGTGTGCATATGTAGATGTGTGTTTGTAGAATGGGGGCAAATGGATTGCATGTGTGTATGTTTGTTGGGTATGATGGCTAAAAAGTGGCTTACCATGTAAATAAAAGGTATCAGCTTTATTTCATTTTGATTGTTCACCTTTCACCTTATGGTGTCAGGCCCCATCTCACTCACACACGCACACACACACATACAATTAATTTAACGTTCAAGTTTGACAGTACTACCCGTACCATTTTCTACAACTAAATGAAAACAACTCAGAAATCAGCCCACCCAACTCTATTAAATTGATTCACCATGAACTAGATACCATGTCTGCCAATGTAAAACCAGTAGTAAGAAACAACTGAAATCTCGAGGCTAATTTGAGCGTTGACCAGCAGTTTAAGATGTTCAAGTTCCTTTCTTTTAACTGCAGAATATTATTAAAATGAAGCAGTATTTATCCCTTAATAATCTGTCATCCATGCCTTTATCTCCTCTACTACTGCACCTCCCTGTATTTCTGCCCCAATCAAAAGTCGTCAAGTCGTAATTTGTACAAAAAGACAAGATCACATCACATTTTAGGATCATTACACTGGTTACCTGTTAATTTTAGAATTTAATTTAAGGCACTTTTAAGGCATGAGCATGTCCCCATAGGCTTTGAACTGTCTTGAGGAGCTGAGGCTGGTTAAATCTGTATCATCTTTTAAATCCACTCATAAAACTAATTATTATTTATTATTATAGATCTTGCCTTACTTTTATATTTCTTATACCTTGCCTTTATTCCTTTTGCTGTTGATATTATATATTTTAAGCATTTTCAAAGTGCTTTGCAATGCAAGAATACTATTATTTACAAAGATTAGTATTATTATTATTGTTAAAAATATTTGTATTTCATGTATTATTTAGTACTCTCCTTTTTTCATTTTTGAACACTTTTTTCCCCTTTTCTCTTCATTTTTTTCTGTTTTGAAGTGAATTTGTTTTGTTTGTTTTCATCCCCTTCAGTTGAACCCTGGAAATGTGTGCTAAGGTCATACTGTTAAATTGACTCTGAAGCAAATAAACTTGAGGCCTGAGGATGCAGCACATATGAAACAGCAGGTGGGGCTGTTGAGTTTTTAAATGTGCGCTCCATGATCCATGGGTCTCTCCGTCAGCATTCCTTTTGTTTTCTGTTCAGTCTCACAGCGAGCTGGCGAGGCCTTCTGGTGAGAGAATTATCACTGGCCGCTCCCTCCCTCCCCGCTTATCCACCACACACTGGGAAGATTGATGACCAAGAGTAAACACTATAGAGAGAGAGAGAGAGAGAGAGAGAGAGAGAGAGAGAGAGAGAGAGTTATGTCAAAGTCAAAGTTGCCAAACCACACAAAGGATACATGCACTCAAATTATTAAATTTCAATTCATGCAACCTTTTCTAACCTTTATTTGACTTAGAGTGTATGCTGTTCTTCAGCGATGCCCTGCTTCACTCTCACACAGATCCACACATTCACACCTGCGAGCTGCCCAGTACGACCACAGTCTTCTACCGCTGGCCGCTGAGCGGCTGGGGCCTTGCCCAAGGGCACCTCGACAGTAGTTACTGTAGTTCACTTTCCCCGTCCAGATTTACTCAGCTGGCTTGGGATTCAAACTATGAAGCTTCTCTAATTTCTAGGCTACCTCCACCTCCTGCAACAGTGTAGACTCCCATCAAACACTTTTATATTGTTGTAGTTGTAGTTTTGTTTCCTTTGTCAGTAGTATGAAAGGGTAAGTATAGATGCATAATGCGGCATCAAGAAATACTGCGACCCGGATGGCCTATGTGTATCTGTGTGCGTGTGTGTGTGTGTGTGTGTGAGTGTGTGTGTGTGTGTGCTTGTGCATTCATGCTGTGCCAGGTGTATCATCGTATTAGCTCTCAGACTTTGGGACAGATTCACATTTTGCCGTATCCTCCATCTTCTAAGAGCATGTCTGTCTATGCTGTCAGAAATGTCTTGTCATACCCATAGGAGCTGATGAAAATTAGGGGGTTTCCAATACTGGGCAGACCTCTTAAACTGGGTTCATGTGACTTTGTCAGCCTAATGCAGATTTGAATTGATGTTATTAATGTCATCTAATCTGTTGGGTGAATGCTGAAACTCCAGTACCAGAGGGCGGTGAATAAGGAGGACTAAAAGAAAAGTCATTTGTAAGTTATGATTGTTGCCTTTTGCTGACATTGTCACTTGAAACGTTCTTGTTGGATGAGTAATATGAAGTGGGGGAATACCTTTGCTTTTGCAGAAATTGTATTTTAGCAACTGTTCTATTTTATGATATGATAACAGGAGTTAAATGATTGTAGACCTCCTGTAGTCTGACTTTGCATTCATACATTGCACTGATGTGAGATTTCCTATGCGTGCATGTATTGATGAGAGAAGTGATCTAGGTGTGTCCTGAATAGTGCACTGTGCAGAAGTGTGCACTGGTCACAAGCAGCTATTGTTATTGCTCATGTCATTAATTTCAGTCAAGCAAATAGTGACGTACCAAATACTCTACATCCCAAACTCTTACTGATGAAACTACACCAGCGCCTATCCTTCATTAGTGGTGACTACAGTTTACACTTTCTGATTGCTGGAAAAGAGAACTACATTTAAATTTAGTTCAAAAACCTGGGAGTAATAACGCAATAGTAATTCACGGTTGCATGTAATAAAGGGTAGGACTTGTCGGAGTAGCTTGACGTTTGGCTTTGATGTTGCGCTGCTGTGAGCGGTGCATGCCTACTGTATAGGGGTTGGTGGTGATCCATCAGAACTTCTATTGCCATGGTAAAACTTAACGGGGATTCATATCTTTGGCAGGTCATCTGTACTTGACTGAGATATCTAATTACAGCAGGACAGGACAGAGGCAGCTGCTTCAGACTTCTTCACCTCGAGTCTGTCGAACACCGCTCCTCTGAGGGTCGACCTGTTAATACACTATTGCCTTATGGACAATCTCAGACATATTGCTGTCCTGAATTATGGTATGTTGTATGTATAAATGTGATATGTCCACTGACTATTGTATGTCTTGCACGGTTCGTACGGAATTAAAGAGACTCTGAGTCTCAGTTATGACATCACAATGAGTTATTTAGTCACAATGAGTTATTTAGTCACAATGAAATTAAAAATGACTTTTTCACCTCGTTAGCTCTAATTTTCTGTATCATAATGTACACCTATTTAACAATAAAAAAACATTTTTTTATTTTCTTGCATTTACAAATCAGAATCCCATTACTTTTACTTCCTGGAAAACTCTGGATCTTTAATGCTTACTTCATAGTTTTACTGTAGATTCTATACTGTAGTACACTACAGAGTTGGTCCCTGGCTGTGGACCATTGTCTTTCTTTTTTTTCTTCACAACATTTTATTTTCTTGGTACAATAAGCTTCTGACTTTCATCAAACTACCTTGATCTCACTTGTTAAAAACGTAGCAGTCATATCACCTACACACTCTTTGAAAAAGTAAGAAGAAATCAATTATCCAACATGTTTTAAAAAAAAAATCTTTATTCTTCCACCAGATGAATTAATGGTAGTGTGAGTGCGGCTCCATCCAGGCGTGTTTGTTTATGCAGGCAGGCAGGCAGGCCCAGGTATCGCAGTTACAGTGGTGTTGTGCTATGCGGTGGTGTGCATGATTATCGACCAGCGTGTCATGCAGGATAAGGCCCAGTGTGCCTCTGTTGACTGCTTTGCGGTCAGCACTGCAGGGAGCAGGCTTGTGGTTAGCCTACAGACAGCCAAGGCTGTGTAAGAAGATCAGCTGTGTGTGTGTGTGTGTGTGTGTGTGTGTGTGTGTGTGTGTGTGTGTGTGTGTGTGCGTGTGAGAGAGTGTGTGCACTTACACTACCCCTGTGCCCTTTCTCCGTTTCCTTCACCCTTTGTATTTCTCCATGCTCTACCCCCCGTCTCCATATTCATTCCTCTCTGTCTCATTACTATATTCTTCTCTCTTTTTTCTGCCATTATTCAGTTCATTTTTCTGTTTTTGTCTCTAATCTACCCCACCACCCCCCTTACCCTGTAGCATTTGAGCTGTGCCTGAGGCTTCACGCGAGCCACCCGTACTAATGGGCCCTACTGCGTGAGTGTCTGTACCCCCTTCACATTTTATTTCTTCATCTTCATCTTCATCTTCATCTTCTTCTTCTTCTTCTTCTTCTTCTTCTTCTTCTGTTCCTTGTTTCCTTTCCTTTGTGTCTTGTCTCACTCATTTTCTCTCTCTCGCTCTCTCTCTCTCTCTCTCTCTCACACACACACACACACACACACACAAATGTCACAGTGACCACAAATGCGTGCAAGAGTGAGCCCCGTGGCTGGAGTTAATGGATGGCTTTCGTAAATGGTGGAGTTTTGCACAGGGGAGGCAGGGATGCAGCTCCGCCATGCTCGGATTCTTCTCTGATAGCACCAGACCAGGGAGCTTCATCAATTCTTCATTGGGCCCAATGCTAAACACAAACAATATCTGACAGAGGTTTGCCACAGGCATGCTCCGAGCTCCCTATCCCACCTCTATCTCTGTCCTTTCTCAGTATGTTTTGCAAGGTTGAGCAGTTTTGATACAATCGCAGCGGTTTGGGGACATCTCATTCAACATCAAATCAATGGTTTAATGTGATGTATTTATCACTGACCGTGTTTGATTCCTGTCGTGACACACTGTAACTATTGATTGTGGCTTAGGTAGTGTTGTTATACTTTTGCAGGGCTAGGATGTAAAGCCAAAGCACGCCCTGAGCTCAGAGTGAATACAGAGTAAAGCGTATGAAATGACATAGTGAGATAAGTTTGCCTCTTTTGCTGTTGACTCATCCACGTTCTAATATCGAGTTAACATCATTCAATACATGATGCAAAAGAAGCCTTCCGTTATGGGTCTTTATTGGCCTCCAAGTTATGTTGACAATGGCAGAAAAATACCATCAGCTCATGCTAATGCTGCTGGCCGTATATCTCCCACTGAGATTGAAGCAGCTGATTAATGAGTTTATTTGAGTAACACCAAGACCTCTTTAACCTAGAGCTTAAATACCTAATTAGTTTTTATCAAGCATTTGCTCCTACCTTGCCTTGATTTATGTCGCTTCATCCATAGAGACAAGGCGCTCCTCGCTGTCTGCATATGAATGCCGTCAGTATAATTTGTAGCTAAACACAACGGGGACTGAAATCCATCAATATCCAATATCCTGTATAGGTGAGGACGCTTTTTGTCTGCTCTCATACTCATATAGTTTTGACCTCTCCTAATCCTGATAGCGTCATGGCCGGCAGCAGCCTCATTGTGAAACATAGTAACCATATTGATTTTAAGTCTCCTGTAGTGATTTCACTCATCTGTCTCTGTTGTTGATAGCTGATGAGAGGTGCAGTGACATCAGGAGTGTTGCTCATCCATTTTCTCAGATGAAGTGCCCATTTCTTTTGCTTGTCTTGAGAGCTGGTAGTCACACAGGCTGCTCTTTGTTTTATAACGAATTCTCTTACTGTCACCAGCATACAATTAGAATAGATAGATAGCGGGTCTTTTCTAGTCTGTCACTGTAAGCACATTTGGCTCAGCCATCTATTAATATTGCTATTGAAATGTGTCTTGTTTTCACTGTAGGAAACTTAAAACCTGGAGCAATAAACACTGCCACTGGAATATTTAGTGAAATGATGGTAAGTCATTGGATATTTTATGCTCTGCACCAGTGCTCTTTTATCACTGGTTAGTAGCTTTGTGTGTACTAGCCAAACGATGACCCAGGAATGCAGCCCTGTCTAGTTCTGTGTTTTGCGGCTGCCACGGCCCCCCCCCATCCTTGTGGCTTGATCATTCATTACCTGATGAGTGTTCACCGGCACCGGGCCTTCTTCCCACCGTTAACCAGCACGCTTAATAAGGAGCAGCGGTGGCAGAGACATCTTTCACTAGTTGACTTGTCATTAACTAAAAGCACCGTGGAGCTTTACTCCCAATTACCACTCCTCTCACTGCTCACATAAATCACGCATTGTCGTCTTTCATGAGCTCCACTCTTGTCTGAGACCTGATTTTCTTTTTCTCTCTCTCTCCTCCCTCTTGCTCCTGGCTCCTGGTCTCTCTCTACTCACCCCCCCCCCCTTCTCCCACACCCACCCACCCACACACACACTCCAACCAGCCCACCCCTAACCATTCCCCCACCGCAATCCCTCTCTGCCCTACGGGGAACTTTTGACCAACCTGCTCTGTGGATGACGGTGTAGCACCATTACGAGAAGGGGTAACTTTACCTCCCAACCTGTCCCCCTTTATATCGAGTGCAAACGGTGGTTTGATTGCAGGAGGTTTAGGCCGGAGCAACAATGGAGACCTCATCGTTTAAGCTGTTATGATCTTTTAATGGTCTTCCATTACTGTATCGTTCTCCTAAAAGCCAGCAGTCATTGCTGCGGGCTCTTGCTTTGATATCACTTTCATTAAAAGGAGGCCAGGATCATTTGTAGTGGCATTTAAGTCATTTGTTGTGGGTGTGTGAATATGTTTGTGTGTGTGCTTATAAAGGACACCAGCTGAGGTGCAGTGTATTTTTATCTGGCTCATCGATCTGTTTCAACCTCCCCTTCCCTCTCCTCCACCCTGCTCCTGTGTGTGGCAGCCTTGACCTTCAGTGTGGGAGGTATCAGTGAGCCATGTGACCTCCGCGCTGGGCCGCTGCTGCCACACCATGATCACCTCTCTCACACTCACTAACAGACACACACACACACACACACACATGCCCATTCAGAAACATACCTCCTCACACATGCACAAATCCACACTAATTCAGTAATTTAGGAAACAGTATGTTAAGAGATGAATATGCACATATACACAAAAGCCAACCCTCATTTTTTGCGCAAATATAATTCTAACACATTCACTTGCACACACACACACACACACACCAAGGAGCCAGAAGGAGGGTTATGGATTCATGCTGTCTTTGTTTGTCGTCAGCACCTTCTCAGGCGGTTGAGGTTTCGCCTTCTCCGGAATCAGCCGAGCGCTGCAAGGGGGGTCCGTCTGTGTGTGTTTGTGTATGAGAGTGTGAGTGTCTGTAATGTATTGTGTGTCTAAGTGTGTGTTGTGTTTTGTGTGTGTGTGTGTGTGTGTGTGTGTGTGTGTGTGTTCAGGAGGAGGTGGAGGGCTCAGTAGCTGCAGGGCCCTGTATTGATGTCCGCTGCCTCCCCCCCCGAGGCCCAGCTCTGTGGGATAGTGTGTCAGTAGGACAAAGGCATGGCGCCATCCGTCCTGCTCTACGCGCCAGTAACTAGAATTAATTACAAACCAATCGAATCCGTTGCAGCCAATTGGTAAACTAATTGGTAATTTCAGCTGGACATCTAGTCATGGATGGGCATCTAGCTGTGGCCACTGGTCCTGGGGTTCTAGGTGGGGGCCTCTCAGAAGGACTTTTGTTCTCTTTTGCCGTGCCCGAACAAAATCCCAAACAAAGTAGGCCTTTTAGCTTTAGGTTATCAGGGGTAGCCAGGCCTGGAGCTGTGCCGTTAAAGAGCTGTGCAGTTAAAGGTCCCAGGGCATCACGATTGAGGGTTCAATTTGCTAATATTGTCTGACAACAAAAACAGTTTCAACCAGTAATCACAGTTTGGCTTAATATTTTTTTTTTTTGCTTTTTGATATTTGGTTTAAAATGAGTAACAAAATTTGAAAAACTTGAACAATTCCAGATCCCTCAGTGTCACAACTTTTTTAGATAGGAGGCTCTGGTCAGGACATGCTCCAGTGCCCCTGGTCTGCTCCAGCTGCTTGTCCTGCTTGTGTTATGGAGGTAGTGGACGCAGGGTTCGGGTTACGGCCTGCTCCAGCGTGGCCTGGTGATGGGGGACACGATAGAGCCACTGCCCCCACCAGTCCCTCCAGACATTCCCCACAAATAGACCCATTAGCTGGGAACGAAGCCCCTATTCTTCCAGCCCATTCAAGGCTACTCTTTTCCTTTCAGCTTTTCTATAGCCGTGGTAATAGGTAAGACTGGTGGGGTAGTTGGAGGGGAATCACTGGAGATAAGGAAGGTTAACACTGGATAACAAGCACCAGTCATTTCTTGAGAACTCGACTGACTTCTTGTTAAATAAAGTTGTTTATCACTGCAGTATCATCCATGTCTTTTTCTGATTGGCCGAGGAAGGTCTTTAAAAAGGGACAGCTGTGTTTCAGTGAGCCGTCAACATGTCTGGCGCTCTTGCTGTTTGGGAGGAAGTGGATGTGAGAGGATGAAAGGCATGTCAAGGTGCCAGGTTTCTGAGAAGCATCAATCTCCCAATTAGGCCTGAAATAACCTGGCCTGACCTGACTCTTCCTGCTCGCCTGAGTATGAGAGAGAGGAGCGGGTGGGAGGACAGGAGGACAGCAGGGCAAAGGGAAAGTGTGTGAAGGAAAAACAAAAAGAAAGAGAGTGAGAGAGGCACTGGAGCTGTCAACGGTGGCATGGGAGAGGCCAAGTGTGTGTTGAGACGGAGAGAGAAAGAGCGAAAGTGCATTCGCTTGTGTATATGTGCAGGCTCGATATTTAATTGTTGCATACCTGAGTGTGAAGCAGTGCGCAGTTATTCAGTCTCTCTCTCTCTCTCTCTCTCTCTCTCTCTCTCTCTCGCGCTCAGACAGTTCAGTCTCTCTGTGAGTGAGGCAGCAACCATTAGTGTCAGATGTACAGCCGGTTCCCATGCAGAATGTCTCAGGTTTGACAAAAGTCCTGTCCTTTGTTGCTTACACAGTGAAATTGTTGCCCTTTGCTCTGAGATCTGACTTATAAATAGCTCAGTTTTTCCCCTTTGTAATTTTCACCATACTGCCGTGTTATTAAGGTGTAATGCTGTGGGATTTTCACAATAATGTGTTGCTGTGAAATTAGCTGGGATTACATAATCTAATACTATCTGAAAAATGTGACACCATGTTCAACACAAAGATCTGCGTAGTGCCTCCATGTGGTTCAATCACGGTTCCATACAAATCTGCTTTCAACTTTTCAACTGCATACTTTACACGTCTGTTGTGATTCATCAGTGTATCTGGTCCAGGTTTTTTTTTTTCAAAACTCTCTGGGTGTTTCAACTTGTAACTTAATCTGGCTATTATGGGTACCAGTTACCACGGCAGGTCCCGTTAAAAAAAAACCCCAACTGGTGCTCCCCCATCATCACCACACACACACACACACACACACACACACACACACACACACACACACACACACACTCCCACCTCTGGAACTTGCATCATAAACATAGCTGGTCAATGGGCTAAGCAGTATTTCAAGGTAATCCACCAGTTTATTGGCTTAAACAGAATGACCAGTACACCCATAAATTGATTAAGGCATAAAAGCACAGGCTTTTAAGTAGCCCTCCCCCCAATTTGTGCTTTTAGCACAGACTGTACATTGATTGGCTTACTAGTGCTTTGCATGGGCACTGGCCTTTTGGTTTCCCATAAGGGTAATAACTCAGTTTACGGGATGTAGAAATGTATTTTACATGAGCTGGTTTGTAGCATTACAAAGATTCCCAGTGGAGGGAGATAGTAATGGGGAACTCCGGTCACTCTCTCATGCTTTACCTTCTGAGCTTGCTTCTCCCTCCACTGTACAGTTGAAACCTAATCCTAAACTGTCCTTCAACAGCAAAATCCACCCTTAATCAAAATGTATGTGTCTTGTGTCTTTGATCTTGACGTTCAGTCTGGATGCGGACATTAGCAACCCTTTCCAAAGTTAGAAAGGAGTAGAGCCAAACTCTCTTGGCTATGCCAGAGGGATAAATCCTGAGCGTATTCGATTTACTGTGAATAGCAGACCAAACACGTGACCTGATCCAGGTTCTTCTAAGTCAGCCTCCACTAAATTAGTAGTAGGTGAGCTGCAGGTTTTGTCTTTTGATGAGATCACAAACTAGAGTCTTATTTTCCTTTTGAAGAGAGTTGTTCATATTCACCAATCATTGTTGGAGTAACATGTGAATTGTGTTTTAGGGTGGATTTTCTCAAGCTTAAATAGCAGTGAGACCAAGAGTTTCCACCTATTGAGTTAACACTGCTGATCTGTGCAGGATAAACAGGAATTGCAAACCAGATTAGAGGCACATTCCCTTCTCAGATGCCCACTCTGCGCTGTTAGGATCTCCCAGTTAGCCCAGCGGAGCAAGATGGACGATCAATGGTTTGCCTGAAAATCATTTGTTTAATCTGATTTGTAGGGATTTTCTCTCCTTCAGCAACGGAAACGGTGGACGGCCGGGAGAGAAAAACTGTGGTGGGAGTCTGCTGAAACATTGGTTCAATATGGACATTATTCTGGAACTTGACACCACAGGAAATAGATATTGATCATGATGACCATTTACTCACTCTGTGGGTGTGTGGGGGGCCACGCAAGGCCTCGGCCTACCAGGGAGATTTTTGGTCCAGTCGAAATGCCATTGAGGCCTTGTAGGTTTGACCCAGCTTACTGTATATAGTATGTTCTTCTTCATTTTTATCCCATTTATGATTTATCAGACAGTATACAGTGGAGAATGACACCAAACATGAGAAAGTGGGGATGACATGCAACAAATACCATGAGCCAGGACAACATATATTCTGTCACAGTGGTGTGTACGAATCCAGACTGCTGCTGGAGATAGAGCCATGTGCTGCTTCTCTGAGCTATTTCCGTATCCCCTCTCTTCTGGTTTTTACATTATTCAGATCCCAGAAATCTCTTCGCCCAGACACTAAGGTCGGGGCTTTCAGCTTCCGTTAGTGCCTGCATTTTTTTTTAAATCAGGCTGCTGAACTTACCTGCGATGTTGAAAAATTCATTGGGGGGCCAAATGAACCGACTAGTCACGCATGTGAAAGGACAGGCTAATGCCCTTTCAGAGTGGTCCGGTTAGCCAGGATAACAGCCAAACAGGCTTCATAGGGCCTCTCCTCTCGACCGCCATCGTACTCCATATCGCTGGCTGCTTCCTCCTCTGTGTGACTTGCCTTCAATAACTGAGGCTTGGGACAAACCATTTATGTGGTGATTTTGAAATACCTATGAGTATCCCTATCCACTGAATTCAGGATATCCCTCACAATTGCACTAGTAACAGTGTTTTTTATAATCAACAAAAGGCATTTGTGAATCCTGAAGAAGGGAAACACAACACAAACACATAACCTAGTTTTAGCTGCAGCAACCCAAAAATGTAATGTGATGTAATTTTCCTATACTATTGTCTATTGTCAAAGAAGAGCAAAACAACAAGGGTTTGGTTCATCCCCCCCACACCAACTCACACACACACATACACACACAGTCACCCACGCTGATGTCACTCTGCAGTCGCTAGTCAATGTATTATTCATGGGAAAACGTATATATATATTTTTTCCACCAGTCTCATCCAGGGAATTCCATCAGCATTGATCTGGCCAGCAGACGAACAGGATGTACAGGATGAGGATGTGAGGAAGAAGGCAGGGAATTCAAGAGGATTTGTCTCGACTTATGCTGTTTAACTTTGTCAGTTAGATAGGTACAGTAGATGGGGGTGATGCGTGAGATGTGTATGTGTGTGTGTGTAAGTGGGGGGGGTGTGTGTGGGTATGATATCAATAGAATAAATCAATATGAGAGAGGGCATGGAGAAAAAATGTGTTTGTTCTGTTTGGGCTGTTCATTAGGCTCAGGTCTCCTCATGAATGTGATTTTCCCAGAGCATTTTAATGTAGAAATCATCTTAGTGTGATTATAAACCAGTGGAAAAAGTCCTGGATGGGACGTAACACTGAGGATAATGAACATTATGAAACATTTGTTGTAGAATAAACGAGAGGTGTTTCATGGCAGACATGTTTCTATAATTGAATTATAAAGTATATAACACTTTAACTGATTTTACCGTCTCACAGCAGGTCTTATCAAGCAAGATACCAAGAAATTTGTTTTCACAAAAAGATTCTTCTGTATAAAACAATAGCCACCCATGTTTTATGTTTTAATACATTTTGCAAACGTATTGCAGTATCTCTCCTCATCCATTTTCTACAGGCCGGTAGCACGTATCCCCAGACAACCCTCCTCAGAGTACAAAGTCAACACTATTGTCCTTTCCCCATGTTCATTCTGCTGAAGGAGTTTGATGTGTTTTGTGCTTTCAGCTAGTGTAGCATGCCTTCCATTGATTTTGCTATTGAGTATTCTTTTCACTCAAGCTGTTTGATGCGCTGCCCTACCCAAACTCTCCACCCTGGCTTTATTTCCATTGTAACAGTGATGGCTGCGGAACAGCTTATGTTATTAACTTATTTAAAGACCAAATGTATTAGAATATAAAACTACTGCCTGAAGACAACATGAAGAACTACTTTACCTGACAATCTTCAACAAAGGCACATGCTCTGAAAAGATCAGATACGTTTCCTAACCTGAACCCTGAAGTCAGTTTCAAAGCAGCCGGACTCAGTGGTGAAACTAAAGAGTCTCCGTAATGGCACCTAAGTGTTTGTTGATGCGAATTACCAAAGGTAAATGATAACATCGCCTAAACTGTGGCAAATGCAGTCTGTAGGTTATAGTGGAGTGGAAAATATAGAAGCAGACACCCTAGCTAAGACACAACAGACCCCTTAACACTGGGCTGGCGAGATATTCTAGACTGAGGGGGTGGATGATGAGGGGTTGGGGGTTAAGGGGATTGGGCTGGGCTGAGCTGACTCCCACAGGAGGCAGTGACGCCTAAACAAATCTGATAACCTAACCTTGTTACACCCCAGTTGCATGGCACTGGCCTCGATAAAACAGCCCCTCGCCCCCACTCAAAACAATAGCCCGAGCAGACAGGCAAGACAGGCAGTGCATATACACAATGAAGTGCACGCACACTCACACACTTAAAAGCCACAGGCGCATGCACACATGCACAGGACCTATAATGAATGAGTGGTTGTGAATGGATGGCTGTGTGCACTTAGCACCGGGTGCGGCCAGCCCTGGCCATAGATGATGAATTGACAGCAGCTCGGTGTAGTGGCTGACAGCCCCTGGATCACGCCAGCCGCCTGGACAGAGTGCTGTTCACTTTCTGGTGGGGCCGCATGCATGGTGACGGGAGGAGACGGGGAGGAGTGGGGAGGCAGTAAAGGCAAGAGAGGAGAGTACTGTACGGCAAGAGGAGGAGTGCTGGGGAGAGAAGATGGTGGTGGGGAACCAATTTCAAAGACAGGAGAGGAGAGAGGGAGGATTCCGTGGGGAAGGTGATGAAGCACGCAGCTCAGGTTTCCTGTCTCTGATGTAAGGCCAGCCTGGATCGATGGCTCCGCTGGGGCCAGGCCAGCACACTCCAGCCTGCCCACTCTCTACAACTCACCCTCCCTTTGTCTCCCTATCCCTTATTCTCTCTGTCTCTTTATGTTGCTGCCTGTCATCCTCTCTCCCTCTCTCTCCTGTGCTCTTATTTTCTGATTCGTTCTCCATCACCTCTGCCTGTCCCCGTCTCTCTCTGGCCTCAGTCACAACAAAAGCCCACCAAAACCCACCAGCTCCCACTTTGTCACATGAGCAGCCCCTATACCATCTCCTCTCGCCTTATTCAACGTTAAGTTAAAACACAAGACCACCTTTATTGCAACACGTGGTCACTCCTACAATTCTTTACAAGTCTCTAAATACATGTGACAAAATCTAAAGGTCTCTTCGTTAACATCACTTGAACATCAGTTGAATTTTGACTCATCTCCTTTGTCATTCGTAACTGTTTCAGCCCGTTTTAATGTCTGTGGTGGAAAGGCCTCCGCGAGGGCATTTTAATACTCTTCATTGAAAACAATACAAAATTCAGTATTTTTGTGTGGTTAGCAGCTCCTCGAGGATAATTGAGGTGAGATGTGAGATGGCCCACTCTGCTTTTTTTTTCTTTTTACCCGTAGGGGACCTCGGGTGTAACACAAGCAGCATTTTGTCAGCCAGAAGAGAATCTACAGAGTTAAATTAAGACAAGCAACACTTGGGCTGCGTATGAAGGCCTGCCATTTGTATTGAGACGAATGGCTTTTTAATGGCCTTCAGGGATTGCTGCTATCTCCAGCTTAATCTAAAGGGGCTGGTCTGTCTCAGAATGGGCTAAGACGCCACATCGGGTGGCAACTGGGAAAGGCAGCCCACCAGGGTTTAAACTCCCCAGTAGGTCCCTTGTTCAAGCACAAATCCACCCGAAAACCGAATTCACTCATTACCGCTGTGGGGAAAATATGATGCATATGATCTAAAAAGGAAAAGAATAGTTATTTTTTAATTGACACTCATGCAGTGTGGTTTTAACAGGTATCAAAGGCTGAAGGTTCATGAAACTATCTATTTTTGTTAAACACAAAAATGGCCGTGTAAACTTGGTTCAAATAAGAAAAAGAAAGAAAATGCCCAAAGTCTTACCCAACAGCAATGATATACTATTCCTGATTGTGCACAGCATATTATAGAAAGTCTTTCCCAGAGCCTCAAACCAAAAGCCCCTTCTCTGTGAAACCTGAACTGCACATTGTATGCACAAATTGATTCACAAACCTATTTGCTCACAATCAAGCAGCTCCAAGATTTGTTTCCTACTGACAGCGTCAGGCGAGTGTTGGTTCTGTTTTTTTCTCGTTTCGTGAGAGACCTGTACATGTAGCGATTACCAGCATAACACTTGTAAATTCTGCTTTAGGGTAGATTTTCTCTTTATGGTGACAAGAGTCATGGTGTTGAAGGAGCCCTCTCTCTCCTTTTCCTCATTAAGCTCCGTTGTAGCTTGTTAGCAGACCTGAGACTGGGAGAGCTATTGTTACCCGGCCTACCTCCAGCCGTGGGTTTGGTGTTGTCATGGAAAAACTCTGGTCTCGTCTGTCAGCAGGAGGATAAGTGTTTCATGTGCCAAACACACCCCCATTCAGGCAGCTAACCTCTGTAAACTTTAAAATATGTGCTTGTCTAAAGTATTGCACGGTAATAGTTTTAAGTTTGAAATGTAAAAATATGTATTCACACGGCAGTTTTCACATACAGATCTTTTTTGTTTTCTTAACTTTTTTGAACACTTTACTGTAAAGGTGCTGGCAGTTTGGAAAATGTGGGATAGTGTGAACACGACCTTAATGGCTTTTTCTACCTCTGGCATTCATTAGTAGTGGGCAGGTTTTGCTTTCTCGTGCTTATTTTGATTTGATGTTGATTTGAGTTGTAAAATGGTTGGAGTATTAATCTCCAGCCTGCTAATTGAGACTGCCTTCTGACCCAAAGTATCCATTCATTATTGTCTCATTTAAGTGAACAAATTAGCAGTTACTAGTAAACAATCAAGTTAGCTCTATTTATTGCACATTACCGTGTCCTTAATGTCAAGTTAGTGATGAATTTCAGGTTAATGAGCCGTAACGACGGTAAACTAGCGTCCTGTAAATTGATACGATACTGGAAAATGCATTGCCACGGAGAGGGACTGGGCCGCGTGCTTGATCCACAGCAGGCACATCCAAGGAGAGGAGCAGTTGTTACATGGAGCATACAGACATGCATGTTAACACAAATATTAATGTGGTTTCCAATAATTGGAGTGATTTATTTTATTTACTGAAGACAAATCAATTTTCTCCACATTGTTTCAAGTAATCCATATAGGCCTGATGAATGAAATGAATAAATGCCCACATTTTTTTGTAACAGATACAGAAGAATTTCTAGTTTTGGAATTTAAACAAAAGTTAAAACGTTGTCAAGACATAACGTATTGACCCTCTGAACTGAGGGGCACCAGTTTGGTTGCCCTTGTGCCCTTGTGTGTGAGTTTGAATCTGGCCTTTGTTGAAATGTTGCCCCTCACCCCCCACCTTTAATTTATTTTTATCAAGAATCAAATTATAGAAAGGATATAAATCTATTTGGAAATATGATGATATCTTTGATAAAAATCATATTTTAAAATGGGTTTAACTGTTAAAAATAGCTTGTTAATGTTAATGTAACAGGGAGGTACAGGATAGCACTCACAGGCTAATATAAACCATCGGCAATACAAATTATCATTTAGCGGTGTGGTTAGGTAAGGAACGTTCCTTTCAGCCAAATAAGAGTGTCATACAAAGCAGATGATAATGATGCTCTTTGATCTGTGGTTTATTTGCTGCGCTATCTTCTGAAACTCTAGCCTCATGTGCCCTCACACAACATTAACGTTAGCATCTGATATTTGCATTAGTCTGACAAGTCTGATGCATCCTCCCCGGACACCACTGGCTCACGCAGGCGGTATATAATGCCGTTCCATGAAAAAACGGGCAACTCCAATTTCAGTCATTTTCTTTCTTGGACTGAAAAAAAATTATAAACGGTCCTCCATGTGTTATGTAATTTTTATGACCGATTCAAAACACTTTATTCAGTGTCAAAATTACATAGGAGTTTGCTGGAAAATAGAAATTCTTTCCTTCCCTTGAAACCTTACTTTTTGGAGATACGAGCTTTCATCCAGCAGCAGAGATGATATGAGCCATGGCAGACTGCCGCACAATGAGACGCCCTATCTCTTACCATTTGTGTGCATGCAGGGCTTCTCGTTGTGGGCTGATCTAAGCCCATCTGACATCTAACATAACCGTAGCAGACACGCCAGAGCTGATAGCACATGAGAGAGCAGTCAGGACCGATCTAGCGGAGAGATCCCCTCCCTTGTGTTTGTGGTGTGCCTTCGTTTCCACACAGATACACAACAACATAGCGAGGTGCCCTTCTGCACTGCCTGGCACTGGATGCATAAATATTTCACCTCTCCGAAACCAAGATGTCAAAGTGCCCTGGATGAGACTCCAGCAAATAATTCATACCATCTGCTGTCTAACATGTTCTGGATCCCTGAGTGTGGGGTGGTTTGGTATCTGCGAGGAGACGTATTGGAAGGGTAGAAATAGAGGGTTATATTGTGTAGTGTGTGTGTGCCTGGTGCTGTTGTGGATACAAACCAAAGGCTGGAGGCGATTTCCCACAGCCAAGGTCCTGTGTAAGGAGACTTGTGGATAGAAAGACCCGCGCCAGACAAAAAGTTGAGTGTGTGGACTTCTTCACCTTACGTGACGGGTTTCTTTGCAATCTGTTGACAGAACCATGGCACTGCAAGCCTTAGAGGGAGAGCTCGCCACAAATGTAACAGTATAAGGGGCCTATAGGCCGAATGAAGTTGTTGGGAGGAGAGAAGGTTAGAGTGACGCCCATATTGGCGTCAGCAGCAGGCGAGCAGCGGCCGCGGTAACAGGCGTGAAAACGGGCAAGGTAAAGGCCGTCCGGGAGCTGTTGACTGCCGTGAAATTGGCTGTTAGAAGCAAACACAGCTTTCATTCACAGCCAGTTGGCTAAGGTGGCCACTGGGCCAGACTAGATAGAGGCAGATCAAGACCCAGTCTCTGTGTTTCTATCACCTTTCCCTCCTCCCTCCTTTCCTCTGTCTTTCTCTCCCTCCCTCTCCCTTTCTTTCCCTCTTACCATGTCTCTTTTTCCCCTCTCCTTTCCCTCTATCTGCCACGCGCTCTTTCACTCTCTCTCTCTCTCTCTCTCTCTCTCTTGCTCGCTCAGTCCCCTTTCCACTTTTCCTCGTGCTCTGGCTCCCTCCCTCTCTCTGTTTTCATGCCTGAGGAGCTGGAAGACAGAGTGCGACCTGTGATAAGCTGCTGTATTAGCTGTGTCAATAAATACCTGACAAGCAGAAAGTCAACATCTAGAATCCTCCGTCTTTTCCAGGGGAGTAAAGGGAGAAATGTGTGTGGAAGGCAATATTTGAGAAGAGATTGAAATCAGCGTCTGCAGCCACAGTGGAGTAGTGGGTGAGGAGGTGGGTTTACTTGGAACATGAGTTGGGTGGATTGATTACTGATTGATGATTCACTGATTGATTCATTTTCATAAAATACATTGTCAGAGATGCACTGCAAAAACCCAATAGCACTAGAAAGCTTTCCTCTGTCCTACAGACATACTGTAAATATACAGCACTAGGATGTTTACAGTATGTTGTCATTAGAGTGATACTGTAAGTGCGTTTGTTGTATTATGTGCAGGACTACATGCCACACTGCTGGGACATCTTGACCTGGTATTTTATTCCTACTATTCTATCCATACAAATACACAGAGAAATTATTCTAAGTTACAGTTTGATGAAGAGAATATCTGGAAAAATAAATCGATGAATGCTTGACTCACTGTATCAAGTGATTTGTCAAGAAAAATCTGACAGAAACCTTGAACAGTGTATGAAGTTTACTTCCAAAATTAGATTTCCATCACTTTAAAAATGTGACCCCTGAGTAAATGCCATGAAAAAAAATATCAATGGGTTGTCATTTAAATTAGGATTTCATTCAAGACAAACAAGTAACATTTTATATCAACTATTGTACTTTTCATATATTGAGCATTGAACATCAAGTATTTCTTCCCTAAAATAGAATGTAGCATTTTGTAATGAAACCCTTGGGAACCATTTGTTGATGTTCCCATTGCTTCCCAAGCATTCTTACATTGCAATGCATTGTCAAATCATTGCAACAGTGGTTTGGCTTGGCTCCAGGGTCATGAAACATCTGTAATGGCAGCTGTAAATGACACATAAAGGGGCAAGGAAGAAAGAAAGAAAGAAAGAAACGGCAGAAAGATCTTTCAGGACACATGGTCTGACATTGGCCGGTGCCTCATGACCCTCCACCGCCTCCATGAGACTCTTAAGGCCAGCCTTCATCGTATTCTCAGAAGGGTCTTCATGTTTAAGTAGTTTGGATCAAGATATTCACACTAGTGGTGGCTTCTGTGAAGCATGCAGGTGTGTGAAAGGCTGTTTGTACAGCGCTGCTGTGTCTGGAAGGGAGCCTCTGGTGGGCAAGCGAGGAGCTCCTGCAGGTCTCGGCTCATTACGTCTGACTGATCACCCGCTCGTCTCACTGCTCCACTGAGTGTGAGGATATTGGCAGGATTTCTCTGTCCACAGGAGCCCATCTTATACGCACAGCATGCACGCACAGCATGCATGCACGCACACACACGCACACTCACACACACACACACACACACACACACACACACACACACACACACACACTTCTTTCTCTATCTCTCTTACTCATGCGTAAACACACACATGTATGTACATGTGCATGATCACAGACACTACACACACACACACACACACACACACACACATTTTTCTTACTATACTTGTGAGGACCTTCCATTGATTACATTATTCCCTAACCCATAGCCCTAACATTAACCATTACGTGTGTAACCTTAACCCTAAACCCAAGTCCTAACCCTAACCTAACCCCTTGAAGAAGTGAGGACCAACCAAAATGACCTCACTTCACAAAAATGTCTTCACTCCGAAGGTCTAAAACTCAAACTGGTTCTCACAAGTACAACAACAACACACACACACACACACACACACACACACACACACACACACTCACACTCTCTCACGCACACAAATACTCTAGCCAGTGGCTCCAGTGTGCGGCTTGTCATCCCCCCACACAGCAGAGTGAAGCGGTGTGGAGCGTTGGCCCTGCCAGGCAGAAATATCTAGGTTGCTAATGTGTTCCAGCCAGCCAGAGGAGCCACTCACACACACACACACACACACACACACACTCACACACACACACACACACACACACTCACACACACACTCACACTCACACTCACAAACAGGTCTCAGTGAATCTTGGAGTGGTGGGCTCTGCCAGGCAGAAACATCCAGGTTGCTAATGTGTTCCAGCCAGCCAACCAGCCGGTAGACGGAGGCCAGTGGAGCAGATAATCACATCATCTGACTGAGACCTGCACAGCCCATCGATGCCTGTAATGCTGCTGCTGCTGAAGATAATAATGATGGAGCTCTTCCCTTCTAACCTACAAAATGTATGGGTTATATACTGTATTTGTGAGCTAAAGAGCTTTTATAATAGTGAATGTTATTGTGTGTCTGTGTGTGTCTGTGTGTGTGTGTGTGTGTGTGTGTGTGTGTGTGTGTGTGTGTGTGTGCTTGTCTAAACGGTTTGCAGACATTATGTGTTTGTATTTCTGCCTCTCTGTCTGTCAGTCGTACAGTTTACTGGTTTGTGTATATAATGCACTGTGTGTGAGAGCAAGTGCACATGCATTACATGTGAGAGTACTGTGTGTACAGTACATGTGTGTACTGTATGTGAATGTGCTGTCTGTGTTTATGCCTGCCTGCCTGTCTGACACATCACAGGTTTATAGGGAAATGCTTTAATTCAGGGTATGTTTCATCTAATTGTAAAAATGTCTTTATTGAGCTGAGTAATCATTTTACTGAGCGTGAGTGATGATCTAAGCCCTCACTCACCAGGCATGAATGTATGGCTGTTTGTATCACGATGTGTGATAAAAATCAATGCGTTTCATGATGGTGGACCGGTGAGTACAGCTACATCTACTGCAGCTCATTGAAATGTCCCAGTTGGTCCCTGGAAAGTCTTGCTGAGGTGTTTCTGTTGCACACACCAACTCTGTGCTACAGTGAAAGGGGCCAACTTAATTGAGCGTGAAATTAATAAATTGCCAGTAATAGTATAAACAATACTTTTTAACCCAGATCTGCCCGAAACACAAGCAATTAGCCCAGAGAAACCTATAGCCACAAATATCAACTTCTGCTGGGCTTATAGGCAAGGTCCTGATGAAGGCCACGGGGCTGAAAGGTGTTTGGCACCGTTTTTGAATGGTTAGTAAGAAAAGGTTAGAAATAAGGTAGATGTTTAGGCTTGTTCTGTTCACATTTGCCAGAACGCTAACTTGCTGTCAAATAGTAGTTTTGTTGCAGTGAGTGGTCAAACACTTTTAGGATTACAAATTTCACATTTGCACATTTGTGTTTGTTACACTGATTGTTTGCAAGATGATTTAGTTAAAACGTCATCAGCAGGGATGAGAAAGGGTTGTAATTAAACCTTACGCTTTGGGGGAGAAATTAAGTTCACATTTGCCAGCATGTAATCTGCTATCACAGCTGAGGGAGGGGATGTTGTTTTTACATTGTTCATCTGCACACGTACAGACTGCAGGGTGGGTCCCAACGCTCCTGTTATAGCAGAGAACATATTTAAATGAGTATTTAACTGCATTCATTAAACATGAACTGGGCAGGCTGATATATGGACTTTTATGTTTCTACTTATCCAAGAGAGACAGCGGGCTACAAATCAACACAGGGGGAACATTTATCCGTGATGGAGTGGGTGAGACAACGAATGTCACCGGGCATCTTGTTGATTAAAAAAATCCTAGAGACAGAGGGGAGAGAGTTAGATAGAGACACACAGAGAGAGAGAGAGATGATCAGTGCATAGTAAAAACCAAGAACAACATAAACGTGACAGTGACATATTGTCCGGAGAGACAGGACACAAAGACTGGATAAATAGAGAGAAACGGGGAAAGGGCTCAGAGGATCAAATCTTGTTAAGATGGTGGCATGACCTTGGCCAGCAGCTGACACGAGGGTCATCTTTAGGTCGCAGTCACTAAGCCACTCTGTTTAATGACATCAGCCACACAGCCAGGCCTTTGGAGAGGCGTCACACCATTCATGCTATTCTCATGACAATGCAGCCAATTTTGACCAATGATTAGTTGCTGGATTGTTCAAATTCTACAAACAGGCTGGTGAATCGTCCTTTTCCTCTACCTTGTTCTTGCCAACTGGTGCTGTATTGGGAGACTTTGTTTTACTTGGTCAAAATAATTTTACCCAAACTGCTCACAAATCCATTATTATTTATACTCTTTTATTTGTTTGTCTGTTTGTTTACACTTGTTTTTTAAGTAAAGCCTGCTAGAGACATGTCATATTTATTGTTTCGGTTCTGAAGACAGCATAGTCATTCAGGCTACATTTTAAATGCCACCCTAAAACAGAGAACAAAATCAATTCAGGCTAAAAAAACACAGAAAACCTGAAGCTACTCCAGTGAATGGAAATGTATTACTTATTAGAGTTACAGAATGTTTGTTGAGCTTTTACCTCCAAATAAATTCATTTCATTGTAAGGTATAAAACTCTGTTTCCATGTGTATAGTCCCTTTAACTGGATTTGTTGTGGTATCGTTGGATGAGACAAGGGGTGGCTGAACCGCCATTCCACAGTATTGACGACAGACACCCAGGTACCAAATGTATACAGTATTTGATTTCAGTCATGATATTTATAAAAAAATCATAAACAACAGATAAGATGAGGACGTATCAAGTGATTAACAGTAAACGCACGTCATCAATTATCGTCATAGCAGCAGGAAATGATGTCCCGCTAACCTCCGAAGGTTACTCAGATTCCCACGTCTTTTATGACTCCTTCAGAGGCCTTTACTCTGTGTGATGATTCACGGTAAGAATAACAAAGCCGTGTGTCAGAAGAACCCAACGCAAGGTGCTGGACGGTTGCTGAAGAAGTTAGTTATCGACTACATCTATGTGACTCAGGATGCTCTGTGCTCCTGACCCGAGATCAGAGTCTGTGGTTATGGCGCCTGGAAGCAGAACTTCTTTGATCACTACAGATTTATAGGCTTGTTTTACTTACCGCACCTATGGGGCAGGCAGGCAGGCAGGCAGGCCGGGAGGGAGGGAGAATGACGTCTTTCTCACAGGTATTTATAAGGCACGATTTATGTCTTGTCTCATTTATATTTGAGGGAGGAGGAAGATCAGATATACAAAGCGATGTACCTTTAAATTGGAGACAAATGAGACAAACTAATAATTTGCTATGAAACAAAGTTCTGAGTCTTTTCAGACTCAGCATAGTAAAAGAAAAAGAAAAATAAGAATCAATGTTGATCAGGCTGAAAATTGATAGTGATACTCTACAGTTATTTCATGTTGCATATTTGGTTAATTCCATCATAAAATGTTAATTTGGGATAATAATAATAAAATTCAATTCTAGCTTTATTGACCCACCTAACTCAAATCCATACTAGGAAATGAAAAATGACCAATCTTAACATACATCTACTGACCAATCTCATATCTGAGCCTGTATAAAATCTCAAAGAATACAAGGAAAGATGAAGTCACACTTCCTTTATGAGCTTCAGGGCTTAAAAAGCAAAAGACTTCTATTCTTATTTGTCTTCATCATTTGGGGCATGTCAGTTCTCATCTCCGGATGATCCTCAGAAGGCATTGGTTACTGTGTTGTCCTCAAAAACTCTGGTACAATTTATTAGACCAAAGTGTTTTTTTGTTCTTCTATTTGAAGTGTTCATTCATCATTTTTCCTCCCCGGGGTCAACTGGAACTTGACAAGGCCAGGACCAACTCATCACACACAACATCAAAAACACTATTTATTTGAAACTCTGCATCAGCTGGCATGTCATCTCTCTTGGTAACCCGATGAGACATGTTATGATTAATGTCTTTGTTTGTGTTGTCTAAGTTCATCCTGTCTGCCAGCAAGACAGATTCCCAGAACTTGCAAAGATATTTTGCAGCAGTAAAACAACTGTGTGTCTGATTCTGAAAGGAGTTGCATGGATTTTTTTTTGGGAGGAAAAAACAAAATGTCATCAATAACTGTAAAGCCCAAGCTATTCTTTTTTGTCTTTGCAATGGAAAGCAGGGTCATTTGTTCCCATCCCAGAATAAGCAGATCGCTGTCTAATAAACACACTGTGCTTCTCTGACAACTGTTGGTGGTATATGCCTAACCCTTGACCTGACAGACTCTCCTCAGTGGAGCCCTCTCTGCTGGCTAATCTCTAATGCCTTCCCAGCTCCACTCTAATTCATTACCTCCCCTTTCACTCCCCTTTGAGGGTCACATAAACGAGATTCACCACACTGGACCCTCTATGACCGTGGCCTGCATTTGATCTTCAGGCCATCCTTGGGTGACTGGTTGCTTGCGGATGTTTGTGTGTTGGCAGCATTGGTGTAAGTACTGGGAGGGTGAGCTAAAGTTGGTCGCTGGCGTCAATGTTTTTACATGGTTTCAGCACAGACGCTGTTATCCAAACTTCTTTCTTTCTTTTGTTGTGAAATCCATGACGTATTGTTTGACTCACCACAATTGCAACAGAAGCTGGAGAAGGTGCAGTGGAAACAGAATGAGAACAATGGCTTCAGTAGAGGGAAAAGTCTGTGAGTTATGGTGTCACTGAGAGGACCCCAGTCTATTAAGGAGCAGCAGGGAGTGTGATTGAGGTCTTGGGAGAGTGAACTTGAATAAAGATGACAGACTGCAACAGTTCGGTTGGCGGGGAGTGAAATTTGTGTTGCATAATGCAAAGCCCTCGGTAAAAAACTGACCCTCACTATCTTATGAATGATAAAAAAGCCTTTCTCTTCCCATGCAGAACTGATTTTGAGATATATATCTTAGTGTATTACCTTGGGTTCTGTCGAAGGGGGTGATGTTATCTGAGGTAAGGAAAGGGTGTTATTGTTAGCAGACTTATAGCAGGGTCAGTCAGTCTCATTCATTGGTGTTTAAAATGATTTGCAAATATGGCCCTCCCATACATAGTCATTAAACACAGGTGTCCAGGGTTACTGCCTGTATATTGTAGATGTAGAGTGTTGTCTTCTTTACAGACATGACATAATAAGCTATGAGATCAGGACTAATTTGACAATTAATTTTGTGATGAACCACCCCATGCTTCTTATGCTAGCTTTATTTGTAGTGTTGAGTATTTTCACTAAGCTTGTAACCAGAGCTTGTGTCTGCTGTTCCAACACACATCGACTACATGCAGCCTCGTTGCAGAAAATTTGAACCATAAATTCAAGTTCAAATTCAAATGTATTGTTGTATATGGCTTACCAAAGTCAACAAATTATTATCGAAGCCATACATGTTTATTTGTTGCTCTTGATGAAGATTGCAGAAACCCATTTTCAGACGTTTATTGCTGCCACGCCAGAAAAAAGACAAATAGATCAGTGTCATGTTATAACGTGAAAGGTTTATTGTTATAACAAGATGTTTTTCATGTTATAACAAACGTGTAACGTTATTACGACATACAAACTTATTTATCTTGTTATAACGTGATAACTTATGGGCCTAGTGTTATAATGTGAAACTCATGTTTGAATGAGGAAACGGTGTGTGGAGGACGGATAAATTGAGGAATATGGCTCATTTACACGATTTGATTAAGTTCTACTTCATGCTTGGGTTGAGACATGGTGAGATTCTGCTGTTATTGAGCACGGTGGATGATATTGTAATAAGTATGCGTACACTAAGAAGGATTTTAAAATGCATGGGGCCGTACAGAAGGAAGAATGAGTCCGACCCTCTGGAGGTAGCGTCATTTCTCATTGATCAGCTGGAGGGACACGGAAGGCTCCATGGTACAAGCTAAACCAGCTCAGCTGCATTATAACAATATAGTATATTAGTATATTAGTTTTCTTGTTATAACAATTAATAGTATATTGTTATAACAAGAAAGGTTTATTGTTGTAACGTGATAAGTTTATATGTCGTAATAACATGAAAAACATCTTGTTATAACAATAAACTTTTCACGTTATAACATGATTCTGATCTATTTTTCTTTTTTCTGGCGTGGCAGCATTACGCTTCCTGTATATATGACTCATCAATTCAATTAGGCCTGTCTCTGACTCTTAAACATAATCAGCTCACACATTATAAAAACTACAGGAACAATTAAAGGAACAAACTGCCCCTCTATGCACCTTATCCTTAACTATGAAATTCTTACATATCAGAAACATGGAAACACACCTCAATGGCATATGTGACACATAGTGCTTTAATGACAGCACTACTGTTATGTTTAGAGGGCCAACAAATCATATTATATAACCCATATTCTCATATTTCTATTTGAGGTTTGACTTCATATTTAAGGTTGAATAAAAGTTAAGATGTTAAGGAGAATACTTGCATTTTGACAGTATTTCCAAAGTCAAACAGCTCCGGTATAAAGTTAACGGTGATGCAATGAGCTCAGGTTAATGACAGGCGGTCGCATAATATTCTACATAGTTTCATAGTTTCAATAAAGTTGCGCAGCATTACATTGGCTGCCTTGGTATGCCCCCTTTTTGGGAAATCGCATCCTCCATCACATCATCCGATTGATGTAGCTGTTGCTTACTCTATTCTTACACATTTGTTATGTGGTATTTCATTCAGGCTGCTGCCAGAAGCCCTCACAGAACCTTCCATAACTCTTACGCCAATGAAAGATTTTTAATTAAAATGAAGACAGCTGGCTGAACTGTGGAGATGTCACAAATAGTTTTCCCTCCCAAAGAAGCCCATCAAGGCCTCCGGGCCTTAGATTGCGGCAATTCCGGCTTTTTTGAAGAACTTGTTAATCAGTCTCCTTCTTAATTTAATTATCAACAGCCGTAGATTGATGCATCCAGAGATAGCAGGATAGGGAGAAACAGGGAATTCAATCGCTTCCCATTGGCTTATGGCTTGTCATCTGCCCCCTTTCTGTATTATATATTGATATGCTGGTGACCCCGCGCATTTACCGTATTGGATTTTTTTATTACTCACCTTTGAGCCTGTGCTAAAGAATTACCACTGACCCTTCAATGTGAGCACAGCAGACCTGGCCTGGTGTGTGTGTGTGTGTGTGTGTGTGTGTGTGTGTGTGTGCGCCCCCACTCATTTCCTCCTGTATGTATGTGTACATATGCACATATGCTTTTGTGTATGTGACAGTAGGTTTGTCAAGTTCAAGATAGGGTATGTATTGGGGGTCAGCGGGTTGGAGGGGTACTGGGGATTGGCTTGATGTAGTGGGGGGGCGGGAGAGGTTGGCCCCCAGGGCCGAGTGTGGGAGCTGGAGAGTTGGAAGGTCATGTTCATAAATTGTTACCAGTGGGCTGGGGCTTAATTGAAAAGGCTGGAGTAGAAGCGGGACCCCTGATCTGTGGCCCCAGGCCCCTCCCTTGTGACCCTGGGTCTTCACTCATTGAACGGTCTGTCTGTCTTTCTATCTGTCTGTCTGTCAGCCAGCGTAAGAAAGTTTGAATATGGTTTAAAATATTTGAATTACTCACAAGTACTTGGCTTTCAAGAATTGGCCACTGTGTCTCTTCTATTGTGGCTATGTTGAGTGAAGCAGTCTGGGCCACAAGGGAGGAGCCAGTTCATTTCCTAAAACGGATCAGCACCGATGTGATTTCTGGGGATTAAAATAGAAATACTCCCTAAAACACTATTAAAACACAGGCTACCTTACATTCCTGGGTTCCCTTTCTTGTTGGGTGGTGTATTTTAATATTCCCATGGATAACTGGCTAAATGTAGATGACATGTCATGTCAAGATATTTCCAGCAAGCTACAATGGAGTTTAATAGGACAAAGATCTAAAACATCGAGGATAAACGTCGGACAAACCGACGAAACTTCATCACAAAATAAGTCCTGGAATCCATCGAGCATCACAGATCGATGATACAGTGTAAGAGTATCTGAGGGTGGAATTTTCCTTAAAGCTTTAAACCACCCCTGAATTTACACCCACATTCATTCATTCATATGTACTGTATCACTCTCAGCCTATCACCATGTGCCACTATTTGTGTCGGTCTCACTATCACTGATAACCATCTCAGTCTATCAATCTTTCAGCTGCTGTTTAAGACGACCCCACTCTATTGACGAAGCCGCAGCTCATTTATAAGGCCGAGGTCCCACCTTCCCTTCCCCTATGGACATTGAAATCTCTCTGGCAAACAAAGCAATCAGAAGCATGAATAGAGGTCTGCGGTGAAACCCTATCTGACGGGTCTGCACATCCGACACAGGTGACACATAGTAGCTGTCCTTTGAAGGGGAGCGGTGAGCCGAGTGGGCACTCGGCAAGAAAGGAGCAGAATCTGTCATTTCACACTGGGAGGAAATCCATCCAGGGCGTCTATTGTCCTGTATAATAGGCAGGAGATGGTTAAACATATCATTTTGACACACTGGGCGTTATGACACAGACAGTTTTACTGCTGCCATAGGTGGAAGGAAACACCCTCTTGTGTTACCATCAGCAGGGGGAGAGATAGATGCTGTCCTCTTATATCTCTCTTCTCTATATCTTTACCCCCCCTCTCTCTCTCTCTCTCTCTCTCTCTCTCTCTCTCACTGCCCCAGGCCTGGCGTTTTGGGTTATTGTGGCAGGAAGACGCCTGTCAATAGCAAAATAATCTTGTCTACAAACAACTACAAACAAACAGACTCAAAGGAGAGAGTTGTGTTTTATTATGAGCAATGACAGGATTTAGAAATAGCTCATGATGTGCAATATAATGATAAGGAAGTTATGGTTATAACGACTGACGTTATTTGAGGCACAGTGTGGCATTATCTGGTCTTGTAATGTCAGCACCTAAAATGGTCCAAGAGCCCTACAATATTGTTGGTGTGTCCTTATGAACAACATGTGTTTTATAGCCTCGTGCCAGGATAAAAGACACAACAGAAGAAGAACACCTGTTTGACTGCATCGCAAAATCATGATTACAATCCATCCCAAGTACAATAGTTAAACGTTTTTGACACTTTTCAAGCACGGCATCCCACCGTCACCCTCAACCTGTCACCCCTGTGTTTTATGACAATACAACTCCTCTGTGTATGAAGCTGCTTTATGACTCTGAGGTGTGAAGCCCACTTACGCCTCTCTGCATCCCCTGTGTCCACCTGGGGTCCCAGGACAGCAGTTAGGGTTAGGGTGACTGCTCAGCTCTGGTCTGCTGGCTGCCTCTTCTTTAAGGTGTAACAGAAACAATCCCATTAAGTGGTGGATCGCCTTTCACACAGATTACTGAGCATCTGTCACTCCTGCTGGGGGGGTGCAGGGGCAAAGTCGCTACTGCTGACACATACACACACACACACACACACACACACACACACACACACACACACACATTGTATACACTCCCTCAGGTATCAGAGCAATCTCATCATGTTTTAAACCTTACCTCGTCCCACCAAGAGTCTAGGAAGTTACTTTGATGTTAGCTGACAGCTCATGTTGGTTTTTTTCCTATTGTATCACCCTCTGTTTGAACTGAGCAATCACAGGTCATGTCTATTGATACTATGTGGATGTATCACTCCCCCAAACGACTGGACGCCAAATGGTCAATGCAACCTTTCAAAATAAAGCTCAAGAATATGATTGGGCAAAAAAGGGGGGTGGACAAACTATGAAGTCCTGTGAGCGACCATCACAAAACAAACAAATAAAATGACTTTTGAGAACACTTGAGAACATGTTGATTGTCTTGGAGGAATACCTTGCTGGTCCATTACAAAGCATCAGCCCTGTATGAACATTTTGAGTAAAGAAAGAACTGCACTGGCCCTTTAGGCTTTAATGCTGATCAAAGTGTGTCAAACGCACACACACACATGTAGCTGCAGACACACACTCACTCACTCACACACACACACACAATCAAGATAATGTGTCCTTATTGACAGTTTGTCCCCACACCTCGCCCAAGAGGGATCTCTGAGTCACACAAAGGCATTGACACCTGCTGCTGCTTGAATAAGAGGCCTAACTCTACAACCCAACACTCAAACAGCGAAGCAGCTTTTGATGCCTCCATGTCAGCTCCGTGTCACTGCTATGTTCTCTTATATCAGCCGCTTGTTTGTACGACCTGGTGTCTTTCTACAAGCCGGTGTCTTTCACCATGTCACTGACTTCCCATACAGCCCGGCTCGTTGGGAGGGGGAGGGTGGGGGGTGGTGTCCTGGTCTCCGCGGGGCTCGGGGGCCCGTGTGATGCCGCCTCACGTTCACCCCGGGTGAAAGGTGAGAACTCTGAGAACTGGGCGTTCTGGTCTGCCAGAGAAGACCTGCCTGCTCTGTTCTGCATGCTTGAGCTTGGGCGAGGGGGGACACAGGGGGGTTGCGGGAGAAAGAGGAATTGATGGGGAGGGAGGCGAGGAGGAGGGGAGACGGAGAATGAGAAAGACAGAAAGAGAAAGGAAAAGGTCAGTGGGTAGCAACAGAGGACAAATGGAAGCCACAAGATCCAAGGGACAGGGAGAGAGAGAGAGAGAGAGAGAGAGAGAGAGAGAGAGAGAGAGAGAGAGATGCAGAACAGAGACAGACTGACATGACCAATTGGCTGACAGAGACGGAGAAACAGAGAGGCAGAAATTGAGACAAATTGAGACTAATTGACTGAGAGGCAGAGAGACTGGACTGAAACACTGTAAAGTATTGAGAGTATTGAGACAAGTAGCATCAGATGCCCAGGACAGCAGCTGTATGGCAGTGAGACCAGTGAGACCAGTGAGACCAGTGAGACCAGTGAGACCAGTGAGACCAGTGCCTCTGCTAGTATTTGTGTCAAAGGAGGGCACTGCTGCCATGTCACAAGATCCAGGAAGAAGAGTGGAGCGGTAATGAGATGGTGAGAGGAGATCCTCACATAAGGAAATCTCCTCTGCAGACCTGGGTCAAGTGGTATTAGCAAACGATTCTGAGCATTTGCTTTTTCCTGCTTGGGCTGGCTGGGCGCTGGGCACTGACACTCTCTGTGTCCTGATGCAGTAACTACTACCCATCTGGTGCTCTAAGGAGGTAAAACAAATTTGAAGAATTATTTGAAGAATTATTAACTTTATTAACCATTATTAACCATTTGACCCAGATGTGCTTGTTTACATCATTACTTCTCACAAGCACAACACTCTCTCCACATTCAGCTCTGGGGGCTCTCAGTACACCTTCACTTCATTTACCAATGAAATGCAATGACAGTGTACTGAGGGACCACATCATTCATTTCAATTTAAGTTATTTTCAAATATATTTAGAATGAAAAGGCTCTCATATTTGATCTGATGTGGCAATGGACTAGTTATTGTTCCCAGGACCACCTCAAAGCATATCAGCGGTGCCAAGTAGGGTAGAGATATACTACTGTATATCCCCCTAATGTACATTTCCAAAATCCAGGGGCACCTTGGTGAAGTCAGAAGTCAATTGTACTGCAACTACATCAAATATTTGAATGCATCTCAGTTTTGTTGCATGCCATCCCCTCTCTTTCTCTTCTCTTTCTTCACAGCATAGGAAATATACAAGGCTACCCACCCCTGTCGGTCTTAATTCGCTATGCCACTAAATGTTATTACATATTTAAGGGCAACTCTCCTTTTAGGGAATAAACAGAGAAACTTCAGACATCATAACTCTAAGTAATATGTTGTGTCTGATCTGAGGAACAGAGTAACGTCGCTTACTGTAAAGTACTTTACACTTCCATTGCAATTTCAGATGTAGTGAGACGGGTCAGAGTCCACTGATACATCATGCTGTAGGTGTGCTGTTTGCTTGTTATTTGAGCTCCATTGACACAGTTGTCCTTTCTGTCATGTAATGATGGAGGAGGGAGCGGTTATTCCAGAAGTGTGGGCTGTATTAAGAGTGACAGATACCAAGAAATAAAAAATAAAAAGTTGCGGCCATGCTTCATGGCTGTCTTCAAAACAAAACAGATGCGCTTTAATTTATGGCCACTTTCTGGGATTGGAGAAGAAAGCTGAGAATCGATCTGGGGCCTCTCTCTTTCACCTGTTAAGAGCTTTCCTCGTAATTGGCTGCTGCCATCACGGCCACTGCCAAAACTGCGGCCTTCTCTGTTGCACAATAGTATGTTAAAGTATGTGTAAACCGTGCCTATTTTTCTTCCGCTCTGGCTATTGATTTTTAAATTAAGTATCAAAGAAAATCAATAGTAATCAACAAATAGAAGGCAACACGCTGTAGTGTCAGATCCTGGGGCACAGCTTAATCAATTTAGATGCCTGTCACAACATGGGGACGAAGGGGAGACAAAAAAAAAAGTTGGGAACCTGGTTTGAATGGAAAGTGAGTTGTGGGATGAGCCATTTGTCATTGGGAAGAAGAGAGAAGGAGAGAGGGATGTCAAGCTTGTCCTACCCACACCTACACCCCCCTCACCCCCATTTTTCTGGTGTCTCTCTCCCCCCTTCTCTCGCTCTCCTTCCCCTCTGACACCCATGGTTCGGGGCTATTCATGTAAAAACACTACAGTATCCCTCAGGCCGTGGATCGGGTTACCCCACGGCAAGGCCTTTCCAAAGGAGCCTGTCCAAAATGCTTAATGAATCTCCAAGTGAACTGTGAAGCAGGTAGTCTGCCTGCCACTCACTGTCAACACCCAGCCATCTTTCAACGTCACACGTCTCCTTTCTCTCTGCATACCTGAATGATGAGCCAATGTTGGGTCGCCCAGACCTCCAGTGAAAGATCTCAGTATCCATACCTTGAATGATTCATATTTTTTTTGAATGAATGAAAGCAGTCACACATGGTGGCCAAACAATGGACCAGTATCTATTTGAGATTGTATTTCCCCACACTTTTTTTCCCCCGTTGATCGTGATGGCTTAACTTTGCCAACTTTTTTTTTCTCCTGTGTTTACAACTTTATAACGTTACAACTTTGATGTCCAATGACTGAGAGCACTTACTGGACGTGGCCTTTGGCAAATAAATGTCAGTTTTCAAAGCTTGTGTTTTCTAATGGGCTGTTGCCTTTGACAAGTATTATGTTACTATGTGTAGCTGATTGGCTGCGGTACAGTTAAAGCAACTGCATGCAAGACTCTGCACCCCCTATGAACTTAAAGTGATGGAAGCATGAAGTCACTTTACCATTTAGACCATTTGCTCACCACTTAGTGTGTCCTGCTGTGAAAGTTGGTCTGACTTTTACGATACATATACTGCACATACAGTATCTTATCTCCAGTCTGAGGATTTACTGTATCCAGGAATCGATCGAAAGACTTTTGGACACTATTCTAGTCAATTCCATCATGACTCTGGTGAAACGTCATCAGCTTTGGGAGGTCTTGAAAAGACCAATGCGTAGTTGAATACATTTTGAATACCATGAGCATCACTCAGAAGAGATGCGCTTTTCATGTGTCAGGCAAAATGAATAACGTCGGGTCCATGCTTTCATCCAAATCGCCTTACAGTACACACATTTTTAGTTTGGTAGTATTGTTTACTGCTGTATGGTTTACTGTTTCTTACATTTCTAAAGCACCTCAACAAGTTAAAACATTTATATATAGTTCAAATATTTTCAGTCACATTCATGGCTGAATCCAGGTTCAACCATATTTATTTTAGCCCAAGTCTCAGTGAGTGTACCTCCACCCCCCCACCCCCCCAAGAGAACCACCCTGCTGTGCCATGCATCCCTCCAGGCCGCACTTTCCAAGTAAGACAAGTGATGTGCGCCTCAACTAGAATGAAATTTTGAAACTCTATTCGAATATAGATATTTTTGCCCATGCAGTCTGTGGTACACTGACCCCCACCGCCCACCCCCTCCCACGGTAACCCCTCCACCCCCCCCCCCTGAGGAGCCTCCCTCCAGGCCATAGCACTGAGAAAGTGACAACATAAGGCCCATTCTGTTCCCTGTCACTCACAGCCCCAGGCCCACTGTTAAAAGGAAAAGGCTTTTAGAGGCTGTAAATGGGGACTAGAGGGAGGTGGGTAGTGGTGGGTAGTCGTGTGTGTGCAAGTGCATGTGTGTGTGAGACAAACTCTGTTCATTTGTGTTTGTGTGTATGTGTGTGTGTGTGTGTAGCAAGTGCTGTGCTTTTGTGTGTATTCATGTTTGTATGTGTGCCGTGCACATGTGTTTTATATGTGCATGTGAAAAGCTCTGTGGATCTCTGTATGAGAGCATGTGAGTGTGTGTGTGTGTGTGTGTGTGTGTGTGTGTGTGTATTAGAGAGGGAGTACAGCAGGGAGTTGGGGAGACCAAGCTGTTGCATAGGTGAGGCTGGATTAGCCTTTTTAATGGAGCGTGCCATGTAAGCTGTGAAATTCTCTGACCGTGTCCACAGGCCTATTGTCGCCAGTTACTTCAGTGGGACCTGAAATAACGCTCTGCTTTTGTCTCATGCCTACTTTTTATTATTGACTCTAGCACTCGCTTTGTTTGCATATAAAGTTTTCACTCTTTTTCTATCTAAATCTCTTGTATTGTTAAAACAAACTACTTAAGGCATCAGAGGTTTTATCATCATTCATGCAAATATTCTGTCATCCTGAGGTCGCAGTTTGGTGATAGTTACATTTTCCTGTACACACACATTAATCTGCAAGAACATTAACAACAGCATGACTCGGTAATGCAACACGGTGAAATGTGCTGCGGCAAATGCATGCACTCACAATGCCTTTAAAACAGATATATGTCCTCTGTCACTGTCTGGTAAGCAGCATTAAATACCAAATTCCTCAGTGAGCTCGTTTTATGACAGGGGCTGTCTGCATCCATCTCACCTAGAGGTGAATGGAGGGACAGTTTTTGATTAATTGATTATTAGTTCAGCTTTGAAGCCTTGTGTTTTCCCCCTCCTTGCCCCGGCTGATTACTAATATTTATAACCGTCAGCCCATTTAACTGGGACCGCTCCAGCTATAATATATTGCTTAGCAATTGGGCCTCATTTAACCTCGAGGATTGTAAAGCTGTCGTGGGGGAATAGTGTAATATTCACCTTGATGAAGGGGCCAAATATGGTTCATGCTGGGTGAGTAAAGCTGAAAACTTTGGAGGTTCATCATCTCAGACAGATAAGAGAGTCTGGATAGTTGGGGTGAGAGCATTTTATTCAAAATGACTGCATCATTGTGGGGGCTGGACCATTTTTAAACTTTCTGTGAGTCAGTAGTTGCTTCCTGGAACCAAAATGTTGGTATGAAAATAAACCAAAACCCTGCTTACTTACTGACTGGAAAAAGAGTGTTTCATTCCAAAATGAGATATCCTCCATGATTGCTGGCATCAAAGTATGGTTTTCTGTTGGAGCTACTGTATATGCTATCTAATGACTTGTGCATACAACGTTTTTGAGCATATAATTTATCTGTGCTTTTGAAATATTGTCTGATGAATTTCAAGTGACATATTTTTCTTAAATGGATGGTTTTGGAATGAAAGCCTTCAATTGTACTGTACTTACTACCAGGCAACATTAGGTTGCGGACACCCTGCTGGAATCAGACGTTTATTTTCCACACTTTAAAAAGAGGTATTATGTCTACATTGATTTTTCCAGAAGTAGGTAATGTGTTATTTATTGAATATGATGTGGGCCTGGATTTTTGCCCCCCCTTGTACATATCAAAATCTCTCCCTTCCACCACCCCCCAACCACAAAAGAAAAAACATTTCAATCCTCCCTCCTCTAAAAAAAAATTTGAGTGAAAAAACAACAGAGTGGACCCACTTACCAGAGGACAATACATTACAATTCTTGTCTTTGTCCTGATGTAATGCTGTTTTCTGGGTGTGTGACAGGGATCATACACAAACACCCCTACAATCACAGCTGGGGAGAGAGAAAGCGGAGAGAGCCCCCTGGCCTGCTGATTAGATTAGAGCTCATCTGCAGGATACAGAACACACACATGCACGCACACACACACTTTCATTCACATCCACAAATGTTCTGCAAGCACATGCATGTGCACACATATGAACACACACTTTCTCGCATGCCACACACGCAGGTTTACAAGTGACACGCGCACACACAGATCAACACACACAACCACACTCACTGGTCACTAATGGATTTTATCCATTACTAGTGCTATGCTCTAGACACTGTGGCTTAGCAGACTGCCTCGTTTGAACCTTTGGGACTGGCTGCAGCTGCTTATCTGTTAGACTGACCACAGCATCTCAACTTGACTGTTGTGCGGTCTGAATAATATCCTTGGGATGTTTAGTTGTCAAGATATTATTTTCCCATGATGTGACAAGTTCCAGGTGTGAAGTAAGAAGAAATAAAACAGACAAAAAAATTCAAAATATGAAGGTGTCCTGACTTTGAACCTGTGAACCTGGTTTAATACTCGTCTTCCTTCCGTCCTTTATGCATTTGGGACCAGAGCTGTCCTTTTTCTTTCTGGCATTAGTAATGTTTTTACCAGAAGTCTGTCTTTTTGTCCTCATAAAAAACATGTCTCAAGTTATTTTTTCTTTCTTTCTTTCTTTCTTGAATCGAAAGTCATGTGGTCCGTTGTTCAGTAGGTTTCATAAACCTTTAGCCTATCAAATCCATGGAAACCCTTTTTATAATTTTATAATTTAAAAGTACAATTGTTAATCAGAAAATAAAACTATTATTCACTGATTCTTTAACACCACACTGGAAACACAAGTTTCTCATCTGACAGAAGTGATGGATAGACTGTGGTGTGTCGTGGTGTTGTCAGTGGTGAGTGTGAAGATAGTCAGCTGAAAGCTCTCACCTGTCGCTGGTGAGGGGAAGCAAGGGGACGACTGGCGCCGACCCAGTCTAAACATGACTCACCCCTCGGTGTCTGAACAGGTCCACTTCACGCTCAGCATGTCCCACAGAGGGAGAAGGAGAGGGGGAGAGAGAGAGAGAGAGAGAGAGAGAGAGAGAGAGAGAGAGAGAGAGAGAGGGAGAGAGAAGAAAATCTGATATTCAACACACATACAGCAAGACCCCGCCCAGCCCGCCACACACAGCCTCTCAAGGCAACAATAACATTTTAATAAAATCCCAACCTACCCAATTTCTCAACACTAGCTCTCTGTTTTGATACATAAAACCAATTGGTCAACAAGGAAGCAATGGCTCACATGCAAAAACAAATAAACATACAGCTTAAGTTTATATTTTTGTACAGTTTATATTTTACATTAAATAAAAACAATACAGTAAGCCACTGAAATTCACACATGAGAACCTCGCTATCTCGCTAAGATAGAAAGTGTCTTGTGCGTACGAGAAACCATTTCTATCAGAAATAGATTGTGCCAATCACCTGATCAAGGCTGGTGTATTCCTTGCAGCGAAACAGTCTATGAGAGTCCAAATTTGATGCCGAGATAATGTAATGGTGTAACCAACATATACACATAAAACCCACAGCTGAAACTCAACAAGTTCAGGCACATTCTCTCAGGGCTGTCAAAAGGCATCCTGGGAAATGTAGGAAATCACTAACTGAAGAAAAAGTAACATTTTTACTTTAAGTCTGTGTGCATGAGTATGTGCACAATACATGGAGTGGCTATTCTGCAGGAGAACTGGGAGGAATCCCAGTGGGCTGGTCGGACCCTGACATAATGGAACAGTTTTATGAAATGACCAACTTGAGTTTGACTTGATGCATGAGCCAACAGCTGTGTAATTTCAACAGCCCTCTCCTATTCTGTGTTTCAGACACACACACACACACATACACACACACTGTGTCTGACACAGCCCTCCACATGCACAACGAAATGCACCTGGAGGCTGATAAGGAGGATTGCCCCCCGCCCCCCCCCTCCCCCTTCCCGGATTGGTCAAACCCAGGTTAAGTTTATCAGCCTTAAAGCTGATAAAGCACTCATTCATTAATACACAGGACAAGATGTTACTATCCCTTGTGCCATAATCCAAGAAAAACACTTCAGATAAGCAATATATAGAACAAATCTGCAACAAGCACTGCATCAGGATACAGGAATATGTGCTAAACTCACCCAAACAAGCTAGCAGCCAGCGGCCCCAGAAAACAGTAATGATGATGACGATGGTGATGAAGATGATGATGGGATAGGGAGTCGACCAAAACGTTATTAGTGATGTGCTGTTAAAGGATTGGTTGGCCCGTGTATAAGATTTAACACTTTAAAAGCAAAATGTTTATAATATGGCCATCTAAGTGATATGCAACCCTTTGCAGAGTCGTTGGTAGTCTGTGTTGTGTTGAGTAGGAATCTCATTTGGTGCTGTTGTTTTTTGTAGTCACTGAGCGGAGTCTGCCAGTAGGCCAAATTATTGATGATGCAGTGCCAGCAGGATCCCTCAGGACAGAACAGTTGCTAGGGGAAGTTCAAAGTAATAAGCAAACTGAAATCATATTTTAATAGCGCCACTACTACTAAAGGTAATAGGACTACAATAGTACAATAGTACAATAGGACTGCAGAGAAAATGACATAAGACATTTCAGCGTTTCAGTATGTAAAAAAATAATAAATGAAGTCACAGCAGCTTCAATCAAACAATTGTTTTATGTGGTCATATTAAATTAGTAGTAATCTTTCAATTTGTCATATATTTCTCCCAGTTTTAGCTACACACACACACACACACACACACACACACACACCCACCCTCCCCTTCTCTGGCAGTGGGTTGGTCTGCAGTATGACACTCCACGGCTGAAAACATGTCCTACTCCAGCCTTGATGTACATAGTGTGTGTGTGCGTGTGTGTGTGTGTGCGTGTGTGTGTGTGTGTGTGTGTGTGTGTGTGTGTGTGTGTGTGTGTGTGCCTGTGTGTGCCTGTGTGCGTGAGGGTTTCAGCAGAGTGTGTGTATGCGAGTGGTGGTGGAGACAGACCATCTGTTTGGCTGAATCCGGGTGTGTTTGATATCCCCTCTGTCTTGGACTCCTTGGCGTTGCTTCCCTGCAGATGTTTTGGTTGTTTTTAGCACTGCTTTGTTTTTGGTTTCCCCTCCTCTGTTTACAACTGGAGGGATTACGAAGCGTCCACTGTGGGACATTTGAAGAAGTGTTAGTTAAGTCAATGTGTAGCCCCTCTCCTGTAAAACTGTCTGCCATTCCATTTGCATGCTCTTGATGATGAACCCATTCAAACAGAGATTTACAATATCATGTCAAATGAAGGAGAAGCCTGAGTGTCCTCCTTTTCTTGAAATTTGTTTGAACTCAAAGTGGAATCGGTGCGTCATGTAACAAGCAGCACAGTACCTCTCCTGAATTGTTTGTCTTGTACTTCATTGTGCCAGTGAGGTCACCACTTCAACGCACCCCCAGCTTTGCTATGGTACGGATTCCAATTTCATGACTTGTTTTCAACTGTCTGGGATTGCACGTAGTTTGCTTTGTTGGGGTTGTGTTGGTCGCTGCCTTGTTAAACTCCACAGTAAAACAAATATTTGTCTCTGTGTTTATATTGAACTAATAATGTGATACTTTATTGATCCCCCTGGGGAACTTCCCTTTTTGCTTGCCCCTATCAGGGAGGTCAGACTCCAGGGTCAGCTACAGAGCAGCGAATCCTGGAGGGATTGCTGTAGGAATTCAGTGCCTTGCTCAAGGACACTTCAGCAGGGCGGATGCTTGCCGTCACATCCGGCCTACTGTTGATAGAGGGTCTCTCTCTAACCACTAGGCCATCCTGTTGTCCTAGAGTATGTCCTGAAGGTTTAGCTAGAACCTGTCCACTTGTCCTTCTTGCACCTTACTATGCATCCTGTGTAACTCGTGAAGTCTATGTGATGTATGATGGGAAAGTCAAATTCCTTGTACTTCTATGTGTATGTACTTGGCCAGTTAAGGTAATGCTGATTCAACACCCAAGACTACACAATTTAGGGATTTTTATTTGTCATGGTGGCAGTCCAACCTGACCACTGACCAATATTGAAGTACAATTAAAGTACAAAGTTCTATGCAGATTTTTTCTCAACTTTAGGATATGAGAATAGATTTAACGATAGCTATGACTACGTCTTCATGCCCACCTTCTAAATGCGACTGGCATGGCACTAACTGGCTGACCATTAATAAAAGATAAAAGATTTTGACCTAAGTTAATTCCAATCCTGCCATCTAACAACATTTTATGTGGACATCTGGTTGTCTTATAGGCTCAGAAATTATTTTGTTTCCCCAACTTCACCCGTCTGGTTTATGCTGTCTGTCATTAAAGGAAATGAGTCATGCTGACTTAGAGTCTGGCCTCTCAGCTTCTGGAAACCGTTGGATCCAGTTTATCTTCGTCTTGCCTATAGAGCATCTCTAGATTGGTGTGACAGGGATCTCACTGAACAGTCTTATCTGTTGGTGTCTGGCCTGGTATTGACACTGTTATCAGCTCTGGCCTACCTCAGGCATAAGGAGCTGAGAAGCTCAGACCCCACACAGCTTTCTCTGGACAGGGGATGGTTGTAGTTTAGCCTATTACTGATGTTTTATTCCCTAGAGTAGGTTATTCTATCCTGCAATAATTAAATAAAGGATTAATAATATAAATACATCAAATATTTGGATTGTAAGATACTTCATATCAGCATTTTCTTCTCAGCTTCTATCACTTTTATCTGAAATGTTCATTATATTTGCTGCTGAAGCCTTGGTGTCAGCCATATATGTTTTGGTTGAAATTCTGCCTACTTGATTTAAACTCCGCTCAACTACAGGCAAGTACAAATTAGTCAATTGTTATTCTTGTCAGAGAAGGGTAATAGGCCCACACTTGCCACATGTGTTTTGAGTTGGCCTGAGTGGTGACTGGGGCGGGTAGTGTTGACTCTCTGGTGAAAAGTGGCCTTGATCCATCTCTGCATGGTCACTTCCAGGTCAGGCTGTAGGCTGAGTCGGCGAGGGGCGTGGGGGAAAGCAGGAAATCAGAGACAGGCCAAATAAACAAACCTGTCAGCCATAGCATGGCCCTCTGACCTCCCCTGTCCCATCTGTTTTCTTATCTACTCCACGGCTAATACTGAGAACAAGTGACACCTCTCTCTGGCAAGCACTCACTGTTTTCCTTCCACTTAGCCACAGAGAAACACCACAAGACCTGGATATGGTGAGGAAGAAGATATCATATGGCCTGTAGAGGCAGAGCTAAGTTGGCATGACAAATGCCTCAGTATATCTGTAATGGTAAACATATGATTAGAGACTTATAAAAACACTATATACTGTATTGCTGACAGGTGTTTTTTCTTTCTTTTTTTGAGGACTTGAAGTTCAGAGGTTTGTTGGGACAGAGTACCTCATTTGAGTGGCCACTGCACAAACAGAGGAGACGCCTCCTTGACAGAAAGCACAACAATATTGCTCAAATCATTCTGTTATGGATGCACTGATGCCCTCAGAAAGACAGTTTTACCAGCTGCACAGGACATGCTGGAATATGAGAAACACCTTCCACAACAGATTACGTTGAACAACAAAGGTCTCACATCAGTCATAACCACTTTTGTCAAAAAAAACACCGTTGACAATGACAGAGCCTGCAGAAAGCACAAATCAGGACAGTGAGCAGGGCCCACATGACGCACAGCCAGTGGCACTTAAACCCTGTTACCACCGGCGATGCATCATTCCTCTTTCCTCCCTTCGTATTCAATCAATAAGGTCAGACAAGATAGATTAGAGAAGTTGCCATTGTGTTTACAAAGAGGGAAATATACTGTCCTCGTTTCCCCACCTTCTCTCCAGCCATAACTCTCCATAACTTGTGGGTCAAGAAATCACAAGACCAATTATCCGTGTTGGGGGCGGAGTGGATAGGTGGTTGATGGTGCCAATCATTGGTGAGGCGGATGAGTTGGGGCCTGGTAATGGATCTCCCCAGGGAATGAGATGGAGGGGGAGGAGCTGGAACAGGAGAGGAGGCGTCAGGTTTTTTATGTGTGTGTGGTAGTGGTGGTGGTGGTGGTGAGGGGTGGGGGGGAGGGGAGGGGGGGCTGCACAAGCTGTCACACCGCAGGAAAGTCTGCTCCAGTGAGTTGCATCTGCCAAAGGGCACAAGGGCCATGCCTCAGGGCTCCGGGGTCAAAGGGCAAGGCGTCCTCCTGCAAAGCGCTCAGATCACATATCTCCTCCGGTCAATAGATAGGCTGCTATCAGTGTTACACCGGCAAGCACTGACAATACAGTTCCCTTTTCTATAGACTGAACTTACATTTGGCTGTCTTCAGTTTTGTCCTTGAGAATGTTAGATTATAGTTTTTAAGTCAAATCTATGTAAGAACAGTGTTTTTTGCTGCCACAAGTCCCATTGAACAAACAAGGCGGTTTCATCTACTCTTCTACCACTCCTATACCCTCGTCCTTATTTGTCTTTTTAGCCAATTGCCTTGAGAGCTGCCTTGATAAAGTGGACAAATAGGAGCAAATAAAGAGGTTATTGGTTTTGTTCTGACTGGGACTCCTGTGTTGTTTCAGTGAAATACAATCAAAATAAAAAATGATCCTGTAGGAGGGACTAACTCGGCAGGCTGACACGTCTACCTGATGTTGAGAGGTGTAGGCTTTAGCTACTCGTGTTCATCTTATTGAAGCCATGTTTGTTTATCTCCGAGCTACCACAGCCTCATGGCTCCTGAGGGGTGGGGCGGCCCAGTGAACCAGACAAGACAGCACTTCACTTTCTGCCCTAAGCCTGACACAGCAAGTGTGTGTGTGTGTGTGTGTGTGTGTGTGTGTCTGAAGTTTCCCCTATGAATGTGGTGTCAGATTTGCAATTTTCCCTTGTAATGGTTAAATGGAGGTGCAGAGGGGAACTTGATTCCTAATCAGAGTTGGCTCAAGAGCAAGATCACCCTGGAGTCCTGCATGTACAAACACAACCTCCTGCTGTGCTAAACTAACTTCCAACAATTCAGCCAATGGGCATCCAATAATCCAAAAGGTCAGGGAAGTTGCCTCTACTTTCTAAATTGACCTTACCACCTTCTCTCATGTCCTGGAGCCACCCGAACCTGAAGTTTGTTTTCTCTGGATTATCTGATGCTGTGACCTCCTCCCCCCTACTCAAAAGCAATGGGAGTAGAGAACCCAGACAGCAACCCACCAGTGCCCCTCCAAGCTCTAAACCTCCCCTGCCTCGTCCCCTCTACCAGTCTGGCAAAGCCTATGACCTCTTGATGGTTCTCCCTCGGTGACTGCTAATGGTTTATTTTGTGTCAAAGTGCATTTTGGTTCCCCTCCGCTCAGATTTTCAGGACAAATTTCCCAGTTGCACGACTTTAACCAGTCATGAGCTCACGTGTTTACATTGGGGTCTGGCGTTGTTTGTTACACCTTTCAAATAAAAGGTAGCCGAGATGGACAGTGTTTACTGCATGCTGGGGGCTGTTGGGGAGCTGCGGGTGGCAGATCTGTCCACTGGGATGGGTGTTTGGAGGCTCATTTGACAGTTGCCAAGGCCCCGCGGCTCCCTGGTGCAGCTGGCTGATGCCTGGCTGCACGGTTGTGGAATTGAGCCTCATGGTTTGTCTACACCAGTGCCAGTACACCAGCTCAAAGAGCCCCGAAAAGGGAAGGACAGTGTGCAATCGTACACCAGGCAGAACAGGAGAAGTCATAAAAGCATGGCATGTCAAAGTCAACACATGAGGAATTTTGCTCACCGATTCTCTTTGTTACAACAACGCTGTGCTACAACACCATGGCAACGTAGTTTCACTCACTCTCAATCACTGACGCACTTGTTTAAACTGATTTGGGACCTACAATAGGTCACAGACCTGCTATTGGTGGATCCCCACATGAGAAGAATAGCAATAAGATTAAATTGGTCAAATTTGGTTCCTGGCCTGATAAAGTTCAAGAGCCCCTGGTCTACATGTCTAGAGTACAAGTACAGCAGCTTTGGCAACAGCTCTAGCTTGAGCTGAGTAGTATGATCACCATACTGTGAACAAGTGAACATTAACATTATCAATACTTGTGGTATGACTCTCACCATGAATACACCACTACTTGGTCACTGTACTGTCAAAAACAAACTTGGCAAGCAAGCTTGTTTCTTGCCTCTTGCATCTTGTTTCCAGACTTACCAGGCTTTTATTGTGGTGTTTTATGTCAAATTGTACTCATGATGTCTTTTTTCAAGAAATGATCCTGAAACAAACAAAAAAATTGTAAAACAGGAAACATTTTTTACTTCAAGTGTCATGAAACTAGTGAAATAATAGTGATATATAAATATATATATTTATGATATATAAACAGTGAAATAGTGAAGACAGTAAATAACGTGCAGTAAGATTGTAATCCACAAAATATTTCGGGATACCTTTTTAAGTCTGAATACTAGAAGAAATGATGTAGTGAGCTAATCAATTTTCTTGTGTGTGTTGACCTGATTTCCATTAACCCATGTGAAGAGAGAGTACAGAGTGAGACAGAGTACAGAGTACAGAGTTATCTTAAATGATAAAAAGTTTATAAAACAATTACAAACCTCCATGTCAAATATTACTATGAATAATAATATAGAATAAAATGTGAAATTTTAAAACGCTAAAAATCTAAATAAATAAAAAAAATCCAAATTAATTAATGAAACTTTGCATTCCCATTTCTCACATAAACAAGCTTCTGATAATATATCATTTTTCCAATACATTATGTGAACAACCCCTCGCTCCATTTTACAGTATAGAGAATTTCTATCAAAATGTTTCATTACTGCTCCTTCCTTCTTCTTCCTTCCCCTCATTTTGCTTTTGATAGAACTCACCAGGATACCAAAATAATTTGGCGCTGATTTTGTTGGAGCTCAAGCCAGAGAATTGACAAACTGGACCAAATGAAAGCAGAAAAGCAGGCAGGGCTAATATTTCTAATGGTGATCGTTGGGATATTTATTATCATCACAATTAATGTCAGTATGTATTTTATTCTCATTTTCTCATTAACCTTTCTACTGCATTTAACTGTTTGTGTAAACATGTTTATGTAAAGTCATGATGGATGCAGGTACATGTATAATTGAAGCTATCGTGAATTAAACAGCAGGTTCTTGGCACTGCTGAGTGGAGCACCTAAGGGCGTTCGTCACGGCTTGACTAAGCATTTGTTTAGTTATGTTGAAATGCGTGCAATGGTGTGTCATTTTACATTACACTGTTATGAGGTGGAAAAAACAAACATTGTTTGTGTGCGTGTGTGTGTGTGTGTGTGTGTGTGTGTGTGTGTGTGTGTGTGTGTGTGAGAGTATGCACTGTAACTGTAGCAGGCCTGGCCCATACTGCACCACTCCCACTCCTTTCTGATCAACTCCCTGCCCAGTTGTTCCCCATCTGTTGCCTGAGGTCTTACAGCATTGGGGACTCCCCCTCGCCACCCCTCTCCCCCTCTCCATCCCGTCTCCCATCCTCCGCCTCCCATCAGACCAAGGCAAGTCTATGTTTGAAAATGCAGTTTGCGATATGTCAAAGTATAACTAAGGGCATGGTGGGCAGATTACAATTATTTTCCCACATTTTTTCTCACATTTTCCTGGTAATTATTTGAATTATTTCAAATGTTTCAAGTAGTTTAGGTGAACCTAATGTATCTAGCCAGAGACTTTAAAGGCCTCAAAAATGATATAAATGATATTGTTCTTATGTTATTTTCAAGTATTCAAAAATATATTCAACTAATATTCTGCTCTGGTTTGTCTTCAGCCATGTTCCTCACTCTGTCCATCCTAATCCTCACTCCTCTCCCAGTTTCTTCCTCCTATTCCTGCCACACTCCCTTCTTCTTCCTCTCCCATCCCTGATTTTACCTTCCTTCTTCTCCATTCCTCTCCCTCTTCCACTCTCCCCCTTCACCCCCCCCCCCCCCCTCTCCCAATCCTCGTCTCCTGCCTCCACCCTCCATGTCAACTAATTAGGGGGTGAGGATAGGGCAGTACAAAGACCTTGTCTGGCCCGCCCACTGACCCCGTTCCACCCTGTTCTGAGCCATCATTTCTGTCCATTAGCCCTCTGTTCGTCTTTTGATTAGGACCTGGAACGCCTGGACACAAAGGGCTAATCATGGGATAAAACTGGCTGGGCTGTGTCACTCACCTTAGGGACTGTCCCCTTCCCGTCTCCACCCTGTCCAGCTCTCTTGTTTGTCTTTGGTCTGCTGCACAAAAACTGAGCCTCTAATCTAGCCACTGGCCAGCAGGTCAAACTGACTGACTGTCTGCTTGTCTGTCTGTCCGTCTGTATGATTATCCGTCCTCAGAGGCTGTACTGTCTCTTTTGTTATAAATCAATCAAAGCATCAAAGGCTATGTTCACACTACAGCTGAAAGTGTATCAATTCTGATGTTTGTTTCACATGTGACACAGATGTGATACAGAATCAGATCCTGAAGCACACAACCTACATGCAACTTGTTTTAGATTTAAGTAAATGCCATTCTTTTGAGGAAATTGTCATAATTTTGGTGGCAGCTTGGCTAAGCCAGCATTAGAATAGTGAGACAAAGCAATGGAAAGAAAGCAAAATAGCTGACTTGACTTGTATTTGGGGAGACAAGCGGGAGAAGCGTACGTACAAAACAGACGCCTTTTGCAGATTTGACTCTATCTCTATCCTAGAATCATTCAAGGGTGGAGCAACAGTGTATGTATGTACAATTTTATCCCATTCGCCAACCCCGTCCAAGCTGAGGGCAATATTATCCAGCTTTATTGCTTCAAAAAGTTGTTAATGTAGCTCCACCTTCGCTACAGTGTGCTGGTGATGTTGCCTTTACAGCAGACTTACTTTGTGACAGACATTATTGATTGGCCTGTGAGACAGATTGCATTCAGTTACTAAGGGACTTTCCTGGTCTGCTAGCTGCCACTGGGATGTTATCGAGGTAGATCATACACTCACTCTCTCTCTCTCTCTCTCGCACACACACACACACACACACACACACACAGAGAGAAATATGCCTGGTCATGCAAGCACAGGCACACAGTTCAGTCAGTAGTCAATAGCATGGATGGAATCTGGCCGGTTGAAACCCAAGCGTTTTGCTGCTTGCCAACATGCCATTCTTCAGGCTACTACTGTATGATGAAACCTATGGGCGGTTGGAGTGATGGACAGAAAGCTGCTTAGATGCAATTGAGGGGAAAGCTTCCCCTGTTTCCATCTGTAATGTGTTGAGACTCGCAAGACGTCGGAACAAAGCGCCCACACTGCAAGACTGTCACACTGTCTGCTTGAAGTTGGCAGGGTAGAATTATTGTGTGCATCTTTGAACTTTCAGATCCGTTTGAGACAAAGCTTGTTCATCATCACCAACCTCATTGTACAATCCAGGTGCTGTGAAGTGTCACCGGCGCAGAATCTCACAGAGCAAAATGAGACTCTTGTCCTTGACTTGGTATCCAGTGTTAAACCATGAGGCCTTTTGTTCGTCTTACTGGTCACCAAACCCATTTATCCAGTCTGCTTATTGATTGACAGACAAAAATATTAGCTTAGATTATTTCATTCATTCATTCATTCATTCATTCATTCATTCATTCAATATCACCATCTAACCCAACCAAACAGCCGAAGCATCTGAACCTCATTGCGGTCTCTCCATAAACATTTGTCAGTCCTACCAGGGAGCATTTAGGGTGGAATGTCCTGGAAGCAGGTAAATATGTCAGCAATGTAAACAGATCATTTAGCCTTACCTGCTGCCTATGGTGAAAGGTCCTGCACATAGCTAATGCTGTAACCTCTCAGTCAGTTAAAGTGGATGGTGTTCAACACGCACATTACACATTCAAGTCTTTCTGCAAGCACTTTTGGCAGCTTGTCTGTTAATCCCAGGGGTTAGGTCGCCTCGCAAGGCAGGGCCCACAAGACAAGGCCTGTCAGAAAGGTTTAAGAACTTCGGGGGATGACAGTTCATGACTTTTTTGTTTAGAAATAAGAGGAAGGCGCTCTGATTGTCACTAAGCTGCACAATCCATCACTAATGCACTTCAAATGCACTTCATAGTGCAACTTGTAAATGTAAATATTTATTGAGACAATTGAATATGTACAGGAGTTGGATCTTTGGAGTGTCACGATGCTGAATGCTGATAAACTGTATTTTTATATAACATTTAAAAAAAACAGTGAAAACGTGCTTTACAGACAGTAGGGCCATTATAGGCTGCTGTGTGTCTCTACCCAGAGGCACACAAATAGACACTTTTTGCTACGTTGTGCTATGGGCACAATGTCGCTGTTACAAGTTGGTTGCAAATTAAAAAAAAAAATTCCCTCCATAACATGGTGAGATGTAAAAAAAAAGAACCAGTTGATATATAATCACAGGTTTCTTAGCCGTGGCCGTGGAGAAAGTCTGTCACTGAAAACAGCAAAAATATCATCAATTTTCACACTATGTCAAAGGAAGAATGTATGGAGAATGTATCATACACATCCACTTTCCATCCATGGATCTGTTACTATCATGTAGGTGGCTGACGGCTGCCCTTCTCTTGACAGGCTCCTCCTCTCCTCCTCCTCCTCCTCCTGCTGGATCCCCTGGATTAGAGCAGACCTCCCTGTTGCAGCTCACACACAGACCTGGTTCCTCTCACTCAGAGTTCTCACCCTGGTGTGTGTGTGTGTGTGTGTGTGTGTGTGTGTGTGTGTTTGTGCACACTCATGTACAAGCATATATGCATGAGTTTTCGCTTGAGCGTGTTTGAGCGCGTGTGCACGTGTGTGTTGGCATGTTCAAGTGTGTGTGTCCGCGCACGTTTGTCGTGTGTGTGTTGAGCGTGTGTGTGTGTGTGTGTGTGTGTTGGTGGGGGAGGGGCGCATGCGTTCACTTTTGAGATTTACCAGGAATGTTTTGGGGATCGCTCTGTTTCAGATTTCACCTCAGCTCGGTTTTTGGAGGTAGCCAAGAGGGTGGAAGAGGTGAGGGTAGGAGAGGATTGAGGGAGGGCGGGTAGGAAGGAGAAGGGAGGAGAAGGTGGGTGGACAAGGGAGGGAGGAAGCGAAGGAGGGAGATGTGTAGGGTAAATCTTTCCTCTCTGAGAATAATTTGATCCCCCGGCTTGGCTGGCTGTTCTTGACTGTTTCTTGTTCTGTCCGTCACAGAACAATGCAGCCGGAGTAACGTTTCAGGTGGAAGGGGAACACTGACTCTCTAGACAGGTAGTTCATTGCCCCTCCCTCCTCCTCTCCTCTCCCCCTCTCTCTCTCCCTCTCTCTCTCGCTCTCTGTTTTTCCACCTATCCCATTCTCATACTGACTCTTTAGACATGTAGCCCACCCCGCCACCACCCCCAGCCCCCCCCTCTCTCTCACACACACAAACACAATCTTGCTCACTCTTTCTCACATGCTTGCTCCCACCCTTGCTGGTCTCCCTCCCCTCCCTCTCATGCTCTCATTGTATTTCTGTTTCTCTCTCCCCCTCCCTCTCCCATTGATTCTGTAGACAGGTAGTTTGCTAGGACCCCCCCCCACCCCCTCCCCGCCTCCCCTTATACTGCCCCAGTGCATTCCTTTGGAGAGACTCAGTATTAAGCACAAGTAGCCTGACCCCCTTAAACACCCCATTCATTACACACTGTCCGCCCTGTTCCTCTGTTTAATGCTCTGACCTTATTCAGACCTTTTTTTTCAGGTGAAAGAAGTTTTTTCATTGAACAATACAGTGTTGTCTTTTTAGCCTAATGTCCACACCTACTTTTTTTATCATTCCCCTATAGGCCTCAAGACTTTGAGATTGTAGCTTGATTCCTGCTCTTTGAAAACAATAACAAAAAATCTGATTCCTCCTTTGGGGGATAGCAAATCTATGAGTATTATTCAAACCTATGATGCCATTTTGCTATGGCACCACTGTTTGTGTTAAAAAAAAAACTGGATATGTATGGATAAAGTTGAAATAAATCACTAAGAATCATTAAATCATTAAGACTATTTCAGCTTCAGTCTGCCATCCTATACATCCTGAAGCCAGCTTGACCGGAATCGAAGGACTTCATGATTCATGCAGCAATTGAACGTTGCATGGAGCGTGATATGTGTAGGCCTCTTGTCCTTGTACCCGCATGTGTCAGTATTTACTGTATTACTATGTAAGTTGTTGATATGCCGCCAAGACAAATTCCTCTAGATTACTTGCCAACTAAAGTGATTCTGATCATGATTTTTCAAAAATGCATGAGGTAATACCAACATAACTTTTCCGCGCCTCATAAAACATCTTTCCTTTCATGCCACGTATTGGAAATCAAATTAGATGCTCCAATGAATTGACTCTTTCAAG